>JAJOZX010000478.1:387500-772500 GCA_023014485.1 Bathynomus jamesi | reverse complement strand
AGACTTAGGTTAGTTTCCCTTTGGGGGAGTGAGGACATCGCAACTTCTCCCCCAAAGACCTCCTCCGTCTCTCCTTTCTCTTCCTCTCTTAGTTTATGGCTACCCCTTTGTGGGGAGGTCATCCTCCCTTCTCCCCCAGAAGCTCCCTCCCCTCTCCCCCTTCATTGCATACCCCAACCCCTTCATCGCAACATACTCCCAATCCCTTTGCAACATACCCCCATTTGCAACATTGCAACATTGATCATTATCTCTGCAACATCTCTGCACTCGTCCATTTTGCGTCCATACTACTTGCCTCGTATCACCGCTTCCCGTTCGATCCACGAAGCTGGTGACGTCGAGTCTTTTCAGTAGTTGGATAGCTAGTCTTTTCTCCTCTATTTCACATGATTTAGTGACCCTTAGATGGTTTGTATACGACGTAAAGCTTTAGGTAAATCTCGTCCGTCGTGTGACCTTTGCCATTACGGAGATTCAACAACGCCTCCAAATCATTATTATTGATGAACTCTTTAATATGTTATAAAAATAATTCAAACTGCGTAGTTTCTGTAAACCCATAATGGATCCGTTTTATAAAAGAATAAAATAATGCTGTCTCTATAATACCGAGTCAAACGCATTCCGTTTTGAGATTTTAATTAAAAGTGAAGGTCAATTAAATAAAAATTAATTGGTGTGAATTTTAATGAACAACAATTTTTTAAATTTTATCTACCGAGGGTTAATTCAGAGGTGATCATTGTTTTATTTTCTACGCACGGTGTAACGTGGAAAATTCAAAATTTCGCGATTTTTCAAATCTACACCAACAACTTTCCAGGGTCAATTACATTACCGTAGTTTGAGGGTAATTATCGAAGCTGGAACAGTTTTGATAAGCGAATAACGTTAATTATTGTAAAACCATTAACCACTTAAAGCTGCACTATAATTTCGGTGCAAGACAGATACGGTAATTTCATTCAATCTGAGTTGGAGCTTGAACGCACTGGACAGGTGAGAAGTTTTAGAATATATACTGTGTGTGTATATATATATATATATATATATATATATATATAGAGAGAGAGAGAGAGAGAGAGAGAGAGAGAGAGGATTATTGGTGAGTATTCATGGATAAGTTTTTATTATTAATTGTCCTTAAAATTATTTTGAAATGGATGCTCCAGTGAATACTTTCGAAAAAGTTAGAAATACATGAACAATGCACATTTTTTAAAGATTGTTGAACATTATTTCTCTTCATTCAATTTTCAAAGAAATAATGTGTTAATGAGTTAATGAATTAGTTCTAAATTCGAAATTGTTCTGTCCAAAATGCGGTTTTCAAGATTTTTGTTTTACGGTGAAGTAACAGTTCACACTGTAAACTATTAATTAACTTATAAAAAACTGATAGAAAGATAGGAAAAAATTGTAGTTTTGTCGTTAGATAAAGTGCTGTATCACGCAAAACGGAAGAGGTGAAGATCAGATAAGCAGAGCTGAGTAATTTCGACCAAAATTTCCTGTAAAAAGTAGCAATAACGTTTTTTATAGTGTCTGAATTCCTCGTGAAATAGAAAATACTGAGAAAAATATTCCAGTGAATAAAAAATTATCTGCACGATGGTTAGAGCTACGACTAACTAGGGTTTAATTCTATTGGAAACTTTGTTCATGGGAAACGCTTGGTCCAGAGTATTTGTCTGAATAAGTAAATTAAGTTAAATTAAATAATTGAAATAGGGTTACTATACGTCCGGTTTTTCCAGATATTTATAACATTGATTTTTGAGGCCATAACACTTGTTCTTATTTATAGATACGCAATGTAGACGACATGTAGTATACAGTATATATATAACATTAATACAACGTCAGTTGGTAGATGCTGATACAGATACACCCCCCTCCCCGGAGTGTCCTCTTTTTTGAAAGTTCAAATATGGTAACCTTAATTAAAAGTATTTATGGTAAAAGCGTATAATTTCCATAACAAAAGGTGAGAGCCACCGTGGACTCGGAGAACGGGGAGACCAGGTCTTCGGGTTCGACACCCACTATTTATTCCCACTCTACTCTTCTGTAACATAAGGAAGTGGGAGCCAACAATTTAATGTAGAATCCGAATCAAGCACGTCCGATTAACTAAGAAATGTTTCCTAAATGTTGAGTCTAATAAATACGAAGATCGAAGCTTGGTTCTAAAAGTTAGGAGGACTCGATTCAACGTTAACGTACGCAAATACTACATAATTTAAAACATTGCAATTACAAAGTGGGAATGTCTTTCAAAGTGTCATTGTCACATTCCTAAAGTGAAAATGAATTTCTGCTGATGAATGAACAGATGGAAGCTTGGTGTGGCATCACTCTTTAGCTAAAGCGGTGTTATTACTATATTTTTTTTACGTGGTCGCTCCTACATTGAAAATTCATCAAAAATTTCGTTCCTTGATAAGTTCCTTGAGAGTTTGGTTGCTTGGATGAGTTCCATTTCAGATAAATGTTCATAATCCGACTGACATAAAAAGTTACATTACCTTTTCAAGCTTCTAATAACTTAATTTTGAAAGTTTCAACTAGAATATTAAAAGGACGTGATACACTGAAAAAAATCTGTTCTTATCCCAGCAAAAGTGAGCGTTGTTGAGGATATAGTGTTGCTTAAGTTGATCTAAACCAGTGGTGCACAAACTTTTTTGATGTGAGGGCCAAACCAACCATCTGTTTTATATGTAGGGGCCAGATATATAGATATTCTATTTTTTATAAATATGCATTTTTATAACCAGGGGTAATATTCAGATTTTTCTTTGGGTAGCTACCCTTTTCATGTGAAAAATGTGAATTGAAAAGACCCGTGGGGGCCACATTTGGCCCGCGTGCCAGGGTTTGTGCATCACTGATCTAAACCATTCCTATCATTACTCCTGCAACAATGGGAATCGTTGAAATGAATGTAATGATAACAACAAATGTGGTGAAAATTATAATTTGCTGACAGACGTAAGTGCCATCTGTAATTCGTTTGCATATTTTGATAAAGAGCTGATAAAGTAGTAGAAGTAGTAAAATAGCTTGAAAATCTACGATTAATTGATTTAACGGACAAATTTAAACGTGTATATAAGCTCTTCTAGATTAATGCAGCAACTAGACTATTGTAGCAACATGTAAAAAATGTTTACTCAAATAGTAATCAAAACAATAAAAATAAAAATCAGTTGTATAATTATATAAACGTTAATTATTTATACACACAATATCTATAGTTTGTAGAAATAAAATAAATTAGTTACCATTCCATTATAAAACTATATAGTATAGTCATGGCCAAAAGTTCAAGGACACCCATCAAAATAATGCAAAATTAAGAAGTAATCTATATTTAATCAAAACAGTCAACCGTAGGCTAAATCACTATGCAAACAAAATACAGTGATCAGTCTTTCCTTGTGAACAGGCGTATTTTATCGAGTGTCCAGTGTTACCAATTGAATAAGTGGTTTTCGTTGAAGTGGCTTTAAAAAAAAATAGTGTTTGGTGCATTCTTAACTAAATTACCTCGTGTTACTAATCATTCATTATAGAATATTTTTCATTTATTGACTTTATTCATTACTATATTATTTGATTAAACCAAGGCTAGTGCACGTGGCACTTACGAATCTATTAGGAAACGAGGTTTAATAAGGTTCATTTTGCCTTGTTTGTTTTTCGAATCTATTAGAAAACGAAGTTTAATAAGGTTCATTTTTCCCTGCGACGGAGTTCTTCAGGTAGAGTGTGGTCACCCTCTGTGGGAGAAAGGAAAAAAGGAAAGAAAAAAGTCGGTCGAATAGCGGACAGATAAGTTTTATTAATACTTTTTCTTTTACAGATCCTTAGTCGGTAGCTTAATTAAGTATATATTCATTTAGTATAAGTTTGTGTTACAAGAATCTGTTTCTGCGTTTCAAGAACATTTTTGCGGGCTTGCGCAGGTGACGGCACAATAAGCACGCGGTAGACCTACGTTGTAATTTATTAATTTCCAAACGCTCGTCTTTTGTTTTTTGATTTTAATTAATTAATAGCATGGCACCCCCGTCAAGTACTTGCAGTCGCTGTGAAGGGAAATTTGCCGCTTACGCGTTTACTTTGGCTAATAATAATGAACAGTTAGTTTGCAGGTGGTGCTCAAGCAGTCAAGCATGGAAGTGCTGAGGAACGAGTTAGAACGTGAGACGGAGGCCAGAGTGAGGCTTGAAGAAAGGGTGATGCTCCTGACGGCAAAATTAGAATCCCTTGAGACTTCAGTTACGACCCCTCCTGCCTCAGTTTCTACTAATATAAATAGTACTAATAGCCCTCTCTCTTCCCCTAGTTCCCAACCCTTCGTTCAAGTGCGTAATGGAGTCCCATTGAGAAAACCTAAGACTTGTCTACCAGTAATAACAAACAATAAGTTTTCTGTTTTAGGTTTCGAAGATGTTGATGAACCGGAAATACGACTCGTTGGTGATTTCATTGTTCGAGGGCAGCTCGAGGAATTCTGTGGGAGAAACCCCCGTCGTAGGCGTCGTTACTGCTACCCTGGTGCAAGGGTGGAGGATATAACTAATAGTGTAGACCATCTTACAGACGGAACCTCTGAGGACACAACGTATGTTTTTCATGTCGGTACTAAAAACGTCTTAAATTCTAGATTGGAAGAGCTGCTGGCTAAGTACAGGGACTTACAAGAGCGACTAAAGGAAAAAACTAATGAGATTGTTTTAACAGGTATACTTCCTCGAATTATCCAACGTAGCTATTTCTACAGCAAGGCGACCTATATCAATAATAACCTAAAGTCTCTTTACCAACAGGAAGGAGTGCATTTTGCGAATTTTTGGAACAGTTTCTACAGCAGGAGGGACTTCTTCCTCGGAGATGGACTTCATCTTAATGACGTTGGAGCTGCGCGTTTAGGAAGACTATTTCATAATACTGTCTCTTCTTTTCAGGCTGCCGTAAGTCGAACGGTCCCGGCGTAATTTCCTCAAATTTCCCTTGCGCTCGCGAACGTATCGCAATTACAAACAATTTGAAGGTTCTATCCTTAAATGCTCGTAGCCTAGGAAATAAAATTAACGAATTTTTTCTTTAATTGCTTGTAAAGACTATGATTTAATTGCGATAAGTGAATCGTCGCTTAGCACTGAAACACGTGACTTTGTAGGGGAGTATCAAATTAGAGGTTATAGACATTTTGTTAAAAACAGAATAGGTAGGCGAGGAGGCGGTGTTATGTAGTATATCAAAGATAATATTGCAAACGTTATAGAAGTAAAGCACACAATTCCAAAACCGATAGATTCGATTATAGCAGAACTTAAATTGAACGATTTCAAACTTCTTGTTGCGGTTATAAGTATATTGGCCCCCTAATCAAACAGCTGATGCGGACGAAGCGTTATATCGTGAACTAAAGAGAATAATAGGTAGTGAGCAGGACTTAGTTATGGGTGACTTTAACTGCGGCAACGTGACTTACGATACAATGCAGGGAGACACGGAAGGTAATCGTTTAGTTAATTTTCTCGAGGATAGCTTTCTTATTCAAAAGGTTGGGGAAACGTACGAGGTTGGACAGTATTTTAGATTTAGTAATAACTACGGATGATAGGCTAATCACGGATCTTCAAGTAATAGAACCGTTAATCAATAGCGATCACAATATGGCATATTTGAGATGAGCGGGTTATATGATATATCGCATTCAAATGTAATTGATTTACGGCATCCAACCGAGACCAGATACAATTTTATTTCAATACACTGTATGCACAATGGTGTTTTTTAAGTATAGTTTTGTATTATAAAGCGTTTTTCTTCAATTTTTTTTTTTTATAGAATACTTAGTTTTTATGTTATGAGCATATATATTTATGGACAACCGGCTGATGGCCATTTTGCTTTTATGTAAAAATGCGAATACATCATTTTTATGTTTTAATACACCAAAAAACAAGTGAGGCAAATAAATTTGAAATAAAAAGTTGTGTTTCACTCCGCCCTACTGAACAGCGTATTTAATTGTCCCCTCGCATGTTCTATTTCTTCCGAATCATAGAAATCATGACAAACAGATACGAGAAGGTCTGACCTAATATGATCTACTTTGTCAAATATAAAACATAACAAAGGATTTTCTACAAGAACACGATTTTCAGCAGACGATCCCATTGCACCTGTATCGATGGAGGAGCAGGCTTGCGGGGGTGGGGGGTAGATCTACAGATCTACAGAAGCTAAGGCTAACAAAGACCCTAAGATCCACTCTAAGGTTAGCCCGAGAGAAAGGAAAGAGTAGGGGGTTAAGAGAAGAGAAGAGAATAAGGGGTTAAGTAAGGAGCAACACCTATCATTCGTGGGTTAACTTTCATTCAGAAAAAGATAAAAAAGACTCACCATCATCATCCGCCGGCCACTGCCGACAAGTCAGAAAAATAGTCGGAGAGAATAGGAGAGGGGTGAAAGATGAAAAGAAGTAAAATAAGAACGCTTACAAACCATGCAAACACAGTCTTAACTCACAGTCATACCATGCAAACTACAAACATGCAAGAAAAGAGTGTTACAGACATGCAAAGTAAGGAGAGGATAAGAAAAAAAAAAAAAAAAAAGTAGGTAAAGTTAAACAAAAAGTGGGTTAGTTTACGCTACGAGCTACATCTACGTTCATGTTAGTCTAATTTTTTTTTTTTTAATAATTTTATTGCTGGCATCACACGCTGGCATGTCACAAGCTGGCATTCATCGTCAACAGACTCATCCTCGAGCACCACCACCAGAACTCCTGTTGCTAACTTTGTTTTTTTATTTTAAACAACGACGGTGGGGGTGGTTGAGGTGAAGATGGAGGGAACACCGATAGGGGTCCCACTTCTCGTCCCTTTAAATAATGGTCCAGATACCACCAGTTCGATGCTCAGGTATCTTTTCACATTAATTGTGTAACTATTACTAGCTATGACACGTAAAAGTATATACCTGGAGTCACTGTACGATTATAATGCAATGAAACATACATTTCCCGCGGTCACTTTATCAGTTTGACAGCACATAGAATTAATAGTAAATGCGAGCAAAAGAACGCAGCATGTTTTAGCCACCAAAAATCTGCCAGATTCCCATACTCATGAAAAATTTGCAACTGCATTGACTTCTATATTGCAAGAATGGTCAATAAAGAGTGATCGTGTGCATGTAGTTGTGCACGACATTGGCTGTAATATTACTAAAGCTGTTAGTGTTCTCAAAATTACTCCTGTTGTTTGTCCGAATCATACTTTAGCAGTTGCAGTTGATGAAGCCCTTCTTAGCTAGATGTCTGTTTCAGAGATATGTGCAATTGCGCGCCCAATCTGTTGCATTTTAATTATTCATCTCCAGCCTTTCACAAACTTAAGGAATTCCAGAAGCAACGTAATTTACCCGAAAACAAACTTATAAGAGAAGTTATCACCCACTGGAACTCTACATTCTATATGCTACAACGACTTCTTCAATGAAAAACTGCGGTTGTTGCATACGCCTTGGACTATGACATACTGTAGCAACATTCAATAATTACACAGCTCAACAAAAAAAAATTTTTGTTTCGTTGCCAAGGAAATTCGTACGAATTTAGGGTATTTTGGGTTTGCTGAATTCCAAAATGAAAGTAGTTTTTCCGATTTGGCTCTAGTTCTTGAGATAATGAATACCCTCAATTAATAGGAAACGTAACCATAACGCGTGCATATGGGAAACTACCGGAACATTCTAGATGGTGAGACCGAATAAAATGCCATTATGTATTTCATGTGTTTACTTTTGTATGATTTGAGACAATTTCAATGCGATTTGTAAGTAGGCTCCGCCTGAACATTAAATTTTTTGCATTTTTACGTGTTTCAATGGGGTACCAATTATCTCATAAATTAGAGCCAATCTAGCAAAACCGATGTCATATTCGGAATCAGCACCACAAAGTTACCCCAAAATCACTCTAATATGATTGGCAATAAAATGAGTGTTGACCAGTGAATTATCAGTGGACTCTAATTCAGTGTGTTGTAAAGCTTCTTAGTCGATGTGAAAAATTAACGAATGACTTTTCCTCTGATTCTTCTTGTCTTCACATGGTGTCTCCCGATGTAACAGGTCTCGTGGTATTTTTACCTAACATAACTGATGAGGCAGGTGTTCATACTATGAAAAACGATTTAATAGAAAATTTACAGAATTGTTTCAGGCAGTGGAAAGCAGACATTACTCGCAAGATTTCTCACGTTTTTGAGTCTCGTTTCAAATTTGCTTGCATAACAGAGCCTCAGTTTGTAAAAAATGAGGTAATCATTATGTCTACATCACCTAACGCTAGTCTTGCACGTAATATAACCTATGGCGATAAAGCAACTGATTTTGTTTCACGAGAAGATCTATGAAAAAGAAGCCGAAGGTTAATTTATGGAGTTATTTCGATGAGGTTGTGCCTCCACCTATCAAAAATAGTCAGAAAAGTTATCAAAAAGAATTAGACATCTCTTTAAAGGAGTCACGAGTCAGCCGCGACACGAACCCTCTTGATTGGGGTCGCCATAATGGTGAAAGATTCCCGAAACTACTGAACAGCTGGGTTTTGCTGCGCGCCGCCTGACGTCACCGGGTCTTGATCCCGGGGCCGATGAATTCGTATTCGTAGTTAATGATGCTAGCCACTACACTACCGAGGCCATATATATATATATATATATATATATATATATATATATATATATATATATATACAGTATATTTTAAGGTGAGCCACACCTGTATGGTAAACAATTGAAATACACAAATAAGAGTTCCTGATATATTTTCTCATTTCTTATACAGAGAAAGACCTCAGATCAGAGTTTGAGCTACATCCATTAATATTTACAGGTGGCGCAAGTTTGAAGAAATTTGCTACCCCAAACTGCATCATGATACTAAGGCTTCGAGTTTCGCCACCTCTACTATGTACGAATCGATCCAGTTTTTTATTTTCAACATCGCTAGCGATTGTGAAATATGAGTAAATGTCATGAGAAATATATTTTTTATCTTAATTTTTTTTTTACCACCCTAATATATATATATATATATATATATATATATATAATATATATATATATATATATATATATATATGGCCTATATAGGCCTATACCTCGCTAACCTCGTTGATGTTCCATGTGTTAGTCTCTCTTCACACGAAGGTCATGCTGGTGGCCCCACCTCTAGGCCTGGCTTGGTGGAGAAGCGAGTTGTTTTCTTGCGCTCTCCACCGTACATAGCCAGGTACACCCGGCTCATCTGGTATCGTCCTTAGCCAGGCATCTAGTCTTCTCTTGAAGACTTCAACTTTGACCCCTGTAACATTTCTGAGGTCATTTGGAAGCTGGTTAAAAAGTCTTGGCCCCCTGACAACCAAGCTATCTTCCTTCAGTGTTGAAGAGGTCCCTTGTCGGACCTTTAATTTGGGAACACTACACATTCTGCCTTTCCTATTTTCCAGCGTTGTTTGAATGGTAATTGAGTTTAGTTTTAGGTTTTGTACAAGTTTTTCGATCATTTTCCATATGTAGATTATGGTGTACCTCTCTCTTCTTTCCAGGGCGTACAAATTTAGCTTACGTAGTCTTTCCCAGTAGTTGAGCTCTTCGCAGCCATCAATCTTTGCTGTGAAATGTCTCTGAGTTTCTTCTAGTCTATTAGTTTCTCTCTTTTTATATGGGGACGTCAAGACTGAACAGTATTAAAGTTTTGGTATAATCAGTGTTTTAGCAGGGGAATCATTACTGTTCTGTCCCCTTCTTTTGAACGTTCTTAGTACCTGTCCCGCGACACACACACACACACATACATACTGTATATAAATATATTAATAATACACAAGTATCTATCCATTTTGTTGTTCTTTGGTTAACCTTAAAGAAAAAGAGCTACAGCGTAAACTGTCTAGAATTATTTTAGTTCGTTACGCAGAATCTTTACCAAATTATAATTTTATAAGCAAAAATCAGTTTAAATTATAGTGGATTTTATATATAAAAAAAAATCGATTAATAATAATTACTCTGAAGCTGACGAAAATAATTTATTGGTGAAAAAGTGATAAAAGAACGAAATATTAATTTAACCGTTACATTACCTGTTCTTTGATTAACGTTAAAGAAAACGCGTTTTAGCGTAAACTTATTAAGGATCATTTTAAAAAGTCCGTGGAATCTTAATAAAATTCTAATTTTCTTAACAAAATATAAAGTAATTTTTATAGCAAAATTTTTTTTACATTTCAGTCATAATAATTAATTTCAGAAGTTGACAAAAATTATTTCATAAACCAAACAAATGCCTAAAAATGTATAATATACAAGGTGTCTCAGAAGTCGCGCACCATTGGTTAATGTAGCTTTATTCAATTTAATTATTTTAAGATAGCTTTTAGATTAACTGTACAGTGCACATACTATTAATTTTATTATTCGAACATTATCGAACATATATTGTAATTAAACATCACTCATAAACCATTTCGACTCGTAAACCTCGTAAATCTGAATAAAGCCTATGGTGCGCGACTTCTGAGACATCCTGTGTGTGTGTGTGCGTGTGTGTATATATATATATATATATATATATATATGCACTAGAATCACAAAATAACACGTGACCTTATTAATAAGCAAACAACCACAAGGAAAAAAACACAAAGTCCGAAAGCGCTCGGACTTTGTGTTTCCTTTTCCTTGTGGTTGTTTGCTTTTATATATATATATTGTTATGTATCGGAATAATGAATAATAAGGTAACGATTGATTAATCGATAATGTAATTAATTCATTACAGGCCGAAATTGGCCTCAACGGTTGCTCATGCAAACAGAATGAATTTGTATGTGTAAATGCCAAACTGAAAACGAAGCTCATACAAAGAATTGTTGTTCGTCATGAAATGAAACTAACAAACCAAAAATGGCGCTGGGCATTTTTGTAGGTCCATGACTTTTGTACATGACTTTTGTACATGACTTTTGTAGGTACATGACTATTCCCATGTAACTTAGAACGTAAGATAATGAATTCCATTGTCTATTTAATTCTATACAATTTCAAACAACAATTATGAAGGGGCAAGCTACACAAAATTAAATTAGGGAAAGAAATCAAAAATTCAATTGTGAAAAAACATGTCGGTTCCCGCGCTTCACGCTAGACAAAGCGGAGAAGACGCTATAAAATTGAATATTCATTTATGTAAGAAAAATTGCATTCAGGGTTAAGTTGTTAGAATCGATAACATGTTACAATTACATCTTCTTTTTTAAAGTTTGATAATTCTTAAAAATAGGATAAATCAATTTAAGATAATCTTATTTGGGTATATAAGTAAATCTTACGCCTGGCAGCCTCACGCGGCAACAGGGGGTCATAGGCCGAATAAAGAGTTAAAAGATGGGATTAATGTCTGTATTAAAATATAAAACTCGAAGCAAAAGGCGCCAAATAAGGAAAACGGAGAAAGGCAGTGTGTTTCTGAAGTTGAAACGATAAAGTCAAAAAGACTCCGTGTGAAAGTTTGAAGTATAAGTCACAAATTAGTTCACCCTACAATTTAACATAAAGAAAATGTGTGGTTCACTAAGTTGAATAAGCTCAAACAAGTCTTCCCTATAAGAGTATAGAAAACGGACCTAACGCGTAAATCACTCTTGAAGCGAACGGAAGAAAACGGAGACAAACTGTATATTCTATTCATGTCTATAAATACTCGAAAATAGTGTACCCTACATTCTCAGTTTAGAAAACGGACTGAGTGCCATAGACTCAGTAGAAATATAAAATACACATGTTATTATGATGCAAAAGTTCTCGAGAAGAGAATATTTACCACTGTCAAAAAGGAAGTAGGTAAACAATGTAACTAGGGTATGCATTAGACAATATAATTGAAACTGTCAAATAACCAGATAGGATTCAAATAATTCTATGAAAATATATTATGTACCTAGATAATACGGTCAAAAGGCCGGGTAGAGAAACAGGTGTTACTCTAAAAGTCTAAACATAATTCAATCAAAACTGTAGTATGTATGCGTTCATTCATTTTTAATGGTCTTGCTTGCATATTACAATACAGCTGTATTCAGTTAAATAACCACTAGTTGTAGATTAAACTTGTCTAACAGTCAAATTTAAATTGCTTGTGCATGTTACTTAATTTTGTTGTTATTAAGTGTCTTCCCTAAATAAATCACTGTCAACAATTTCATATTTGCAGTGTAAGTTGTTTAGAAATTCTGTGACGAATATATTATTTTCGTAAAAGGCTTTTCAATTATTGACAGAGAAATAAGCCTATATAACAAGTTATATATAAGGGGTTCCAAAAAACCTTAGCCCCCCCATTTGCAGCTTACATGTTTACTTATATCGAAATAGTTTTTAGTGATTATAAAAATATATAAAATTCTTTATTTATTGCAGGTATTAAAACTACTCTAGCTGATAAAGTGATAATATAATGGCTTCTCAATTAATTGGTGATTCGGAGAGGCAACGTGTGATAGATCGCATACGAGCAATAACATTTCGGGAAGCTCGTGATGCTGGAGCCACCTTTATAACACGTTCATGGGTTGCCAAAAAGTTGCGAAGAAGTGAGGACTTCGTCAAAAGAAATTGGAATAAAACTTTGGATGAATGTGAAATGGATACAACCAAATCTGGGCGCCCAAATTTGTCACTCTCTCAGGAAACAAAGGACATCATTGAAAGCAGTACGCGTAAGCGGAAAAACAGCTGTGCTAAACTTTCTAGAGAGATCGAAGTGTTGAGAGGAAAGATCGTTAGTGGTGAGATCATTCGACTGTACCGTCATAGGCAAGGTTTAAAGCCTTGGCATGAACTTCCAAAGCCAAGAAAAACTCAACTTAACATCGATGACAGAATGTGGTTTGCCCATTGTCTTGAAGATTGGGATGTAGATGATTTCATGCATTCAGCTGTCTCCGATGAATTTTTTGTTTGCGTAACACGTCGGCCTAACTACCAAAATGATCGAGTGTAGGCCACAACACCAGATGAAATCGATGACAATGAACATTATCGCGAATTATTAAAAAGTCCAGACTGTGTTGGTGTGTTTGTTTTGTTCACTGCAAAGAAGCTCATGTGGGTGCTGAAGCCAAATGGTCAGAGTTGGGATGGACAGTATTTTCGTGATATTATTCTATCCCAGCATGTCATTCCTTTTCTAAGAAACCCAAACAATGTTATGGATGTCGATCAGATCACACTTCTGCACGATAAGGCCCCCTGCTTTAAGGCATTAGCCACTCAACAGTTGTTGCTGAACCATGAGATCGATTTCTTTGGAAATGAAGAATGGCCAGGAAATTCTCCTGACCTGAACATTGTGAACACATTGGATCAGTTATAAAGGACAAGGTTGAATGTCTCTTGTTTCAAGAACCTGCAGCAAATCGATTTTCAAAGGATACAATGACGCAACACATTGAAACTGTTTTAGCAAATTTGCGTAACGATCAAGATCTATTCACGTCACTTTTGGCAAGCTACCCAAAGCGAATTCAGGCTGTCTTGGAAGCCAATGGCGGGAACACCAAGTTTTAATTGTTCTCATTAAATGCAGGATTAAATTCTCTTTGGTAGGTATGTTTAGTTTTACTGTACCTCTAATGGTTTAGGCCATGGGCGGGGGACTAAGGTTTATTGGAGCCCCGTATAACTTTGGGTTAAATTTATATAATATGGTTTAAAGGAAACCAGGCTTAAAATAAAAATATAAATCATACAGTAAATGTAAAATATAAAATCACGTCATATAACAATATCAGGGATGCTCTTGACGGTCTTTACTATCTCATAACAACTCTTAATTGCCAGTTAGTGTTTTAAAAGATACAGTAAATGGATCTTCAGGGTTTGTTAAGAGTGAATGGTGCGCAAGCTATCTAGCTTTTTTATTTTTATTCTATAATCTAAGATAAATTTATGAGTTTAACGTAGGCAAACACGAAATCTAAGTCTGAGACAGTACATTTTCCTAGTTTCAGATATACAAGGTTTGTTTAAAAAGTATCGGGTCTGATGCGATTATAGACAGAATATGGTACTTACAGGGTTTGAGGCTTAATCTCCCTCGAAGTACGCTCATTCTGAAGCCACACACTTTGCCCAACGATCCTGCCACTGTTGAAAACATTTTTGGAAAGCACTTTTCCGAATGGCCAAAAGTTGCTCCGTTGAATTTCTTTTAATGGTCTCAACATCATTGACTCGGTGTCCTTTCAGGGTTCGTTTGAACTTCGGAAACAAAAATAAAGTCGCATGGGCCAAATCCGGCGAATATGGAGACTGCTGTACTTGTGGGGGTAGCGTTTTTGACCAAAAATTGCTGGACAAGTTGCGACGAGTGAGATGGCGCGTTATCGTGATGAAGCATCCAGTCTCCGGACTCCCACTTCTGCGGCCGTTTCCTCCGACCTGCTTCACGTAGACGTCTCAAAACTTCATTGTAAAATTCCTTGTTGATTGTTTGTCGTTGTGGAGCATATTCATGGTGCACAACACCTTCACAGTAAAAGAAAACGAGTAACATGACCTCATCGTAAGAAATCGCAGCGAAACAAAACACGTTTAACTTTATCGGCTCACCACAGTGGACTGACGCTACACAATGAAGTGCAACCTTATCAGTCAAATTGTCTCGACATGCAGAGACATATTTAGCACAATCACAACTCCAAGGTGATCTTCTAAAAATAAATACCCTGTCCGGATACTTTTTGAACAGACCTCGTACTTATTATTTCACGAAGAAACAGATTTGAAAAACCTAATTCGTATTTTAGCTAAAAACAAATAAATAAATAAATAAAAAATTCTTCAGGAATGTCCTTGTGAAAAAATAAAGGCAACATATATACAGAGTGACCATCAAGTCCCTTTGCAGTGAAATTGTAGCATATCTTTTTTCTTGCAAAGAGACTTTGTGGCCACCTTGTAGAGAAGTTCTTTGACTTTACTGAGGTAGGGTTTTAAGGTAATTTGTAGTGTTCGCATTATCAGTAAACTAAAACAGTAATTTAAACAGTTATAATTATTAATTTGTTACTATTATTAATTAATCAATAATTACAATTAATCAATAATTACAAACTAATTCAATTATTCCTTTTATCCTCAGAAACATGCCAAGAACAAAAAACATTAACAAATTTTAAAATTATTATTTATTATTTTACCAAAAGCTTACGTTACTTAAAAATATTATTTCAACAGTTCATAAAAGACTCATTTTTAGACTCCCTTCCAATGCTTGAATAAAAATACTCATCTATCATGAATAAGATTTGAGTTTCTTTAGATTTTACTTAGAACTCCAAAATGCAAAATACAATGTTGCAGACGCAAAAAGGATTTTTTCTTTATCTGCATGAATGGAACTAAACAGTTAAATTTAAACTATCATAACGAATGGGGAAACAGCTGTATATTCAAAATATTATATATATATATATATATATATATATAGTCCATACATATATGGTAAAATATGCAAATGCACAATGCACAAATAGGAGCTCCTGATGCATTTTTTTCATTCCTTATATGGATAAAGACTTCAAACCGGATTTTGAGCTAAATCCATCAACATTTAAGGGTTGCAAGTTTGAAAAAATTTACTACCTCATAATGTATGATATAACGATCATTTTAAAGTCTTCGAGTTGCGCCACCTCTAAATTTACACGAATCGATTCATTTTTTATTTCCAACCTCGTTAGTAGTTGTAGAATATGGACAAATGTCATGCGAAATATATTTTTCATTTTCATTTTCTCGACCACCCTAATATATATATGCAGGGTGGCGCAAAAGTCGCGTATCATAGGAATTTTCAATGTTGACTATAATATATTTTTTTTCTTTTAGGTAGGGGATGGCTGCGAAATTAACAATAGACGAGAGGGTAAGCTTGGTTTTAATTCCATGCATTGAAACCAAGCTCTCCCTCTCGTCTATTGTTAATTTCGCAACCATCCCCTACCTAAAAGAAAAAATAATATATTATAATCAACACTGAAAATTCTTATGATGCGCGACTTTTGCGCCACCCTATATATATATATATATATATATTATGCAGGAAGGAGGGGCCAAGGGCAAATGCCCGCAAAAGCGCCCCCTCCCCTCATAGAAGAAGACTAGAGCCAAAATCAAGGTCCGGAGTTTTCGAGACGCCTAGACACTCTGCGTTTGAAAAATGGGAGGTCATAGACAGGAAGAAACATGGACTGAGGAAGATTGTTCCAGAGTTGACCGATTGAGTAGATGAAAGACTGAAAACCCCGATTAACTGTTGCGTTAGATAGTCGACGGACAGAAAAGGAATGAGAATGTGTAGAAAGTCTGGTACTGCGTGCTCTCCTTAAAGTAGGAGGCATGCAGTTAGAGAGTTCAGAAGAGCAATATCTGTTATAATAGCGATTGTAAAGAGAGAGTGAGGCAACATTGCGGCGAAGAGAGAGAGCTTGAAGACAATCAGTAAGAGGCGAGGAATTGATGAGACGAAAACCCTTTGATTCCATCCGGTCAAGTATGGCTGTGTGGGTTGAGCCACCCCACACATGAGAAGCATACTCCATACAGGGGCGAACAAGACCCCCGCACAGAGACAGCAATTGAGTGGGAGTGAAGAAACCGCGGAGGCGGTACAGCACACGGAACCTCTGAGAAGCTGTTTAAGAAAGAGAGTACAGTATATGTGATCCTTCCAGGAAAGATCACGAGAAAAGGAAACGTCAACAATGTTAAGAGAAGAGGAAGGACTGAGTTGTTTGTTGAAGGTAAGGGGATAGTTGTGTGGAAGAGTGTGACGAGTAGACAGATGGAGGAACTGTTTTTTTGAGGCATTAAAAGCTAGAAGGTTTTTATATATATATATATATATTAGTGGTAGACCGGATGTCAGTTTTTCGACATCTGCGAATGCAGATTTTTAATTTCAATATCCGCAGATGCGGATATTTAGTTAATCTATCAATATAATATAGAATTATGAATATATGACATAATTTTTCAAATTTCGTGATATTACTATTATGGCAGGCAATGCATAAGAATTAAAATTAATATTCATGTTTTCATTATGATAAAAATAATAACTTTCTCAAGAGTTTCAGCCACAGAAAATTCAATGAAACAAGTTTCATTCAATTTTCTGTTACCACGTATTTATATTTTGAGGTTCATATATTTGTTTGTTCATTAATAATTAATACTTTACACGAAATGTGCATGACTGGGCCTTATAAGCTACTTTATAAGCTAATTTAATTGTAAATTGCATAATTTATCAGAAGTAATATCCGCATAACATCCGCAGTCAGAAGTGCGGATGCGGATGCGGATATCCGGTCCACCACTAATATATATTTATATATATACACCGTACTGTATATGAAGTCGAAATTGAAATCATAGTGAGTGACGTGAACAATTTAATATCATATTGACCTCCATGCGAGGAAAAAGGAAAGAGTTATTTCGAGTACTTTCGTATGATTTAACACCTCTAAAGGAAAAAAGTTGCAGTATTTCTATATGAAAAAGGCAAATATAGGAACAGACGGAAGTAACAGATACAAGAACAGATAGATAGAGAAAATATGTTAAGCCTTTCCTCTTCCTACTGGATTCGTATACATTATATCAGAGAGAAAAAGCGAGAGAGATGACGACGAATTAACGCTGCGATTAAATATTAAACATCGTTCACGCGCGCTAATGCGTAGAAATTTTTTTTTTGACCCGACTAGTACTTCGCGGACGGCTTTTCAGAAGAAACTACACCACACGCACTTCACACCAAAAGATAGAGAACGTCGTCGCGAATAATTTATTATCAACATCGAACAAATTTGTTCACTAAAAAAAAGTTTAAAGCAAAATTTATGTGGCCAAAATGTTGTTCAACTGAGTAAGATTTTTGTCCGCGTGACGCTTATTTGTCCGCAGAAAGCTGGGCGGAGCTTATTCGTCGATCGAACTTAACTTTGGTATATCCTCTCTTGAATTGTTTAGCACTTTACTTTCTGAAAGTTTTAAGCCTGCATCTCTCTCTCTCTCTCTCTCTCTCTCTCTCTCTCTCTCTCTCTCTCTCTCATTCCTAACGCGTAATGGCCTGACCAGCCCCCTGCGACCGTTCTTTGGTGACCAATTGATGGTGCTTGGCTGTACTGCTCTGAGGTGAGAGAGCTTTACTGCCCAGCTGGCTGCCAGTCTCTGGCGTCGCCTCTCTCGGTCGTAGCCTCTGGGTCTGGTGGGATATCCCTTGAACACTGGATTCTAAGAGTCTGGCCGCTTGTGAGTGACTAGTAAGACTTAGTAAGGGGCTGCATCTCGCTGTCGCTCCTGGCGGAAAATCCGTGACGCCTGCGTCGCGAGTGTTTGTCAGTTGGTAGCTGCGACACGTTTGGGACTGTCCGGCCCTGGGGAGACCTTTGGTCGGTGCGGCAGCAGGAGAGGTGTAGTCTTCTGGAAGGGATGAACGTCACTTGCAAATAGGTGGATGCGTCTACGCGCGGGATGAATTCACCCCCCCCCCCCTTTTTTATACACTGGTCAGAACGTTTTTGGATAGTTTTCATTGCTAGAACGCTTTATCTTATTCAGAGTATTCAGAGAAAAAAATAAAAAAAGAGAAAATATGGCAGGGCCAGCTAAATTGAAAGCAGAATGCTTTAAATGTAAAGTTAATCATTGGTGCGTTGACTTCCCTGAGGGTAGTATCAGCGATATCACATCCCTTAGTGTATGTTTGTTTTGTAAACTTAGAGACAACCACGAAAAGGAAGTTAAAGAGCTAAAGGAATTAGTAAAAAAGCTTGAAGCTAGGGTCGTAGCACTGGAAATCCAACCCAGTGGACAAGATCAAACTAAAAACACACCAGCAGATTTAAACTGTAAGATTAAGTATCTTGAACAAAGGGAGGGCGCAAAGAAGGGGCTGATAGAGAAGGGTGGGAAGGGATCGATAGAGAAGGGTGGAAGGGGCCTACTGATGGCCCAAAGAAACCGAAGGATGTAGCTACCGGTCGGGGTGGGTCGGGTGGTGTAAGTGCGTGTATGGGTGGCGACGGGTTTCGAAAGGTCTCGGGCAAGAAGGCTGCGAAGCCGAAGCCTGAGACCCCAGTTGCCCCTGTCAGGACCTCTAACCGCTTTAGTCTCCTGTGCTCGAAGGAGGAAGACACCGTTTTGATTGGGGACTCACAGATCAGGGGCCAGGAGAAGTACTTTGCTTCTGCAAACCGGGATGGGAGGAAGGTAAGGTGCTTACCTGGGCGGGGAACGGCGCACTTAAGGAAGGAGGTAGAGAAGGTGCGCGTGGCTAGTCGGAGGACTGCGATCGTTGTCCACGCTGGTGGCAACGACCTGTTCCTCAAAGGCGGTAGGGTAGGTCTTTCAGAGGGGATCATCACCGAGATCATGTCTCTTGCGGATGATCTAAAACTGAAGACAGACAGGGGAATGTTAATGGGGATTTTACCGCGAATGAATGCCAGTGACCACGCACTCAGTAAGGTCATTGGCATCAACGAGAGGGTGCAAGACTTGTGCGTCCCGCTGGGCGTGAGGTTTATTGACCCCTTCGACGCATTTTCAGGTAGGTGGGACCTTTACCAGAGGGATGGTGTCCACCTCAATAACAAGGGTAAAGGTGTGCTAGGCGCGCTGCTCGACCGGCACCTATACAGAATGGTGAGGTCGAGTCCGGGGAGAGATGATGGAGCCCCACCGGGAGAGACATGATGAGCCGGTGGCGGACGTAGTTTAACTGAAGGGTGCGTCCAGGTACAGGTGGGTGACCCTCCTTCTACGTTGGAGGGGGCTCAGGCTCCTGCGGAAGTTGTCCCCTCGTTAGTGAGGGGCTCTTCAACTCCCGACAGCTCTGGCTGTTCGGGAAACGGGTCGTGCTAGGGGGCGGTCAGAATAGGGGTGGCTCCCTTCGTGCAATGCTTTTTAATGCTAGGTCGATTAGGAACAAGTTTTGCGAGCTACGGGCGCTCTTAGCATCAGAATACCAGGATATCGTTGCTATCACCGAGTCCTGGATTCATACTGATCGTAGGGACTACGTTGGGGAGTTCGAAATTCCCGGGTATAGAATGTTTCGCAAAGACCGCACCCGTGGGGAGGGGGGTGGGGTACTAATATACGTCAGAGACACGTTGAGTCCGGTTGACTGCCAGTTCCGGTCGGAACGGGAGCTGCTTGGCGTCGATCTGAATGTGGGAGGGACGAGCTATAGGTTAATCTTGGTGTACAGACCTCCGCATCTCCTCCTCGAGGAGGATACAGCCTGTACACCGAACTCAGTAGCCTGCTAGGGGATAGGGTGTGTGTAGTTTTAGGAGACTTCAACTGTCGCGGCATAAAGTGGGAAAACAGGACTGCTGATGCTGAAGGGAGGAGGCTAGTTGACTTTGCTGATGAGAACTTCCTCACTCAGTGGGTCAACGAGCCTACACGAGGCGAAAGCGTTCTAGACTTAGTATTCACGACCGAAGACAACCTCGTCACTGGCCTCACCGTTGACGAATCGTTGGGCGGGAGTGATCACGGTCTTATTAGGTTCCGTGTGTGCGTCCCTCGGGTGAAGCGTAGTAACTCGAGAGGCAGTAAGCTCGATCTCCGGCGGGCGAACTTTGTTAGCCTCAGGGATAGCGTAGGAGAGATGGGGTTAGAGGTCGGCGGCGATGTTGAGGGAGTGTGGAGTGCATTCCGGGACGAGTTTATGGTGCTGCAGTCTGCTGCCATACCCTCAAAACCGGTCACCCCTGCTTCAACGCAGCCTAAGTGGTTCAATCGTGACATCGCTTCGGCTATCCGAAATAGGAAAGTAGCGTATAGGAGGGCGAAGGCCAATCGTTCCCACGAGAACACTGAAGCGTATGTCCGCCTGTGTAGGGAAGTGAAGGCGAAGGTTAGGCTAGCGAAACGTAACGAAGAACTACGGGTGGCAAGCCTCTGCAAGGGGAACCCTAAGGAGTTCTTCAGTTATGTTAATGAGTACTTTGCGGGAGTGTTCACCAGGGAGGACACCCGCATCATCCCCGAGCCAGGCGTGAGGCACGAAGGTGCTGGCCTGGATAGTGTTCGATGTACCGCGACAGTCGTTGCCGATAGAATAGACAAACTGAGCGCGTTTAAGGCTCCTGGGCCAGACCAGTTTCTCCCCAGAGTGTTGCGGGAGGTGCGCGACCAGGTGGCTCCCCACCTGGCTACAGTCTTCAACAAATCGTTGGAAACGGGCCAGGTGCCTGGTGACTGGAGGGAAGCCAACGTGACCCCTATCTTTAAGAAAGGGGATCACGAAAGTCCAGGGAACTATCGTCCCATTAGTCTCACTTCAGTTGTAGGTAAATTATTAGAGGGGATAATAGCGGATAGGATCGTTGACCATTTGGATTCCTACAAGCTGCTTGTGGACTCCCAACATGGGTTTAGACGGCATAGGTCGTGTCTCACCAACTTGCTCGAGTTTTTCCACGTCATGTTGGGTGAGTATGATAAGAGTAGGGCGATTGATATACTTTATCTCGACTTTCAGAAAGCCTTTGATAAGGTACCTCACCGCCGGCTAATGGCGAAAGTGCGCGCGCTGGGTATCGGTGGGGAAATAGGTAGGTGGGTAGAAAACTGGCTGAAGAATAGGCGGCAGAGGGTTGTAATTAAAGGGGCTAGTTCGGGTTGGGCCTCGGTCACTAGTGGGGTTCCTCAGGGTTCCGTTTTGGGGCCGCTGTTGTTTATCATTTACATAAATGATATCGACGGTGGCATCGTCAGTCGGATCGCCAAATTCGCTGATGACACCAAGCTTGGGGCCAATGTTGGGACGCCCGAAGCGATCGAGGAACTGCGTGCGGACCTAGGTAGGATAGGAGAGTGGTCCGAAAAATGGCAAATGCCGTTTAACTTGGGTAAATGCAAAGTGATGCACATTGGCTACGCCAATCCCAAGTCGGACTACTCGATGTTGGGGTATATCGAGGTGACTGATTTAGAAAAGGACTTGGGTGTGCTAATTAGCAGCGACCTTAAGTTTACGAAACAGTGCGTAGAGGTGGAAAAGAAAGCCCAGAAACTATTGGGTTATATCAGGAGGCAATTTCAGTTTCGGAACAAGGAGATTGTGCTCTCTCTGTACAATTCCCTTGTTCGGCCGCACCTGGAATATGCTGTGCAGTTCTGGTCGCCCACCCTCAGGAAAGATATTGAGAGGCTGGAGCGAGTGCAGGCGAGGGCCACAAAGTTAATCCCTTCCGTTAGGCATATGGGCTACAATCGACGGTTACGCGCCCTGAACTTGTTTTCGCTTGAAACTCGGAGGCTGCGCGGTCAACTGATCGAGGTTTTCAAGCTCTTACGCGGGTTCAACGATGTCGATTTTAGAAGTATGTTTAGTTTAAATGATAACCCAACTCGCAACAATGGTTGGAAGTTGGATTTGAAACGGTTTAGGACTAGTGTGTGTGGGAATTACTTTACGTATAAGATCTGTGACACATGGAACAGGTTACCTTCGGAAGTTGTGAACAGTTCCTCTGTGGATCAGTTCAAGAAAAGGGTAGACGAAATCTTGCACACTATTTGAGTGTGTAAAGACATTTAGGACCTCAGTCTGCGGAAATTTCTTTTCCTATAAAATAGTTAATATCTGGAACCAACTTCCCTCAGAGGTTGTTTCCAGTCAAAGTGTAAATGTGTTTAAAAATAGGCTAGACAAAGTACTGAATACTCTCATAGTTTAAGACTAAAACATAAGAAAACTCTGCAGGAGATCGCTTGCACGGTGTCTCTGTGAGCAAGCTAAATATAGAGCTATTTATATATTCTCCACTTTCCTGTAAAATTTCCTTGGCTACTTTTCCAGGGTCAAGGTATTTTCTTCAACCTTTTTCCGTACCTGCCTCTGGCAGGGAGGGAGCGGAGGGTGGGGAGAGAGCCTTCTACTTTTCTATCCAGTTTTCTACTACTGCTAGGATAGTTGAAAGAAAAATAAACTTTTACAAAATTTTCCCTGGCACCCGTTGCCATTGGTACCTCCTCGGTATGGGCCGCAAGGCCTTTTGAGGTACTTCTTTTCCTTGTAACTCCTTGTAACTCTCTCTCTCTCTCTCTCTCTCTCTCTCTCCCCATTTCTCTTTTACTTTTCCTTACCGTTGTATGTTGACCAAATTTTTGTTAGCTCGTGCCGAAGTTATTTGCTGAACAAAAATTGTAATTGTGTTTATGAAATCAAACGAGACAGTTTCGAGGTTAAAAAATTTGTACATTCCAAAAGTTTTAGCCAAAACATTTTTAGACTTTCGTAAACTAATGTTTGGCTTCAAATTGTTAATAAATTGTTTAATCTCAAAAGAAAAATATATTTTTTTTACATCCTGAATCAAATTTTTTATATAATTCATTTATTTTTACTTTTTTTTAAGCCCAGAAACGACGAATTTACTGGACTTTGAAAATAACATTTTCTTGGAAAAAGTTCTCGAACTGTTCACAAGAGTCAAATCTATTGGCCATTTTGTCATTTAGTCGATATGTTATCAAAAATAGGAGTAAAAATAAAAATCAAGAAATATTTTTGTGATAAAGTTCAGTTATTTTCATGTGTATAATTTTGCTTATATATATATATATATATATATATATATTATATATATATATACAGTGTGTATATATATATATGGGAATGAACTCAGAATGGTCCCCTGAGTTTTTTATGATACACACAGACAGTGCATGGAACAAGGAACTCTTCTGGGATAATTAAATCCACTATAGTGGATTTAATTATCCCAGAAGAGTTCCTTGTTCCATGCACTGTCTGTGTGTATCATATATATATATATATATATATATATATTATATATAATCAATAGGAATATGAAAACAAGAGATACGACTCTCAACATTTATTGGCCAAACGTTTCGGTCCACTCAGGGGCCATCTTCAGTGACTAAATAGAAGCATCTAAAAATAATCATAAAACTAAAATAAATACAAATGTCAAACTGTACGATAATAAAATCTAAAAAAAAAAAAAAAGTTAAAAAATTGTTAAAAAATATCTGGATTATAAAACAAAATAAAAGTAAAATTAAAACACTAAAATTTCAAAAATTAAAAGTTTAAAAATGTTAAGTTTAAAATTTAAAAATTTAAAAAGGACTAACCTGGATGGTAAAAGTTACAAATAACAAGTGGAGAGAAAGGAAAAAAACAACTTAAGTTAGTGCGTTGGTTGCGTTTAAAAGGTGTTGGTTGGTTAGGAAGTATGTAATTTTATCGAGGAAAGGCTATCGTTTAGTTCAGGATTTAATTTCTTGATAAAAAGGGATTCTAAAATTTTAAGATCAAGTGAATTAGGAGCAGACGACAAAATCGCAAAGGAGTCCTGGGGGCACGGGTGGTCATGGGTCTCTGAATGATGCCGAATAGCAGAGGATTCAGGAGTGGAAAGAGGGCGAGAAGTTCGATAAGAAAAACCCAAATGCTTCGAAATCCTAAGTTTTAACTGTAGGGCAGTCTGCCCCACATAACGACTTTGGCAGGTCGCACATGTATATAAATAAATAACAAAGGATCTCAAAAGCACGGGGAGGTGATCTTTATGGCGAAAAAAGGATTGCAGAGAATTAGAATTAGAATTAATGATTATAAAGTCGCATTGAGGGAAGTGTTTGTCCAAAATAGAGTGGACATCTTTATTGAGTTGAAAAGTTAGTTGGTCTAAAAATGCAAGCTTAAGATAAACCTTCTGTTTCGGAACCGTGGAGTGAATTATTTTAGGTGAATATAGATTATTTAAAAATTTAGAAATTAAAGCCTCAAAAGTCAGAGTACAATAAAAATTATAGTTGAACAATCTCTTAAGATACTGAATTTCTAAGTCAAATAAAGACCAACTTGAACAAAGGTGATAGGCTCTAAAAATACGACTTTTAATACTAGCCAGCTTAAAACTAAGTGGAATATTGTTGAAAAAATGAGTACCGAGTTGGGTAGTAGTTGGTTTTCTGTATACTTGTGTTGAGAAGCCTGTACTGTTTATTTATGGTAACATCAAGAAACGAAATTTTATTGTATTGTTCTACTTCCATAGAGAATTTAATATTAGGATGCTTAGTAT
Organism: Bathynomus jamesi; assembly: GCA_023014485.1. Classification (NCBI taxonomy): domain Eukaryota; kingdom Metazoa; phylum Arthropoda; class Malacostraca; order Isopoda; family Cirolanidae; genus Bathynomus; species Bathynomus jamesi. Next base: position 747,248 of record JAJOZX010000478.1, on the reverse strand, counting down.
TAATGTAATTTAAAAATAAAGGGGCATGATCTTTATGCTTAAAAATGACAAAACAATCATCTACATAACGTTTAAATAAAATAGGTTTAAAATCAAGCGGGCAATCCCTCAGCCACTTTGCTAACAGTTTTCTTTGTTTTCACGAGGAAAAGTGGCTGAGGGATTGCCCGCTTGATTTTAAACCTATTTTATTTAAACGTTATGTAGATGATTGTTTTGTCATTTTTAAGCATAAAGATCATGCCCCTTTATTTTTAAATTACATTAATACTAAGCATCCTAATATTAAATTCTCTATGGAAGTAGAGCAATACAATAAAATTTCGTTTCTTGATGTTACCATAAATAAACACAGTACAGGCTTCTCAACACAAGTATACAGAAAACCAACTACTACCCAACTCGGTACTCATTTTTTCAACAATATTCCACTTAGTTTTAAGCTGGCTAGTATTAAAAGTCGTATTTTTAGAGCCTATCACCTTTGTTCAAGTTGGTCTTTATTTGACTTAGAAATTCAGTATCTTAAGAGATTGTTCAACTATAATTTTTATTGTACTCTGACTTTTGAGGCTTTAATTTCTAAATTTTTAAATAACCTATATTCACCTAAAATAATTCACTCCACGGTTCCGAAACAGAAGGTTTATCTTAAGCTTCCATTTTTAGACCAACTAACTTTTCAACTCAATAAAGATGTCCACTCTATTTTGGACAAACACTTCCCTCAATGCGACTTTATAATCATTAATTCTAATTCTAATTCTCTGCAATCCTTTTTTCGCCATAAAGATCACCTCCCCGTGCTTTTGAGATCCTTTGTTATTTATTTATATACATGTGCGACCTGCCAAAGTCGTTATGTGGGGCAGACTGCCCTACAGTTAAAACTTAGGATTTCGAAGCATTTGGGTTTTTTTTATCGAACTTCTCGCCCTCTTTCCACTCCTGAATCCTCTGCTATTCGGCATCATTCAGAGACCCATGACCACCCGTGCCCCCAGGACTCCTTTGCGATTTTGTCGTCTGCTCCTATTCACTTGATCTTAAAATTTTAGAATCCCTTTTTATCAAGAAATTAAATCCTAACTAAACGATAGCCTTTCCTCGATAAAATTACATACTTCCTAACCAACCAACACCTTTTAAACGCAACCAACGCACTAACTTAAGTTGTTTTTTTCCTTTCTCTCCACTTGTTATTTGTAACTTTTACCACCCAGGTTAGTCCTTTTTAAATTTTTAAATTTTAAACTTAACATTTTTAAACTTTTAATTTTTGAAATTTTAGTGTTTTAATTTTACTTTTATTTTGTTTTATAATCCAGATAGTTTTTTAACAATTTTTTAACTTTTTTTTTTTTTTAGATTTTATTATCGTACAGTTTGACATTTGTATTTATTTTAGTTTTATGATTATTTTTAGATGCTTCTATTTAGTCACTGAAGATGGCCCCTGAGTGGACCGAAACGTTTGGCCAACAAATGTTGAGAGTCGTATCTCTTGTTTTCATATTCCTATTGAGGATAAGGTTCCCGAAGAACATTTCTATCGTAACTATATATATATATATATATATATATATATATATTTCAACCTTTCAACCTTTCAAAGGTTCCGCGCGATGATTCCTCATTTCACGAATGTCAAGCTTGTCGCCCCTCCTCTCGAGTTGGCCTGGTGAAGTAGTGAGTTGGTTTCCTGTACTCTCCACCTCACATAGCCAGGTACGCCCGGCTCATCGTGGATTGTTCTGAGCCAGGCATCTAGTCTTCTTTTGAAGATATCCACTGCAACACCATTCGTGTTCCTTAGGTCTTTGGGCAGCTGATTAAACAGTTTTGGTCCTCTCACAAAAAAAACTATTTTCTTTCAGGGTTAAAGATGTTCCCTGTCTAGCCTTTAATTTGTGAACACGAAACAGTCTTCCTTTTCTACTTTCCACCGTTGTTTCGGGAGTTACAGGGTTCAGAGTAAGATTAGGGACTAGTTTCTCCATTATTTTCCAAGTGTAAATAATGGTGTATCTCCCTCTTCTCCTTTCCAGTGAATATAGGTTTAATTCGCGTAACGTTTCCCAGTAATTTAGTTCTTTGCACCCCTTGATCTTGGCTGTGAAGCTTCTCTGAATCCCTTCTAGTTGTCTAATGTCTTCTTTTTTATATGGGGATGTTAGGACCGAGCAGTATTTCAATTTGGGTATGATCAGTGTTTTCAGTAGAGGAATCATTAATTTCCTATCCCTTCGTTTAAAGGTTCTCAGTATCTGCCCAGTTATTCTCTTTGCTCTGTTTACTGCTATCTTATTTTGTGTTTCAATATATATATATATATATATATATATATATATATATAGTCATGCGGGTTGCTTCTACAGAGCTTCAATTTAATATTTAGGAGAAATCCAATGACAAGGAGAAATGTAAATGCCATGAAAAGTCTTCTTTAATGCGCAACGTTTCGAGCAATACGCTCATCTTCAGGCTGTTTAATAACAATGTGAAATTAAAATCAATATTGAATGAAAAACAAAACAGAAAATTTCTATAACCTATTCGTAAAGACAAATTTTAAAAGACTGAGAAAAGAGGGTTAAATTCTAAGTTATACAGATTTACATATAAAAATTAAGAAGTTATTTTTAAATACATGTAGTAAATGTGAAATTAATACACTGGAAAAATTACCAATAGTACACTGGAACAATGGAACTATCTACCTTACACTGCAGTATCCGAGGCTGACTAATTTGAGCAGAGACAAAGAACGGGAAACACGAGAGATGGCGAGGGCGATTGGGGAAGGAGGGATTATAAGGAATTGGGGAAGGAGGAGGGATCATAGCAAATTGAGAGGGACGGCCGATGAGTCAACATTCAGACTAGGGGACAATGCTTTAATGAACAGCGATTCTAAAATTCTTAGTGAGTTGGGACAAGTATTACAACCAAGAATTTTAAAATTGTCTAAAGTGACATCAATTTTACATTTAATGCTGTGTTCACGAATACTCGAGGCTTCTTTAGTTTTTAAAATTTTACCTGTTCGGCCACTTATTCCCATATGCGAATGAAATCTAGCCCTGAGAGAGCGAACAGTGCTGCCGATGTAATTCCCAAGGAGACACCTGGGGCAGGTAAATAAATATACAACACCGCTACGCAACGAGTCAGGGGTTCGATCCTTCGCTGAGAAAAAGCTACCTAAAGACGTTTTATTAATAAATATGATGCGGAAATCAGTATGATAAAAAAGTTTCCTTAACAATTTTGTAAATTTAAGCTTAAATTCCTTATTCAAAGGACCCATTTCAGGTACCAAGAAATATTTTATATCCTTCGGCACTGTAATACATGGAAGTTGAGGGCTATAAACATTATTTAAGAAGGATCTAATTAGTTTGTCTACATATTGAACAGGAAAACTATTATTAGTAAAGTATGATCTTAGATTATTAAATTCATCATTAAGTAAGGTAAAATTAGAGGTCAAATTATATCCTCTGAACAGGAGAGTTTTAATACAAGACATCTTATAGTTGAAATCAGTAAAACTAAAAAAATTCATGCCCAAACCAGTGAAAGTGGGTTTCCTGTAAACTGATGTAGTAATAGAATCACCGTTTTTCGAAATTAAAAGATCTAAGAAGGGGAGGGAGCCATTTTGCTCAGTTTCCATTGTATACGTTATATTGGCTTATCGCCATGTTTGGAAGACTTCACGAAAGTTTCTCAAGTCAAAACTGGACTGTTATTTTCTTGAAATGTGTCGGACTTGCAGGATTTTCCCGAAATTTGTTTACTTCAAACTCTACCGTGATAATCTATATGACTCTGAATTTTATCAATCGTCCCTGGAATATTTATTAAATAATGAAATTAATTATAAAATCAAAATATCAGATTCGCATAACAAGTCTCTTGGGCATTATATAACTACTCTTAAAAATACCTTGTCGTTGTTGGACTATTTATTAATAATTCTCTTGTACAACGTGAACTAGAAAAATTTCACTCTACCATCTTGGAAACACATGAACGTAAGTTAAAGGCTTTGGGAATGAATTCACCAAATTTTTTCAATTCAGAGAAGGTAATTTCGAATCTTTCTAGTTACACACTCTCCCCTCGGGAAAAGTTTTTACTGTCACTTGGTTTGCAATTTAAGCTTCCGTTGTTTCAAATATATAAGCCTTCGTTTTTTCTTTACTTTGAAAAATTTTTCAATGGCTTGAAAAATGTTCCCCATGTGGGGATTTCAATAATTTCAAAGTCAGTCTCAAATTTAACTCAAGAATTTTTTCTTAAACTTAGAAATCTTAAATTTCAATCTTTCATATTTAGGAAGAGTGATTTGCAGTGTATTAAGAATTTGGCAAAGAACCAGGAGATTGTTGTGACTAGACCAGACAAGGGTAACGGAGTGGTTATTTTGAATAAATCGGACTACATAAACAAAACTAATGAAATCCTAAGTGATCTTACTAAATTCAAACAAATTCTAGAACCTGTAAATAAAGTCATTGTAAGGTTAGAAGACCAGGTTAATAGATTTCTGTCACGACTAAAGTCCTTAAAGATAATAAAAAATGATACTTACTCTCAGTTGTTCGCATCTGGTGCTAATCTTGCTCAATTATACTGTCTGCCTAAAATCCATAAAGCTGGAACACCTCTCCGTCCTATTTTAGCTTCGTATAACTTACCCACCTTTCAATTGGCAAAATTTGTTGTTCGTCTCCTGTCCCCCTTTGCGAAAAATGCTTACACTATAAATAACTCGTTTGAATTCCAAAAAGACCTCCTTGGTAAAAACTTCGATTCAAAAAAGTTTTTTGTCAGTTTTGATGTAAAGTCACTTTTCACAAATGTACCTGTATCTGAAACTATTGCCATTATTTTAGATAGGGTTTTTAGCTCAGTTGATAATTTTCATGGTTTTTCATTGTCTCATTTGAAGGAACTTTTAGAATTGGTCTTCAAACAATGCTATTTCACTTTCAACAATAAGGTTTACCAACAAATTATGGGGTAGGGATGGGATCACCAGTCGGACCGTTAGCAGCTGACTTTTTTATGACTCATTTAGAAAGTGTAATTTTTAGACAATCTCCCACTCATCTCAAGCCAATTTTCTATCGACGCTTCGTTGATGATTCGATAGCAGTCTTTGATAATGCGGTACAAGCGCAACAATTCTTTAACTTCCTAAATTCTTTGCACCCCAATATAACGTATACAATGGAAACTGAGCAAAATGGCTCCCTCCCCTTCTTAGATCTTTTAATTTCGAAAAACGGTGATTCTATTACTACATCAGTTTACAGGAAACCCACTTTCACTGGTTTGGGCATGAATTTTTTTAGTTTTACTGATTTCAACTATAAGATGTCTTGTATTAAAACTCTCCTGTTCAGAGGATATAATTTGACCTCTAATTTTACCTTACTTAATGATGAATTTAATAATCTAAGATCATACTTTACTAATAATAGTTTTCCTGTTCAATATGTAGACAAACTAATTAGATCCTTCTTAAATAATGTTTATAGCCCTCAACTTCCATGTATTACAGTGCCGAAGGATATAAAATATTTCTTGGTACCTGAAATGGGTCCTTTGAATAAGGAATTTAAGCTTAAATTTACAAAATTGTTAAGGAAATTTTTTTATCATACTGATTTCCGCATCATATTTATTAATAAAACGTCTTTAGGTAGCTTTTTCTCAGCGAAGGATCGAACCCCTGACTCGTTGCGTAGCGGTGTTGTATATTTATTTACCTGCCCCAGGTGTCCTTGGGAATTACATCGGCAGCACTGTTCGCTCTCTCAGGGCTAGATTTCATTCGCATATGGGAATAAGTGGCCGAACAGGTGAAATTTTAAAAACTAAAGAAGCCTCGAGTATTCGTGAACACAGCATTAAATGTAAAATTGATGTCACTTTAGACAATTTTAAAATTCTTGGTTGTAATACTTGTCCCAACTCACTAAGAATTTTAGAATCGCTGTTCATTAAAGCATTGTCCCCTAGTCTGAATGTTGACTCATCGGCCGTCCCTCTCAATTTGCTATGATCCCTCCTCCTTCCCCAATTCCTTATAATCCCTCCTTCCCCAATCGCCCTCGCCATCTCTCGTGTTTCCCGTTCTTTGTCTCTGCTCAAATTAGTCAGCCTCGGATACTGCAGTGTAAGGTAGATAGTTCCATTGTTCCAGTGTACTATTGGTAATTTTTCCAGTGTATTAATTTCACATTTACTACATGTATTTAAAAATAACTTCTTAATTTTTATATGTAAATCTGTATAACTTAGAATTTAACCCTCTTTTCTCAGTCTTTTAAAATTTGTCTTTACGAATAGGTTATAGAAATTTTCTGTTTTGTTTTTCATTCAATATTGATTTTAATTTCACATTGTTATTAAACAGCCTGAAGATGAGCGTATTGCTCGAAACGTTGCGCATTAAAGAAGACTTTTCATGGCATTTACATTTCTCCTTGTCATTGGATTTCTCCTAAATATTATATATATATATATATTACAGAGCTAGTTTCAGTAAAAACGTAAAGGTTTTATTGTTTCACAAAATACCTCTCCTCCCATTTAACTCTTCAGTGTACGGACAGCTCGCAACACCATTAGCAATGGTTAGAATCAGTCAGAAATTTGGGTGCTACTGTAGTATGCGGTCTACCGTTAAGTTTCTACTGTAGTATGCGGTCTACCGTTGAAAATATTTAAAAGGAATTGAAAATGAATTGAAAGGAATTATAATTTAATTTACACAATTAAGGAATTATTAAAGAAGTTAAACATACTACTACCGCATACTTAACGGTAGACCGCATACTACAGTACGCCCTTGATGATTGGTTAGGTTAAGTCGTGATATTTTCGTTAGTTTTAACGAAAATATCACGACTTAACCTAACCAATCGTCAAGGGCGTACAATTAACCTAATAATAAAATAATAAGAAGATAAGAAGCTATAATTAAAAGGTAGACCGCCGAATCGTAGGTAGACCGCATACTACAGTAGCACCGAAATTTGTAGCATATGTTCCTTTCGGGTCTCAATTTCGCATTCAATATTCATTAAAGTTAGAAAGTGACTTTTGTTATGAAACGGACATTTAACTGATCAATTGAAACATATGTTAAAATACATGGAAATACAAAGTAACGTGTGACAGGAATAGCTTTTATCCTTAGAGTGATAAAAGCCAAGTGTCATGGCTGGAAGCTCATTTAAATGGTACAACTTTGGCATTATTCTGTATATCTGCATATATAATATAATATAATTCTTTATATCTGCATATATAATATAATATAATTCTTTATATCTGCATATATAATATAATATAATTCTTTATATCTGCATATATAATATAATATAATTCTTTATATCTGCATATATAATATAATATAATTCTTTATATCTGCATATATAATATAATATAATTCTTTATATCTGCATATATAATAGTATAATTCTTTATATCTGCATATATAATATAATATAATTCTTTATATCTGCATATATAATATAATATAATTCTTTATATCTGCATATATAATATAATATAATTCTTTATATCTGCATATATAATATAAAGCTTATACGTTTAATTCGCTATATTAATTTAAATTGTTTTAATATTATTTGTTATTTTTATTTAATTATTAATTTTATTTAGATTTTTTTAAATATCACATTCTGAATCAAATATTCTTAAATTTATTGCAGTTTCGACAAATGCAAACATAATCTGTATTAAGAATCAATTTTCTTTTGATGATGTGACGATTTCAACATTATTTTTGCTGGTTTAACCCAAGAGGATGCAGCTCACTTGGCATGGAACGATATCGCCACGTCGTCGGGAACATTATTTACGTCTTCTATGGTAAAAACTGTCGCAAAAAAGTTATTGAAAATACCCGCCATCGCCTGAGCATCAGAAGCCAAAGCGCCGTTAACATCCACTAGAGGGCCTATGTTATCTTTTATCGGCTTACGATTATTGACGTATTCAAAAAACTTTTTTGGATTATGTTTACTATCCGCAGCTATAAGTACCTCTAAATTACGCTTAGCATTCCTAACTGATCTTTTAACCTGACGTCTAAGCTCGATATATCTATTAAAGTTAGCTGCCGTGCCATTGCGATTATTAAGTCTATACGCTCTGTTACGCTCGTTTATGAACTCGCCTATTTCCCTAGTCCACCACTTGTGTTGAAAGTACAATGGTTTATACCTTCCTCAACCATTCGAGCCCCCTGCAAGAGAATGACCGCATTTAACTTTGTTTTTCTCTCTATTCCTTAGTCTATCATTTAATTCTTGATTTTCTTATTTTAATTTCCTTTATCCTCGTGATTGGGTTGACTGTATGAAAATGTGTGGTAGCCAAAACAATGCTGTATTATTTATTGTATTATGCATTATTTCCATTTCGTATTCATTTTAATATTATTATTTTCTATTTTGCAGAAATTTTGTTAAAATTAGATCGAATAGTTTATGTTCAATTATGACTACTCGGAAGAAAGCTAAGATTTGGCTGATAGGGCAACCACTAGAGGAATTTCCAAAACAACAACTTCCAACCAAACTGTCGGTTTTGCAACGTTTCCATCATGCGTGAATCGGAAAACCGACCCTTTCTATCGGGGAAGCTGCCCACGCAGTGGTGGAAAAAATCATAGAGTCGTGGGAAAGTGGTGGAATCCCAACCATGAGAAAAGATCACGCGATTACTAGACTGGAGAAACTCTATGCCACATACGTGAATTTGAAGAAGAGTAAACATAAAAAGAATAATCCGGGAATGGTAAAACAGCAGGAATCGTTCAGCAAGGACACTGAAACATTATTTGATATAGCGGCCCAAGATGCTCTGGAGCGGATCAAAATTGCTGAAGATTTACGCTTCTTGGAAGATCAGAGGACGAAACGGATAATGGCAATGACTACACGAAAAAAATGGATGAGATGACGAGGAAAGAATCAGCGCAGATGGAGCTTAAGGCCATCAACAAGACAGTCCAACTACCATCATCCTCGTCGTCGACAGATAATGACTCAGATGATACATACGGTGCCAAGATCAAGCATGACACGCCGAATCCATCGAACCCTTGCAAAAAAATTAAGGTCATCACTCCCGAAATAGCAGCAACAATGGACCGAATTAATATCTCAGATCGGAATGCAACCTTTTTCCTTGCGTCCACATCAAGAACTCTGCGAATCTCGCCCGAAGAACTTTCAATATCCAGAAGTCAAATCAAGAGAGATCGCCAACTGCAAACAACTGCAAAGGCAAATCTTCAATCAAACTTCTCGAATACATTTTATGCCAGAGGTTCCATTGGTGGTCCACTGGGACGGCAAACTGCTCTCTGAATTGACTGGATATAAGCACAATAAAACAGGCAGATTATCGATTCTCGTATCAGAACTGGGGATTGACGAGCTCTTAGATGTACCTAAGATACCGCGAGCGACGGGAGAGGACGTGGCAGCTGCAATATTCAAGACCCTCCAGGACTGGAATCTTCTGGACCACGTCGTCGGAATATGTTTCGATACCTACAACTGTTTCCAACACAGGAGGCCACACAGGAGCATGTACTCTCTTGGAAAAACGATTTAAGAAGAAGCTGTTGAACCTGGCTTATCGTCATCAGGTGATTTTAATGAGCTCTTTGGTTCCAGAAGTGGTCCTGATGTGCTCATCAGCAAGAGATTCCAGAAGGATTGGAATTCCATCGATCAAGCAATTACCAAACTAGCCTCATTCCCATTGACGCGTGTGATGTCATCCTTGAATGGAGGAATGAAGCCCTGGAATTCGCGCGAACTCTACTATCTGGTCCCTCTCAACCGCGTGACGAGTACCAAGAATTTTTGGAACTTGTCATTATCTGCTTGGGAGATCGTCCGGAAAGGGGAATACGATTCCGATCTCCCGGAGCTTTTCACCAGGCACGGTGGCTGGCCAAATTTTATATTGTCTCAAAATTTACTTGTTCAGGGGGCAGTTTAGGCTCACCATCCACGAGGGGGTAGCTGTTGAGCAATGTAGTCTGTTCATCTGCCTTGTCTATATGAAGATGTGGTTTACAGCGCCGAATACAGTTCACGCCCCTTTAAATGACCTACTGTACATGTTCTGACCATGCTCCGACGATACGGTGAAGTAAATGAGAAAGTTTCTTTGACCGCATTCAAAACACTGGAACGGCATTTGTGGTATATAAGTGATAGTTTGGTATCACTGGGATATTTCGATGACAGGGTCTCCGAAGATCGCAAACTGACAATGGTGGATGCTCTTAAGAAGCCTGTAAGTAAAAACAATGCTGTTAGGGTGCAAAAGGGAGACAGAAGGATTTTACATTCTGACATAGATCTGGACCGATTCATTACAAGTAGATCATCGTCTTTGTTCGAAAGGCTGGATATTAGAACAAAGTGGCTGGAAACTCACCCAAGGACGTGGCCCAGTGATGAGGACTATAAGAAGGGGCAAGAGTTAGCGAAAGCTCTGAAGTCGGTCAATGATTGTGCAGAAAGAGCCGTGAAACTGGTCGAGGACTTCAACCGGGCAAGGACAAAGGATGAAAATCAATTCCAGTTTCTGCTGCAGGTGGTAGAGCACTACAGGAAAGAATTCCCAACTTGCAAAAAAAACAGACCTGTTGTTTTCTATATTAGTCTAATAATTTGTTTTTCTAATAATTTGTTTTTTTATAAGCTCCAGCACTTAAGAATTACCTAATAAAAACTTATTTTGAAACTTTATTTTTACTTCGCGAACTTTAAATATATTCCTATTCTCTTTATTTTTTATGAGAAATAATTTTTTTACCATTGTGACAAAATGAGAGGGTGGAACAAGGGAAATCAAGAGAATTTTGTTTTGCTTTCTTTCAGGTGGACCACCCTAATATATATATATGAAAATGAAAATGAATATGAAAATGAAAAGGTTTATTGGCATATACGAATATGAATGTTTATATTAAATCCAAAGTTATGGTCAGATTTCAATATTTTTTTTACATCCCACAACTAAGTAAATTTCCTATATGGTGAGCAGATTTCAAAGAAAACTAATGAAAATTACGGATTTACTAAACATTTTTATGCTACTGGAAATTCTCCATTTACACTACTACTGCATTGTATGTGCAGATAAAAAGTTACAAAGTACTCATATGGTGCTACCTTCCTGTTAAAAAAACTGCTCGATATGTTTACCACGAACTTCTACAACTTTTTTCAATCTAGGACTGAACTCATCTATGGTTTTATTGATTTGTTCTTGTGGTAGCTCATCCCAATTTTCCAGAAGAAGCTGCCGTAAATGAGCGACATTTCTTAATCGACAGAATTTAAATCAGGACTGTTTGGTGCCCAAATTTAATACCGCTAACTGATATTCTTTGATATCTCCTGTTTTATCGATTTTCTTGAGAAGCTTGTCCAAACCTCCTGCAGTTGGCTTACGTTAATTAAAATCGCTTTAATTATCAACTTGAACCTATGATTAACAAGATTTCTGGAATATTCGCCATAAATCCAATTTCTCAGCTAAAATGCTAAAAGATGGCATGCAAACCACAAAATTACCTATTACTAACTTACTAAACTTTCATGGTTCTATGTACTGTATTTGCCGAGATATGAAAGATTTAAAAGGTCTCCCTTTTTTTTTTTGCCGACCCGACACTGCAGTAGTAGTGTAAATGGAAAATTTCCAGTGGCATAAAGAAATGTTCAATAAATCCGTAACTTTTATTAGTTTTCTTTGAAATCCGCTCACCGTATAGGAAATTTACTTAGTTGTGGGATGTGAAAAAAAATATTGAAATCTGACCATAACTTTAGATTTTACAGCCAAAGTTCGAGGTCTCCCTTTTTTTTTACCCACCCGATATACATATGATGCAAACCTACAAGGAAAAAGAAAAATAATTCCAATGGAATCATTTTTCTTTTTCCTTGTGGCTTACATCATTTATTCATTTCAGGTGTTTAATTGTGAAATTCATCCCATATATATATATATATATATATATATATATATATGCTGAACAATGTGCCAAGGATTTGAAGGATTTGATGAAAACAGTATTAGACAGTTTGGGCAAGATCATCTGTTCGTCAGACGTCTGTGCGTCAACATCATCCCAAACTCTACACTGCCACCATGACACGCACTCCATAGGTCATGAGCTGAGGATGGTTTGGCCTCCGAGAAGCAAAATTACTCTGGTTTTGCCCAAAAGATACGACAGTGAATTTTCGTGTGTACTTCAACATCCTCTAATAACGCGCTCTAATAACAATGCAGGAAGGCGGCCATTCCTGGTTCTAGCAGGATAGTACACCTTATCACATAACTAAAACTGGAAAAAAATGGTTTGCAAGAAAATATATTTCAACTTTGCAATGGCCGAGTCCAACTGCGAACCAGTAGAAACCATTGAAGGTCTGAAAGTAAAGGATCCCACGAAGGCCATCCATGTTCTGCTACGAAAAGTAAATTTGGCACTCCGACAACGTACTAGAATTGTACCAAAACCTTATCTTACCCATGCGCAACACGATCAAAGCAATCACTGATGTCAGTTCTGCGAGACCCCACTAAATATTGATACCACAATAAATATGTACAGTAATTCCTCCAAACTTTGTTGGATTCCAAACTTTTGGCCATAAATGTAGTGGGTCAATGTACCAACGAGGCTTCCGTATGTGGTTCATCAAAAATTCACCACTGGATGCAACAATGCTTTGATTTATCACATTCCAGTCAGTGGTCCCGTCCATAATTCTTTTGCGTGCGATTCTCCTCAGTTTATATTAGACAATCCTAATTTTATATGTCTGGTTGCATTATTCATCAGGAGCAAGATGTTCCGCCTGTTTGGGTCTCCTTCCCGAGGCAACTCAAATGCACCTGTTCTAATCACAAATGCATTACTGTCACTCATCCTTGTTCTATACAAACTAGAAGAACAACTTAGAATATCTACAATTTTCAACCCTTCCGTTCATGCACTCACAGACCTGTATATTATTTGCTTGTTTAAATTGAGATTGCATTTATTTTCATGTATATATACAATGGATACTTCCGACCCTCAGGGAATTGATTGTAATTCGGACGAAATCTGAATCCTCTTCAGATTTTAATAAAATGTACCACACATGTAAATTTTCAATTTATGCACATTTCAGCATAGAAACAGTAGAAAAGTCTTTGTTACTTTTTATCATTCATTTCACTTCAATATCAATATACCTTTTCGTGTAAAATTAATATATATATATATATATATATATATATATATATATATATAATATATATAAGAGAGAGAGAGAGAGAGAGAGAGAGAGAGAGAGAGAGAGAGAGAGAGAGAGAGAGGCGCTCATAAGTATTCGTCCAGGAAATATTTCAGTGATATTCATACTTATCTTTTGTATTATGCGTTGTATGTTGATAGTTATGAAAAGTTTATCGTTCGTTTGAAAAAATTTAACACGTAAAAAAATTAGTTCAACTCCACCAAAAATGTAAAACATCGAATAATTTGAGGAAAATAAAAAAATTTTAAAATGCAAACTTTTTCGTACATTTACTTACAAAAATACTTAATAGCTTGTGAGTCCACCTTATGCTCGAATGACTTCAATAATTCGTTTTGGGTATTTTTCTACAAGGTTTTGACATCTCTCAGTAGGAATTTCAGCTTATTCTTCTGAAGAAAATTGTTGCAATTCATTCAGATTCGAAGTTTTTTTCTTGCGGACAGTTTTTCTCAAATCAGACCATAAATTCTCGATTAAATTAAGCTCTTGGCTTTGACTGGGCCACTCCGAGAAGCTTGAAATTCTTTTGTTGAAGCCATTTCATGATGCTCTTACTTTTATGTTTTGGATTATTATTTTGTTGCAGGTCCCAACTGCCACTCATTCGCAACTCTCGAACTGAAGACACATTTTCTTCTAAAATTTCCTGATAATTCTTTGAATTCAAGATTCCAATGATGACAACAAGCTTTCCTGGACCAGAAGCACTTATAAAGCATCCCCAAAGAAGCAAACTACCACCATGTTTAACCGAGTAGTATGTGATCATCGAGTATAAGTGCAATTGCATTGCAACATTGCAAACCACTGAGAATGGGAGGAAAAGGACCATAAACAGGAAGTTTGGGGCTGTCGCACACCTAAACAAGTAGAAAATTGAAAACGTAATAGAAAAGGGGAGGGGGCTTCTCCCCAAACCACAAAGAAGGGAGAAAAGGGCCATAGCCAAGGGGGTTGGGTGCCGTACCCCATATATGATAAAGGCCAAGAGCCAAAGGGGAAGGGGAAGGAGAACCTACTGTGTAAACAATAGGCTCAAAGGAATAAAAATAATAAATGTGTGTGTGTATATATATGATGAATAAAACCACGAAGGAAAGGAAACACAGAATGGTGCTCAAGCGCTTTCATCTAATGACATCCTCAGGAACACTGAAGTATATAAAGAGTTACAGCCTATATATACGTTACAGAAAAAAAAAAAATATATATATATATATAATATATATATATATAATATATATATATATATATATATATATATATACAATAAACGGAGAAATAAAAATAAAAATTAAACATTAAAGGATTGTGGGAGGAGCATACAAATTTGTAAGGAAAAACTACCGATTTTTAGCACTTTTGCTCGAATCCAACACAAGATCAAATTGTTGGAAACAATTCATTTGATCTTGTGTTGGATTCGAGCAAAAGTGCTAAAAATCGGTAGTTTTTCCTTACAAATTTGTATGCTCCTCCCACAATCCTTTAATGTTTAATTTTTATTTTTATTTATCCGTTTATTGTATATATACATTTTTTTTTTCTGTAACGGTATATATTGGCTGTAACTCTTTATGTACTTCAGTGTTCATGAGGATGTCATTAGACGAAAGCGCTTGAGCACCATTCTGTGTTTCCTTTCCTTCGTGGTTTTATTCATCATAAATATTTTTCACGTGTTACTTTCGTGAAATAATTTTCATATATATATATATATAATATATATATATATATATATATATACCGGGTGGGCCAAAAACAACTATTACCCTGATTTTGAACAAAATAATTTTACCTTTATCAAATGTTATTTGCACAATCAATATATGTGTGGGGTTGATGGTGGTGAAGTTGGATTTTTGTTAACTGTAACCATTATTTTGTAATTCGCTGTTATACCGACGCGGGTAGAAAAACTTTGTTTCTCTACAGTTACCAAATTGAGTCCAAGATTATGCGGAATGTGCCCTCCTCCATTATCAATGCACGCTTGCAACCTTGACTTCTCCCTTATCGACGGCAGTACCGCATCAAGGATTTTCCTTTGTAATAAGCAGCAGTGATTTTAGCATTTTCATCAAGAAAAACAATCTCTGACTTCCCTAACTTTGAACTAAAGATGGGAACATGACTTTTTGAGAAAAATGTGGACGTTCCCTGCGAAGTCGATCTAGACAGATAGATTTTTTTGTCCTGTCTTCCACAAACTCAGTCATTTGGTGTGTTTATTGTTGAAGCAACAGTAAAAGTCTTCTCGTCGCTGAACCATATTTTCGACACTTCTCTGTCTGGGAATCGAAAAAACAGAGCACGACATTTTTCAACTCTTGCTTGCTTATTTGATGCTGAGAGCTTATGAACTTCGACTCTTTTAAAACATTTAAAACCTAGATCATCTTTTACTATACGACGAACACTAGAGCGAGAAATACCAGTAGTTTTTTAAATTTCTCGAACGGACTTGTGGGCGTTTGGCCGTTCTTCTTGACTGCATGTCATGGATGAAACCGTGTCAATATTTTCCTCAGTATGTGATGTTTTTGGCCTTCCACTGCCTTCTTTTCGTTTGGTCGACCCTGTGATATCGATTTTCTTTATGAGATATTGAAGTCCAGGTATCGTCCATCGTTTATTTGGAAACTCTTTCTTCATTCGTTTTGCACCCCAGTGTTTCTCCATACGCAGGTTCAATATCAATGCTTCATCTTCCAAAGAGTATTTCATTATGTTATACCTTGTTCACCAACTATAGCAGAATGATGGTCTGAAATAAAAAAGGAAATAAATTAATTATTTTGTGTAAAAATTAGGAAAATTAATTATTTATGGAGAAACTGACTGTCATCTGAAAGTATCAGTTGCTGACTTTGACCGCCTTTCAATTGAGCATCATATTCTGATCCCTCCCTCCAGTTGTGAGCCTGTACCTCTACTCCTGGGGCGTTGAATCTAGATTCAAAGCCAGCGTTTGAAAGAGTAAAAGTATGGGTACAACATACGGCCTCAGCACTAAGATCAATATACAGGGTGAGCCACAATATTTTTTCAAAAGTTGGGTAATAGTTTTTGGCCCACCCTGTATATATGTATATATATGGTGGTGCGGGTTCATGAGGGTAGAGGTGGGTAGTGGGGGTACGGTAGTGATGAAAAAGATAAGAATTAAAATAATATATATACATACATATATATGATGAAAATAACCACGAAGGAAAAAGAAAAGCACGAAAGCTCAAGCGCTTTCGTCTAATGACATCGTCAGAAACATTGTCATCAGACGAAAGCGCTTGAGCTTTGGTGCTTTTTTTTTCCTTCGTCGTTATTTTCATCACACATATTATTCACGTGTTACTTTCGTGAAGTAATTTTCATGTACGTGTGTATATATATATATATATATATATATATATACTGAATATGAAGGAAATTGAAGGAGGATAGTGTAGTCACCAATTGACGAGGGAAGTACTCCAGGTGGACGTTAAACAGAAGATAGGGAGTGCTGGAACTCTCGTTTCTCCTGTCACTGTCCTTCTTAGCTGATCTTTTTCCGTGTCTCATCAACCCTGTGAACAGTTAGCATGCTCTCAAACACACACCTCCCTCCCTATTATTCACTACATATACATGCAGCTTACACACAACATAATCTTTTCAAAATTAAAACGAAAATGGCAACAACTTCAAGAGCTTCCTTCTCCACTAGAGAGGGAACCATAAATGTCCCCACTTCTGGCTCCCCCGCTGCCGACACCGGGAATGCAGACCCGAGAAGCGGGGCTGGATCTGCTACTGCCCACTCGAGATGTTCTGGGCCTCTGCCTGACTCACTTTTCATAAACTTCTGCAACATTTGTGGCTTTTCCTCGAATTTTCAATCTGTTCAACACCACCTCTCCTCTTCTAAACCTTTAATAGGAAGATTCTTAAACACCTCTCTTCTTACAATCTTTTTTTTCAGATCGTCATTATGTGTTTCGCAAGGGACGCTCTACTGCCGATCTTTTTACACATCTCTCCGACTCTTGATCATCTTCCTTAGGGATTTCGGTGAAACTTTTGCTATTGCGTTAGACATATCAAAAGCTTTTGATAGAGTCTGGTGCAAACCTTTAATTTCTAAACTGCTCTCCTTCGGTTTCTATCTCTCTATCTGTGCCTTTCTCTCTAATTTCCTTTCTGGACCACCCATAGCTGCTGTTGTAGATGGCCACTGTTCTTCTCCCAAAGCTATTGACACTAGTGTTCCTCAGGGTTCTGTTCTGTCACCCACTCTTTTCCGTTTATTTATCAATGATCAATTAAGTCGTACTTCTTGCCCTATCCACTCCTACACTGAAGTTTTCACTCTTCACTTCTCCACCCGCTTCACAAGGCGTCCATCTCAACAATCACTCGATGATTTGCGTAGGACGGCTGTGGTACACCTGACCTCTGATCTTTCTGCTTTCTCTGATTGGAGCAGGAAAACCTTGTGGCTTTCAATGCCTCAAACACTCAGTTCTTCCATCTGCCTACTCGTCACAATCTTTCACACGACTCTCCCCTTACCTTCAACCATACACAATGTTGCCTCACTCTCTCTTTACTATCGCTATTATAACGGACACTGCTCTTCCGAACACTCTAATTGTATGTCTCCTCCTTTAAGGAGAGCACGCAGCATCAGACCTTCGACACAGTTTCATTCCCTTTCTGTCCAACTCTCTAAAGCAATGGTTAATGGGTATTTTCAATCTTTCATCTACTCAACCGGTCAACTCTGGAACAATTTTCCTCAGTCCATCTTTCCCTGTGTCTTTGACCTCCACTCTTTCAAACACAGAGTGTTCAGTCATCTCGAAAACCCTGGACCTTGATTTTGGCAGTCTCTTTTTCTTGTGTGTGTATGTGTGGTGGGGGGGGGGCGCTTTTGCGAGCACTTACCCTTGGCTCCTCCTTCTTGCCTGTTTACATATGTATATGGTGGTGCGGGATAGGGAAAATAATAATAATAATAATAATAATATTAATAATACAGTGTGTGTGTGTATATATATATATATATATATATAATATATATAATATATATATATATATATATATATATATATATATTATATATATGTGTGTGTATATATATATATATAGAGAGAGAGAGAGAGAGAGAGTGTTACAAGGAGTTACAAGGAAAAGAAGTACCTCAAAAGGCCTTGCGGCCCATACCGAGGAGGTACCAATGGCAACGGGTGCCAGGGAAAATTTTGTACACACTCAAATAGTGTGCAAGATTTGGTCTACCCTTTTCTTGAACTGATCCACAGAGGAACTGTTCACAACTTCCGAAGGTAACCTGTTCCATGTGTCACAGATCTTATACGTAAAGTAATTCCCACACACACTAGAGAGAGAGAGAGAGAGAGAGAGAGAGAGAGAGAGAGAGAGGAGTGTGATGTCATTCTATAGGTTCTATGGACAACCACTACAAAAATTAGAAATTAAAAAAAAAATATATATATATATAATATATATATATATATATATATATATATATATATATACATACACATGCATGTGACGTCATTCTATAGACTTTAAAGACAACCATAATAAAAATTGGAAATAATAAGATATATATATATATATATATATATATATATATATATATATATATATATATATATATATATATATATATATATATATATATATATATATATATATATAGAGTAAGTCCCCGATTTACGAACTTAATGCGTTCCGGAGGTCTGTTCGTAAGTCGAAAATGTTCGTAAGTCGGAAATAATTTATATCGGCAAAATAAATGCATAAAAATATGTAAAGTATGTAAAAAAAGGGCGTAAAAAACTGCACAACGTATGACACTAACGTATGTATTATATTCATTAAAAAACAAACCTCCACCCCCGCCTTCTGTGCATCAAGCTCCATCAAGTCTTTGTTTGTTAGCTCTTGCGAGTGGCTTTCTAGTAACTGATGGAAGTCTTCTTCCTCCAGTTCCACCTGCAGTTCGGGGTAACTACATACCGCTAGCACGCGTGTGACGTCGTTCTATAGACTTTAGAGACAACCATAATAAAAATTGGAAATACTATATATATATATATATATATACATATGTTACACTTTCCTTCATTTCGCTTCTTGGGGTTGATTCCCGTGTAACTGAAAATACTCTTTCATGAGGATGATCTGAAGAAGTCTTCACTATGTAGTAATTCAACAGGCACCCAAGTCAGAGTGCGACACTTTTGACGGATTGACGGATTTGAGTGGGACTCCCGACGAAGTTCGACGATTGAAGGATCCGATGGGGACAAGAAAAATGCTTGGCAAAGTTTTCGTTTAATGTGCTTGAATCAGATTGCCTTAATATTCAGATTAAAAACAAGTGGGAGTGTAGTCGTTTCTTGTTCGACTTTATCTCAGAGTTATTTAGTAGACCTAGTCAGATTTTATCCAAGGTTTCTTATAAGCGATTCCTGCCTTTCTTACCACGAGGCTTAATCAGAATTTGCTTATTCGAATGTAGTCTGTTGCCTTCTCCTCGAAGGGGGGTAATAACGAATAGGGCATCAGCCCTATCCGGAGATCTGCGTCTGACCTCCGCGCGCAAGAATCTGAGTTAAGGGTGCTGAGCCCCTTCTTTTATATTCGTAAAAACGGAAGTCCTCTACATCATTCGCATGAGGTGGTGGCGTTATTACCGCGTGACTTCCGTTTGGTAGAAAGGATTCACGAAGGCGAGGTGCTTTTGCGTCAACTCGCGTGTGAATCTTAATTTGAACGGAAGTACGAAAAAATATAATATAATTATTAAATGATTTTTAGAGGCATTTATTTTAGATTTTAAATGAGGCATATCCGGGAAAGTTAACTTCTCTTTTCGCCTAAAAATGTATTTAGGTACAAAAATATGTAGACGAAGTAATACGTTCTATGTGAACTTGAATTTGAATTTTATACTATAGGGCGTTATTCAGTTCAAAATGAAATAAGGAGTTCCTTATGAACTCGAAACGAAGGGAATAATATAATATAATATAATATAATATATATATACTAGTGTACCCGTGCCGTCAAGAATGACGGCAAAATATATATGAACCACGAAAATGGAGACTGCTGCAGAAATAAGAAGACGATTGGCAAGAGAACGACAACGTAGGAGAAGAGCAAGCTTATTAAGTCAGGAATGATACCTTGAACACTGTTAGTATAAAAAAGGATAGGATCATTATAAAATATATTTATTATTATTACAAAAGATCTTTTAAAACTACATTCTTTGTAAAAATCCTTGATGCAATAAGTTCTCCTTGTTCTTCAGTTTCTGTAATTTCAACTTTAAGATTGTTTCTGTTCCGAGCTCTACTAAGAGCCACATAGAGTTGCCCGTGGCTAAATACTGGTCTGGGTAGAAACAATCCAACCTTATCGAATGATTGGCCCTGAGATTTATTTATTGTCATTGCTAATGCAGGTATAACTGGAAACTGTCTCCGTTTCATTACAAAAGGCAATGTTGTATCACTTGGCATGAGATCTAGTCTTGGTATGAGCACTTCAGTGTTAGCATGGCTCCCGGTTAATATTCGAGCATGAATGTAATGTTCATTTAGTGACAGTACAACCAGACGGGTGCCATTTAAAAGTCCATTCCTTGGATTAAGGTTTCTCAATAGCATAATTATGGAACCTTTCTTTAACTTTAACTCATGAGGAGGCAATCCTGATACAATTTGTTGATTTAGGAACTCTACAGGGAAGTTTAATGCCGATTCATCATCATCAGCCACATGTGAGTCTGCACTTTTATATGTTACAACATCACCTACTATACGGTCCAATAATTCGTTGTTAAGACTCATTGCATCTTTGTTTTTACATGTAAGAATTATTTTGGTAGCTAGTTCAGCTATTGCTTCAGCACTACTAACTTCAATCGAGTCTCCATATATAACTTCAGGTAAATGATTTTTAATGAGAATATCTCTTGGAATTTCAACAGTACTTGATCCCATGCTAACATCACTTATTAGAGTTCCATCACCAATTTTAAGAAGCCATGTAGAAAATTCATTTTGTCCTGCTGCTCTCATGTTATCACTAAGGGTGAATGTTTGAACATAATTCCAAAGTGGCGAATGCTTGATACATGACTCTATGACATCAATGTTTGAACCTCTTGGGATAACATTGGCTGTTTGGCGAAAATCTCCGCCGAGGAGAAGAAGTTTGCCTCCGAAAGGTTTATTATTCATGATTTCCTTTAGTAGCATATCAATAATTCTGAGAGCATTTAAGGAAAGCATAGACACTTCGTCGATAATGAGCACAGAAGCCAGGCGTATACTATTGGACTCATTGGAAGGAATTCTCATTGAAGAAGTTGATGTTTCCATGACTGGAACAGGTAATCTGAATCCACTATGTACAGTGCGTCCACCTAACAGATCTGCAGCGATTCCTGTGGTTGCATATGACAGAATCGTTTTTCCTTTTCGTCTCAAGTAACACATCAAAGTATTGTATAGATATGTCTTTCCAGATCCTGCTGGTCCATCCACGAAGAAGAATCTATGAGCAGCTGTCTCATCATTTTCTGCAGTGATGATCCTTTCAAATATTTCTTGTTGCCTGATATTCAAGCTACTGATTCTTGCTTCAAGTTGATCATGTGGTAATAGATCATATTGCTGAGTCAAATTATTATGAGATACTAATCCGGGATCAGGTAGTCCTATTGCCGCACATTTTAAACCATGTATTACCAAGACACTTTCAATATGTTTTAGGCACTCCATTCTTGCTCTTTCAATAGGATATTCTTGGTTGTCATAATCTTCTAGCATTTTTTCTTCAAATTGCTGATAGAGCTGAACTGGGTTATTAGGATTATTCAATGCGCAAATTAAAGCAAACAAATGTCTGATGCGATGAGGAGTTTGGTCCATTGAAGCCTCAGTCAAACATCTAATCCATTCATCATCATTGCTAATCAAATTTCTCTGCTTAGCAGCTTCTTTATAAGTTGCATAAACGACCCCATTAACTGTGCGCAAACTTGTGAAACTAACAGCACCTTTTACATGTAACAGAAGTATCCTGAGATGGTAACGTTGTGAGTCCTTTGGACTAACAGTATACATGCGTGAAATAATTTTTCCAGCACCGCGTTGTCGAGGCTTCCACAAAGTAGTATTGTTATTAAAAACATAATGATATGGTATGGATGTATATTGCAATTCTCGGGCCTGCTGGTCTTGCCGATTCAAAATAAACCAAGCTGTAAGCCGTGTATTTTTACGACTTGCTGCTTCTAATGCACGTCTTTCGTCTCCTTCTGTGAAATATACATTCTGCTCTCTTTCCAAGTGAACTGGCAAACGTATAATGGCATGTGATTTCTTGTGCATTTCATATTCTAACAGACGCCACATCGCTTCTGGGGCACTGATATATCTGGCATTTAAATATTCTGATATCTCGTCGTGAATGATACCTTGAACACTGTTAATCTCCATTTGAGCATTCACGCAATCATATCCTTTGTAGATATATTTATATATATATTTCACTGATTTCACGGATGAACATACTTCGACATTAATGTGGCAGTTGAACTTCAAGCTAAGATACTTATTATAAGGAACAACATATCTATTATCAATTGTATTATTTCTTATAAACAATGTAGTGTTTGGCCGGCGTCTATATAATGGATATCCACCAACATCTGCTTGTGTGTTATCTTTGAATTCTTTAGGGAAACCCTTAGTACATTTGTTATTTTCCATACACGGAGCATTTGGATTTAAGTTGCCGCATGGGCCGTGAATCATACAATCCTTAATAATTTCGTGAAGCCTGGGTTCATCATTAACATTGGGTATTTCTGCACAAACTACTTTATCAATTTCATCAGGGCTATTAAATTTGTCTTCTTCATCTATTATGAATAAAATATATATGTGCATGAGGCAGGCCACGTTTCTGGAATTCGATGGAATAGCAGTAAGCTCTAATAGTGCCAAAAACGCTTTTTTCTAAGATATCCTTCATTAATTCTTCCAATTTTATGTGAAAAACTCTTGCCACAATATCTGGTCGGTCTGAAGGCTGCTGCCCGAAGAAGAGATTATCTTTTATTTCACTCCAGGAAGGGTTGCATGTCATTGTCATGAATAAATCGGGTTTTCCAAATTTTCTAACCAAAGCCATGGCGTCCTGGTAACGCTCCCTCATGTTTCTAGGTGATCCTTGAAACGACGATGGCAATATAACAGTTCTCCCTACCTGAGTTCCTGCATTGTCAGCAACATTGGCTAAATGATCAGATAGCCCTTGATATTGTTCAACTTTAAGGCGTCTTTGTTGATACTTGAAAAATTTAAATTGTTGGCCTCTACTTGAATGTAGGAATCTACAGCCCATTGCTGGAATAATTTTCCTCCGTGCAGAAGTGCGTTATACTCATCTCTCACTGTAGTTTGAGCCACCTTGTATTGTAACATGCTAATATTGTTACGTCCATTGTTGCGTCTATTGTTGGTAATTAAGTTATCATTAATACTCATTCTTGGTTGCCATCCTGGTTCTCCATAAGGAAAGAATAATGGATAGACCATAGGGTCAAGATTTGGACTCAATATGTTCAATGTAATGAGAGGAGCTTCATTATTTCGTGGATATACACGAAAATCCCTGTCAAAAGGAGGTTCTCCATCATTATTTGTGAAAATCATAGCTACCTCATCCACAGATGGTAAATTGTAACGTCTTCGGTCACTGTTTCTGTCTCGGTTAAATACCATGTTAACAACTGGTGTCGGAATATTGTGTTCTGATGCTCGTTCATTTTCTTCTCTTTCAACTTCTCCTAGCATTTTGTATGCCAAAGCATAAACATTATTTGTCCTGATCATTTGGTCCAAGACTGTCATTATTTCTGCTATGCACCTAAAATTATTGTGATTACCTAATCTAATACCAGTAGCCATTCTCGAATCCACTACATATAGCTGGGCATACTGTCGTGATTCACCTTCATTTGGATGTATATTTCCAGTTCGATGGTATATTTGGCCGTGTACTCGAAAGCAATATGGCCCATGACCAGGAACATGGGATAACTGTGCTCCCATTGAAGCGAAAGATAATGCAGAATTATAGGACCTGATGTTATCGTTGAAATGTCTGTAATTAGAATTCATTGGATTACTCATTAAGTCTTGAAGATATGCTGGAGGATCTCTTCGGCGTGGTAATATTACTTTGCCCTTATGGCAACAGTTGTTGAATTTACCATCTGTCGGACGTTCTACCACAAAATGCTTAGCATTGCAATATTGGCAAACAATATTCATAGGTCCGCATGAGTGTGATAAATAATTTTCCTCATCAAATGTATTGTTATTAACTCTATGAGCCGGAAGTAATGTATTTCTTCTATTTTGTATCCTTCGAGACGCTCTAATTCTTTCAATTGCTATTCTTGCTTCAGTTTCTTCCTGTGTTTCTTGTTGTCTTCTTTCGACCATCCTTAATCTGGCTGCTCCAAGTCTTGCTTCAGTTTCTTCCTGTGTTTCTTGTTGTCTTCTTTCGACCATCCTTAACCTGGCTGCTTCAAGTCTTACTTCAGTTTCTTCCTGTGTTTCTTGTTGTCTTCTTTCGACCATCCTTAATCTGGCTGCTCCAAGTCTTGCTTCAGTTTCTTCCTGTGTTTCTTGTTGTCTTCTTTCGACCATCCTTAACCTGGCTGTTTCAAGTCTTACTTCAGTTTCTTCTTGTGTTTCTTGTTGTCTTCTTTCCATTATCCTTAACCTGTCCGCTCCAAGTCTTGCTTCAGTTTCTTCCTGTGTTTCTTGTTGTCTTCTTTCCATTATCCTTAATCTAGCTGTTTCAAGTCTTGCTTCAGTTTCTTCTCGAGTTTCGCTACGTCTCCTCTCGGTTATTCTTCTCATTTCAATTTCGTTCCTGCGAGTGATTCTATTTTCGCTGTGCACAACAGAATCAATATCTTCATTTACATCAACCACATCAATCGTAGTGTCTGAGTTCCGTCTTGCTTGGGTATGATTGTATCTTTCCTGAGCTCTTTGTCTGGCCTTCCTTTCTCTTGCTAAGCAACGTCTTCTTTCTGCGGGGTCTTCCATGTTTTATATTTCACAACAATATATTTTGTGGTTGAACAACAATACTCCAGCTAGGTAAAAATTTATTCCAAAAGCTTTTAATTTATTTGGAATCCTACCAGTTTAATTAACACGTATCATAGTTACTTATAATAAAATAAAACAAATAATTAATCTCGGAAGGTGAGCTTGGGCAACATTTTAATTTGCTAAGCAATAATTCATAGCTTCTAATTATTCCTATCTAATTCCTTCAGAGCGTGACACAATTCTGCAACAGACAGACAGACAAACAAACAAATAAATAAATAAATAAATAAATAAAACGGCTATTATTATAATGGGGATTGCGGACCTCATTTTTACTTATATTGTTTATAAAAAAAGCCTCGCGTACCACCGAAAGTGTTCTCCTAAGAGAAATAGTATTATCGTAATCGGTAAAAGTTTGATCACCATTATTTATAATCTGCTCCGCCGATGTCTCATTTCCTTCGCGAAGCGTAGAAATTTTATCGACATTTAAAATAAAGTCGATGGCTTTCGGCAGATTTGACTTGCCGTTCTTTCCTCTATCGGAGGTGCATCGGAGCTCCCTTATTGAGTGAAAGTTGCTTACGAAGTCCATGGTTATTTAAATAATAGTGTACCCGTGCCGTCAAGAATGACAGTAAAATATATATGAACCACGAAATTGGAGATTGCTGCGGAAGTATGAAGACTATTGGCAAGAGAACGAAAACTTAAAAGAAGAGCAAGCTTATTAAGTCAGGAATGATACCCTGAACACTGTTAGTATAAAAAAGGATAGGATCATTATAAAATATAATAAAAAAACCTGTAAAAAAATTTCAAAATATTAATTTAAAAAAACCTGTAAAAAAATTTCAAAATATTAATTTAAAAAACCTGTACAAAAATTTCAAAATATTAATTTAAAAAAACCTGTACAAAAATTTCAAAATATTAATTTAAAAAAACCTGTAAAAAAAATTCAAAATATTAATTTAAAAAAACCTGTAAAAAAAATTTAAAATATTAATTTAAAAAACCCGTAAAAAAAATTTAAAATATTAATTTAAAAAAACCTGTAAAAAAAATTCAAAATATTAATTTAAAAAACCTGTAAAATTTTTTCAAAATACTAATTAAAATATATATATATATATATATATATATATATATATATATATATATATATATATGTGTATATATATATATTATATATCAGTGGCGGCTCGTGGTGAGGGAAAGTAGGGAGGCACAAAGGGAGGACCAAAATTGTCTATAATATATGCTATAAAAATAATATATATATATATATAAAGTAGCGCACAGAAAGTTCTCCGATCATAACCTAATCGATATACAATTGAAGTTAGCACCCAGAGGTTCAAAAATGGAATATTTGAAAGCTGAAGCATGAATTCAAAGAAAGTAAAATTGGAAAACGTAAATAAAGATTTAAAGGAGGTAAATTGGGAATTGCTACTTCAGGAGAAGACTCCACAAGAAATACTATGTATAATAGAGACTGAAACCAAATCTATAATACTGAAACATATTCCAGAGAGACAGGAAAGAAAACGTGGCAAACTCGAGAGGAAAATCAGGACACAATTCAGGCAACGAAGACAAACTGTAAAACATCTCCACAAATGCAGAACTGATGCAAAGAGACTCAAACTAGAGAGGAAACTTGGTGAAATAGAAATGGACCTAAAGAAAACAATCAGCCATAAGACAAACGAAGAGGAAAACAAGGTAGCAGAAAACATAAAAAATAACCCAAAATACTTCTACACGTTTGCGAAAAGGAAAATGCAGTGTAAGGAGAGTATTGGTCCGTTGATAGACTGGGAGGTCGAATACACAAATGTCCCCAAAAAATGACTGAACTGCTTAGGAAACAATTTAACACTGTGTTTAGTACCCCTATGTCCGAGATGAAAGTAAAAAAACCCAGACGAATTTTTTGATATAGATACAAATCAACGAAGAGCAAATTCCGGCACAAACCTACAGTATTAATGGACTTCGAGTTCACGGAGGGAGATGTAATTACGGTCTTATCACAGATGCGAGACAATTCAGCGCCAGGGCCAGACACATGGAGTGCCACGTTTCTAAAGAAATGCAAAGAGAAATTACAATATTACAAAAAAAAAACTTCAAAGCTCCTCAGAGTCCTCCTCCAACTCCATCGTAAGCAGGTCCATGTTGCCCTTCAGGAACACAAACCTCTCAAAGTTCTCAGAGGTCACCTGTCTGGCAGTCACGTGTTTATGAGCTAAATCCACTATTTTTAATATTTGTTTTTTTTTCACGTTTGCGCACAAGTTTGCGTTTGCGCAAGAATTGGCGCAAACGCAAATGCGCAACCGAAATCACACTTGCGCAATTGCGCAATTTGCGTTTTGCGCAAGTGTTTGCGCAAGTGCCCAGCACTGCCAAACCGCTATACTTACTATGGAGGAAATCACTAAATACAGAAAAAATCCCACTCCACTTAAAGAAAGCGAACATTGCCCCCCCTATTTAAAGGTAGTAACAGAGCAATGCCCAAGAATTTTCAGCCAGTGGCTCTCACCTCACACCTTATAAAGTGTTTTGAGCACATAATTAGAGGCAAAACTACCTACTACCTACAAGAAAAAGACTTATACAACCAAAATCGACATGGCTTCAGGGCTGGAAAATCATGCCTATCACAGCTATTAGACCACCAGAAGAAAATATTTGAAACATTGTGTCGATGACAAAACATAGATGTAATATATACGGACTTTGCTAAAGCCTTCGATAAATGTGACCATGGAATCACAGCACACAAACTTAAAAATAGAGGAATTACTGGAAAGCTAGAAAGGTGGATATTTAATTTCTTGATGCAAAGAACACAAAAAGTGGTGGTAAATAGAGTTAAATCGGAAGTCTCGGAAGTCGTGAGCTCTGTCCCACAAGGGACAGTATTAGCTACCTTGCTGTTCATAATTATGATTGCAGATATTGATGCAGATATTAAGGACAGTATTGTATCATGCTTCGCAGATGACACAAAGATATGTAAGGAAATATTGAACGAAGGTGACATAAGAAAATTACAAAACGACATTGAAACATTATTCCAGTGTGCAAAAGACAACAATATGAAGTTCAGTGAAGAAAGATTCCAACTTCTAAGATATGGTAATAACAGGGAGCTGTAGAATAAAAGGTACAAAACTCCGCAAGCCAAACAGATAACACCAAATCCACAAGTCAGGGATCTTGGAGTAATAATGTCGTCGGATGCAGAATTCAGAGAGAACTATAACATCAACATTACAACGGCTGGAAAAATAATGGGAATTATCTGGAGGAGCTTCCGCAGCAGAAAAGCAATCATCATGCTCAAATTATGGAAGAGTCTAGTCCTACCAATAATTGAGTATTGCTTAGTCCTCACAAGCCCATACAGAAAACGAGACATTGCGAACATTGAAGCTATACAAAGGACTTTTACATCTAAGATAGAGGAAACGGAAAATAATGACTACTGGTCTCGACTACAATCCCTGGAACTCTACTCTCTCGAAAGAAAGCGCGAGCGGTACACAATAATATACATATGGAAAATACTTGAGGGCTCTGTCCCTAACCTTAGAAATGAAAGAAACAAACTTGAATGAGAAAAGAGGCAGATTTTGTACGGTCCCAGTTGCGGTAGGACAAGGGGCCATGAAAACGAGAATGGAAAATACCATCAAAATACGAGACCCAAAGCTTATCAATGTCCTACCAAAAGAAGTGAGGAATTTCCAGCATACCGACCTGAATAACTTTAAGAACCAGCTGGACAGATTCCTGTGCAAAGTCCCTGATCAGCCATGCGTGGCTGGCTACAAGGGCAGGAGATCAGGCAACAATTCTCTCCTTCACGAAATCTCGCAGATGAGGCAGAATGCTGCAGCGGAGTCAACCGCTGGTCGATCCTTAACCGTCGTCCAAACTGCATCATATAATAAAAATATAGACTTTAACTACCAACAAAAGTTAAAAAAAAATTATCTCTCAATAAATATCATAAAATGGATAAGCTGAAGTTTAAAACCCCGAATGTGATATTTTCGTTAAAACTAACGAAAATATCCCGATTAAACTAACCAATCGTCAAGGGCGTACAGGTGACGTAACTGGGCATTCAATTTAATAATTTATTATTATATTTGGTACTGTAAAACAAAAAAGAAGAATAATTGGGGTTCTAGTCTTCAGGTAATCCCATAAAATAAATATATATATATATATATATATATATAATATATATATATATATATATAAAACACGAAGGAAAGGAAACACAGAGTGGTGCTCAAGCGCTTTCGTCTAATGACATCTTCAGGAACAGTGAATTCGTACCTAGAGTGGTACCTAGATTCGTACCTAGGTGTGTATATATATATATATATATACAAGCCTTCGGCTCTCTAACCTATGGGGAGGGCTTGTGATCACTTTATGGTCTACTGCCTGTAATATTTCATTCTTTCCGCTGGATTTGTAAACAATTTGACGCCGCTCATCTTGATACATCCAACCCTAACGGGCGACTCATCGAAAGCGATATTTGTTACTCCACTCAACTCCGCTCAAAACCGCACAAATTATATATATATACAGGGTGTCCCATAAGTCCGGCATCATAGGAAAAATAATAAAAAAAGGCAAAACAAAAGCTTTTATTTACAGAACGTGCTCAATATGTCCACCATTGTTTTCAATACACAAATTCAGACGTGATACCCAGTCAGCAAGCACACGGTGAATGATGTCAGGAGTAATGGTGTTACATGCCCCAATAATGCGCTGCCGCAAATGTTCAACACTCCTAATTTTCTCTGCGTATACCAGCGCTTTCAAGTGGCCCCAGAGATAAAAATCTAGTGGCGTGAGATCCGGGCTTCTAGCTGGCCATTCCACAGGCCCTTGACGTCCTATCCAATGACCAGGGAATTGTTGGTACAGGTCTTCCCTTACTTGGGTGCGGTAATGTGCAGGAGCGCCGTCTTGCTGGAACCATGTTGGGAAATTTCCTTCTTCGTTCAAGACACTGGGAAATGTTTCTTCCTTGAGCATACGTAGGTAGGTGCCTCCAGTGACATGTTCATCGAAAAAGAGGGGGCCTATGATGCGATCCTTCCAAATGCCACACCATACCATCACCCGAGATACACCTTGTTCCTCTGAAGAGGTATACCAGTGAGGGTTGTTTTGAGACCAGTAGCGGGTGTTCTGTCGATTTACCTCGCCATTTCCATAAAAAACAGCCTCGTCACTGAACAGAATGGTGGACGGAAAATTGGCATCCAGAGCATATTGTTCCATAGCCCATTCACAAAATTCCATCCGCCGGTCGGGATCATCTTCGCTTAATTTCTATAGGATCTGAAGTTTATATGGATGCCATTTGTGAGCCTGAAGAATGCGATGGATGCTACTTTTCGACACTCCTGTCTCGGCGGACAATCGCCGAAGAGACTTATTGGGACTTCTGTTAAAATGAGCCAGGATAGTAGTCGCTGTATCATCGTCAGTGGACCTCCTTGAAGGTCCACTGCGTGGTTTATCTTCTATGGATCCTGTTTCCTTAAACTTTGCAACAAGTCTGCTAACACAACTCTGTGTTATTGGCTCGCGGTCTGGATGCACTCTTTTAAATTCAGCAGCGGCCTCTCTTTGACTCCGATTTCCTATGAGTAGAATTATCTGGATTCGTTCTTCCTTGTTCACAGACATTATGGCCTGTAGAAAGAGAAAAATATGAATTATGGTTTGTAGAAATAGAAAAATATGAATTTCTCCTATGATGCCGGACTTATGGGACACCCTGTATTATATATATATATATATATATATATATATATATATATATACTGCAACTACAGAATGACCTTTCTATATATATTTGCATTCAAATATATACAGAAGCATTACAAGCTTCACTGGTATGTATTACATTGGTAATACATTGGTATACATTTTATTTATCCTCTTTAAAAGTTAGTTACCTACAACAATCTAAGAAATAATACATTCTATCCGATTAGCTTTTGGAAACTGTCTTTGTAATGCATGTTTTACAAATATATGCAGCGTAAATATTTTGGAATATGAAATTCCAACGGTAAGCGTTATAGTACAAACAAGGATGTGCCGGATATCAGGTACGTATTTAGTATCCGGCATATCTGAGAAGTTTCTTTGATATCTGCTATCCGGCCGGGTACTACTACTATCTGGACAGACATCAGGTAATATCTCTACGATTGTTTTTAATAAATAAATTGAGAAAGGAATAAAAATATGAACAGATTTGCAGTTACAGATTGATTTATTTTCATCAACCATTGTTTTCCATAGCTTAAGGTAAAAACTAATTGAAAAACACTAATAAATGGAGAAAAACTTCCTAGTTTTAAACTAAAAATAAAAGATATTTTCCTTTTGCTATGAAATACAATCAACTAATATAGAAAATTAGTTAGCCTTATAAGGCTAACTAACGAAACTATCACAACTTAACCTAACCAATTGTTAGGTCAACTGTACGCCCTTGACGATTGGTTAGGTTAAGTTGTGATATTTTCGTTAGTTAGCCTTATAAGGGTAACTAACGAAAGCTGGGGGCTCTGATCTTCAGGTGATCCCAAAATTTAAAATTTTCCGTGATGAAAAACAGCTTCTTCGCACTTTCATGGGATAACAAACAGATTTCTTTTATCCGAATGGATTCTGATTTCTGCCTGCTGCACTAAAAAGTCTTTCTTAGTAAACTGCTGATGTTAGAAATTTTAAATTCAACGGGGTAACTTTTTTATACTAGTTTTTAGGCGTGTCACCAATATTTATCCTTTAAAATTAAGTTTATTTGAATTTCCAAGGTAAACAGAGTAAAATTAATAATCAGCGAAATTAACCTCTTCATATATCATACCAATGAACAAAACAGAACTATATAACGAAATACATGACTTAATTAATTCACTACTTTAACCCGTTGTGATAGATTTGAACTGTGTAGAGTCATTTTAGTTAGCCACAGCCCTCATTTTCTTTTCTGAGTACACAATATAGAAAATGGTGTTATTTGGGATAACTATGAAAAATCTAATCAAACACGCAAACACACGACACAGTCACTGACAATAGATACAAGAAGGTCTGTTAAAATAAGAGCAACCTTATTATGGTTCGGCTTTATATATAGTGTGGTATTTATTTAGTTAATCTGGTATAGATGCTCAAATTAATTTTACTATTACAATGCTGCAAACTGCTAACTTGTCAAAAAAAATTCACGTGATTTTCATATGAAATAAACAATTTTCCTGTTAGTTTAAATAATAATAATAATAATAATAATAATAATAATAATTAACAAAATAAAAAATCTGGAAACAGCAGCAGAATTTTTGGAGCTATTAAAGAATAGGGACCCCAGCCTTCTTTAGTTAGGCTTATAAGGCTAACTAACGAAAATATCACGACCTAACCTAACCAATCGTTAGGTTAACTGTACGTCCTTGACGATTGGTTAGGTTAGGTCATGATATTTTCGTTAGTTAGCCTTATAAAGCTAACTAAAGAAGGCTGGGGTCCCTAGTCTTCAATAGGATGATTACATAATAATCCTAATAGCATTCAGACCCTATACAAATAGTTTGAGGAACAAATGTGTATGTTTTAGCTGCAAAAAGGTGCTGTCCGGCACTATTCGGTCGGATATCCGGCATTACTAGATGCTGGTAATTGCGTCCCGCCAGGTATCCGGTATCCGGCTATCCAGCAAAACCACTATCCGGCATATCTTTCGTACAAACAAAAATCTTCGATATGGTGTCAAAATAGATTTTATTCTGTTTTTACTGACTATGATTTCTTTTAAACTTGTACTTAAAAATGAAGCTCATAGGTACAGAATTGGGTTAAGTACAGGGTGTTCTAAAATTACCTAGTAAACTTTTATATATCTATCGATCAGTTGTCGGACGTTGTGAACAATGTGTTCAATTTGAAGGAAGACACTTTGAACATCTAAAATAAACAATTATTCTTGCTTTTCTTATTGTTGCTGTATTTGAAATAAAATTGTTAAATGTCGCATAATTTTTGTTAAAATATTGCGTTCATATAAAAGTTTACTACGTAATTTTAGAACACAAAAGTTTGCTAGGTAATTTTAAAACACCCTCTATATATTTAACCCTCAAACTGTGCATTTTTTTTTCAAGAACTCAGTGTGTGCTAAAAAAAATCAAAGTACAGTATATCAAAATATAAAAAACCAAAATTGTCAAGTGATGATATTTTGCAGTTAGTGGTAAATTGTCAAATGATGACCATAGCAGTTTAGATGTTAAAGCAGTAAATTGTGTATCATCAATTGGTGAATTGTGAAGCAGTGAATCATGTATCATCAATTAGCGATCATAGCAGTTAAAAGGTTAAATTAGGTATTAGGTTGTTACCAAAGGTTTGGTGAAATCTAAAAAAATTTCTCAAAATTTGGTCCGTCCGTCAAAATGTCATCAGAAAGTTTCAATGCCAAATACTTTTCCTTTTCTACAATCAGTTGTGTGTGTGTGTGTAGAAGTGTGTGTGTGTGTGTGTATATATATATAGAAGTGTTTGTGTGTGTGTGTGTGTGTGTGTGTGCACGCTCGCGCAAACGCGTAAGCAACTAGGCATAAGTGTGTGATAATTCAAAGATGTATTGGGGTAAACAAAATTGTGAGGTAACTACTTTTAATACCAAAGAACATCAAAAATTTATATGCAAAATCCAGAACTAGTAAAAAAAAATACATATTAGTCCTGATTAGGTTATATTAGTTAAAGTTTGGGTAAGTTAGACAGGCAAGATTAGCGACTACCTCACAATTTAATGACTGAATAGAAAACACCCTTCGAGCCCTCAATTGCACCCGAAACACTTAACATGCCCTCCTCGGTTCGACGGCATTAGATTAAATTAGGTTTGAATAATTAGCTTTTTAGGTAGATTTAAAAACGTCGGTACCTCTCTCATGCAGAAATGTGCATATGCGTGTGTGTTTTAGCAACTGGGCATAAGTGGGGTCAAATGTATGTTGATCTTAGATTTAAAAATGTCAATACCTCTCTTATGCGGGAATGCGCACGTGTGTGTGTGTGTGTGTGTGTGTTTGAACAACTGGCCATAAGTGGGGTCAAATGTGTGTTGATTCTATATGTACAGCGATAATGTTGTAGGGAAGTAAATCTGGTGCTACTGTACTATGCGGTCTACCGTTAAGTTTCTACTGTAGTATGCGGTCTACCGTTAAGTTTCTACTGTAGTATGCGGTCTACCGTTAGGTTTCTACTGTAGTATGCGGTCTACCGTTCAAAATATTTAAAAGGAATTGAAAATGAATTGAAAGGAATTATAATTGAATTTACACAATTAAGGAATTATTAAAGAAGTTAAACATACTACTACCGCATACTTAACGGTAGACCGCATACTACAGTACGCCCTTGATGATTGGTTAGGTTAAGTCGTGATATTTTCGTTAGTTTTAACGAAAATATCACGACTTAACCTAACCAATCGTCAAGGGCGTACAATTAACCTAATAATAAAATAATAAGAAGATAAGAAGCTATAATTAAAAGGTAGACCGCCGAATCGTAGGTAGACCGCATACTACAGTAGCACCGTAAATCTTTTGCTACACTGGAACCTTAAAACAATATATATTAGTCTTGATTAGGTTTGGTTCGTTAGGTCAGGTCATGTTAGATTAGAGTAGATTGGGTTACGACATGTTAACTTTTTACGTACGTCGCAGAAACTACCATCCGAGTCCGCAGTTGCCTCTCCGCCGTCAATTAAAATATTTCACGGTTCTATAGCACAAACGTTAGGTTAGCTTAAATTTAATTAGGTTAATTTTTTATCACCTTAGTACAAGGCAGAAAATTTAAAATTTCTCTGATAAAAGTCCAGTCAATGCTCGACGATGCAGACGAAAATAATCTCTTCTGATTTTCTCATCTGATATTCATAACCAATAACTAGAGCGTTATTTGGCCCTGTTACGTCTCCTGAACATTTTACAACTCAACAACTCGAGATGTCCCAAACACTATAGAATAGAACAGATTGTATTCTCATTTTGATATTTAAAATTACGGGAACTTTGAAAAAATTCCAAAAAATAAATCTTTTGAACTTCAAAAAATGACTACGTTGAGCAAAGCTTCTGAAATCCTTATTTCTAAACTTTTAAAATTCTCAGAAATAAATTCAAGCTTTCAGTTATTATGCTGAGAGTTGGGATGCCAACTTATTTTTTACATACAAATTTCCTCTCCGATGATATATATATATATATATATATATATGTGATCTTTTCGGTTTGACGGCCTATAATATTTTTTAACATTACTTGTTTTTTATTGTCCAGTTTTAATCGAAGATTTCAAAAATAGCATTCATGTTTTAGAGAAACAAATAGTGAGGCAGTTATACATTTTAGTTTAGAGAATATCATATACGCTTTAAGATTCCAAAATCCCTGAAAGTTTTAGGTCAACTGTACGCTCATGACGATTGATTAGTTTAAGTCATGATATTTTCGTTTGTTTCGACAGTAAACTAACGAAAATATCATGACAACCTAACCAATCGTCAAGGGCGTACAGTTGACCTAACCGGGCATTCTGTTAACCTAACTGGGCATTCAGTTATCCTAACCATTTGGTAGAGTCGAGAATTTGACGGTCCCGTAGCCATAGCTCGTTTTTTTCCGCCGGCCGTCAAACCAAAAACATCCCAGTACGGACGGTTTAAAAATATATATTTAAAATTTGTTAAATTGCATATAACTGCCTCACCATTTGTTTCTCTAAAACATGAACGTTATTTTTGAAATCCTCGATTAAAACTGGACAATAAAAAACAAGTAATGTTAAAAAATATTATATGCCGTCAAACCGAAAAGATCCCGCATGGATCTCCGTCAAACCGAAAATATTCCGCATTTTTTTACAAAGAATTTGCTCACTTATTCGAAGTTTATATCCTCCCCTTTTCAAGTACTATTCCCTCTTTATGATTTGAGTTTATAAAAGAGCTTAAGCGTAAAGCGGTGCAAGGAGAAGAATAGCAGCGCACGACTCAGCGCTGAGGCCGAGGAAATTGGTCTATTATATCGAGCTTAGTAATGGAGCTCGATCATATTACTTGTCAATCAAATTTACTATACTAGCAAAATAAAACTTAATATACATAGCAAAGTTTCTGGTGTGAAAACAGATAATTCAGAAGAACCAACCAGAGAAATAATCAAAGAACAATATCATTAATAAAACACACAAAGACAGTTTTCTTTTTTTTTCCATTTTTCATATATACGGTAGGGTGATTCAAATATGACAGAAATCTTGTTTCATTCTCCTGACGTTGCTTAACCCGTCCCATATTATGTGGTGAAACACCACAAAAAGTTTTTCAATCCCTCGGATCATCCTGAGGGACACAGAAAATGTTTGCACAAAGATATTAAAACTGCACGGGACCTCGGCTTTCACCGGATGAGTTTGATAATACGAGGAGTGATCACAAAGTATCGATAATTTTATTGCTACGGACAAATGAATGCAAATAAGAAATAACTGTTTAAATATGTGAGTCTTCCTGCCCTCTGGCGTCCGTAGTCTGAAGCAAAATCTGCTACTATGAGTCAGTTGTTGGTTGGAGCGTTTAAAAGGAGGGTGTGTTTTTGCAGTACGTATAAATCGTTGAAATGGAACAACGCGCGTTCGGAGACGAACGAAATGATTAAAACAGCTTTCGGAAATGATGCTCTCAGTGTAGCTAACGTTTACAAATGGCACAAAAAGTTTAAAAATGGAAAAACATCGCTTGAAGGAAAGGAACGCAGTGGCCGCCCTTCCACTTCTCGTACGGATGAAAATGTCCAACAGATTCGATTTCTGGTACGAGCAAATGTTTCTCCATTTTTAAACTTTTTATGCCATTTTTAAACGTTACCTACACTGAGAGCATAATTTCCAAAGGCTGCTTTAATCATTTAAGCGCTCCAACCAACTACTGACTCATGGTAGCAGATTTTGCTTCAGGCTACAGACGCCAGAGGGGAGGAAGACTCACATATGTAAACGGTTATTTCTTATTTGCATTCATTTGTCCGTAGCAATAAAATTATCAATACTTTTTGATCACTCCTCGTATAATTTTTTTTAATTCAGTAAGGTCTCTATTTTTTCTTTTTTTTAATCATCTTTATTTTTCCCACCTCCACCCCCTTTTTTATTTATTTATTTATTTTCTTTTTTTAATATTGAAAAAAATATGGTTAATTTTAATCGAACGTGCTCTTCCTGAAATCAGGAAACCTAGACCTGTGGGCTTCGACAGCCTGAAGAAACCACTGAATCTGCTCTTCACTCTTGGTGATGGTGTTCAGGAAATCAGTGATCAACTTGACACCACGCTCAGCTGTGTCATTGACCACCTTCATGCTTCTCACCAACAGGCAACTCTCCTGATATCCAGGGAAGTTATTCCACTGGTCAGGACAAACTTTCAACCACTCTGTCTCGACCTTGAGCAGGTGAAACATAGTCCAAGACTGTTCACCAATGAGATGAAAGAGGGTTGTATCTGCGTCCAGCTGTGGGAATTTCAAACTCCTCTAGTTTTGAAATGGTCAAGAGCCTAGCTTCTATTCGGGACTTGATGTCTCGGTCCACCTTGTTACTAAACAGAGCAAAGACAACCAGCTCCTCCGTCAAATATCAGAGATAAATATAAAACTTCCTCAGAGCAGCAGCTGCCACCTCTGAGTCAACTTCTTAGAACTTGAGAAGAGTGTGGAACAGGTCCAGGTCATTCTTAGGAGCATCTGCTCGATGGATGCAGACAGGAAGTAAGGAACATAGGTCAGTGAGATAAACCTCACCATTCTGTGCAGATCCCGTTTGTACTCATCATAGTCCATTTGACTTTGCAACATGTACATTTTGGCCGGGTACAAAACAGCTGGGCCCCACCTGGCACTGTGCACAGCTCCAGGTCGCTTACCATTATAGGTATACATATAAGTATAGTATAGAAATAAATGTAGGTATAGATACAGAAAAAAATTTCAAAGTAGTATAGTTATACAGTAGACATAGGTATGAAAATAGATTTTCAAAGAAATATAGATGTAGAAATAGGTAATAGGTATAGAAATATTATTTCTATACTTTCCTATACTTTCGAGATATATATAAGACCAACGTATAACAACTTATTTAGAAGAGGTCTTTTCTCCGAAAAAGTTTACAGTCTATATTTAGTTTTAAAATGATAAGGGCATTAATGTATTTCAACTGGCAACTTTTCCAAATGCAGTTCTGGCTAAAAGTTTTTATTGTGGGTTTAATGTTTAAGGAGACTTTCCTTGGCATCAATGGTTACTTTGATCTTCTTGGGAACGGTCATGATAGTGTTTGGCACAATTCCAGAGCCATCACGAACTCTTAGTGTTTTTATAGCAGCAAAAGCACCTTCGTGTTTATTTTCAAAGACTTTACATAACTTTAGAAGTTTCCACAGGTTCTCAATAAGATTCAGAAGAGTTATCATACCATTCCAAAGTTGAAATATGGGTTTTCATAAACTATTCTCTAACAAATTTAGCTGTGTGGTGAAGTGCATTATCCTACTAGGATCAGGAATATCCGCCCTCTTAAGAGTATGTTGTTTGAGGATGTTTAAATAGACATGTAAATTCACAGCCGCATTACCAGAGTTCTCTTGTCCCCTAGAACCCAAAACATCTCAAACCATAACTTTGGAGGGTGTTTCATGATGGTATTCGGAATGATGGAGTTGAATGGGTAAACTATAGACGTACATGGGTAGACTGGAAGTTGCCTTATTTAAACAGTTGTTCGATGGCTGTTTTTTCGCCACGTTCAAACTTTCACAAGCCTACAAACCTTTCCGATACGCTAGCTTCTACGAGTTGCCGAGAAAAAGTAAATGTGACGATACAGTGACGTCATTCTCTACATACTGAGTACTTTTAAAAGGGACAATAATATAATGTTTCCCTTTCTGAAAAACACTGATCATACGAACCTGGAATATTGTTCAGTCTTAACGTCTAATTAGTTAGTCAGTTATTATTACCATACCTAAATTAGAAGTTTCAGGAAATAGGCTTAGGCCTATGTCAGATACTGCATCCGTTTTTAATTTTAAGCTTCGTCAGGAACTTTCAATTTACTTACATTGTTGGAACCAAAGGTCAAAATGACCCCAGGTCCAAAATCTTTCAAAATGGTGTTGTAAAAAGTCTGTAATGAAACAGTCGTATGAATGAAAGATTGTATTTGATATTTTATATTTTATATAAATAAATAATAGGATTAAGACAGTGGCGAACATTACATAAATTTAACCAGTAGTCCAAACGTTTCGGCAACAAATTTGCCATCTTCAGTGGAATCTAAATTAAATATACGAAGTAAAAAGTTAAAATAAAAAAAAAAAATGAAGAATTAAAATGGCAATACAATTAAAATGGCAGGTAACTAGATAATATAAATTACAAAAATTAAAAGTATATAATTTATCAATACATTTTTAACGAATAATATCATCTCTTTCAATATTTTGATCCCATGGTTCCTGATAAGGGTTAAACGTAATGGACTTCAGAACTGTTTATTTGAAAATTGAAGGCTGCATAACTGATAACTTTTGTGAAGCTGATCAATTAATTTATGTGAAAGATCTGTCCTTCCACATTTAATTAGTCACAAATGGTAACTGGTTTTGTCTCGTGGAAAGTAATGAAACTTAATGTTGTCCTTGTGGTTGAGACTGAATAGAACTATATCCACAGTGAGTACAATATCTAACAATTCCTTATCTCAAACGTAAGTTTAATTTTTTTTGGTATGGCACTTTTAATTCTTGAAAATATATCTGAAATATAGTATTCCCATTTTTCCATATTACGCTATTATTTTGCAGTGACGTCTGACTGAAAACATATTTTTAATTTCTACAGTTTGTAATGTTCTGTTTTGTGTTCGTGGCTCTTTTCCGTTCGACCCTAGCAACAAAAAATGAAATTATATATTATTTTCTACCGTAGTTTTACTTGCTGAATTCAATAATATATATCTTATTTTGGAGAAATTAATAACAAAAGAGTTATAGTCCGTTTATTTTATTTAAAAATAGAGATTGCATTTAAGATTTCAATAAAAATGTCCTTTCCTTTTTGTCTTCTCCTCCACAGAAATTCACATAAATAAGCATCTATCATATTTCTAGATGTTCCCCAATGTCTCTCGTTCCTTTGTTTAGCTAAATCAACTGTACGCCCTTGACGATGGGTTAGGTTAGGTCGTGATATTTTCGTTAATTATAATTAGCCTTATAAGGTTAACTAAAGAAGGCTGGGGTAGAACGTTATTTCCTTAACTATGTTTATGAAATTCCATTTATCATCCATAACAATATCTACAAAAGAGAGAAAAAAATTAATAATTATAAACATAATTAATTAAAGCACGAATACTTTCTCCAAAATAAAATATATATTATTGAATTCAGCAAGTAAAACTACACTAGAAATTGTTGCTGGGTTAGAACGGAAAAGATCCGTGTTCGCTCTTATTAATTTTTTTTAAATATGGAAATAATATATTTCGGATAAATTTTCAACGATTAAAAAAATTTAAATTAAACCTATATTACGCAGCTTTACGTACGGATGAAAACATTGGAAAACACCCCAGTTATTTGTTCCACGTATTTAACAAACCTGCTGAAAAGCAGATTACTGTTTACATTTTACATACGGACTTACAATGCACAGTTTATATATAATAAAAGGCTCATACATACTCATTATATACTATATATCCGTATCATTTTTAACATCCGCATCCGCACTTCTGACTGCGGATGTTATGCGGATATTACCTCTAATAAATTATGCAATTCACAATTAAATTAGTTTATAAAGTAGCTTATAAGGCCCAGTCATGCACATTTCATGTAAAGTATTAATCATTAATGAACAAACAAATATATAAACCTCAAAATATAAATACATGGTAACACAAAATTGAATGAAACTTGTTTCATTGAATTTTCTGTGGCTGAAACTCTTGAGAAAGTTATTATTTTTATCATAATGAAAACATTAATATTAATTTTAATTCTTATGCATTGCCTCCCATAATAGTTAAAAATCATATTATTTTCACCCATCCATATGGCTTTAAATCTCCCACCAATGAACGTTCAAAACTTTACTAATGAGCTTTCGACATAAATACATACATATCATACACAGCGATATAAGGCGACGACGCACTTTTCTTAATGAGATTTTGGTGTTTGCTTTACATTTGTGCATTGAGTTCTCGGGCGTTGCTAAACCATTTGCAAGGATAAACAATTCAGAATGGAATAGCCGAAATTTCACGTGAAAACGAATATACATCTCAAATAATTGTTGAAATATTTCACTGTTGCTCGTTAATAAACGAAACTAATCTTATCCAACTTACAATTAAATGAGTTCAAAAATTATGTATTATGAATTACTCTTCTAATAAAAACATAATCCCCATTATAATAATAGCCCAGTTTTGTTTGTTTGTTTGTTTGTCTGTCTGTTTGTTGCAGAATTGTGTCACGCTCTGAAGGAACTATATATAAAAAGCTCCATTCCTTCTTCTTTTTCTCCTCCGTTACGTTTTTAAAAACCTAACCGTTTGATAAGGTTCACATTTTTATACAGATTGTTTGAGCTGCTGTTATATCTATAAGCATACACTTTATTAATAACATTTTGAAAATATTTTACAGGTTTTTTTACATAATATTTTGAAAAATTTTTACAAGTTTTTTTAATTAGTATTTTGAAAAAATTTTACAGGTTTTTTAAATTAATATTTTGAAAATTTTTTACAGGTTTTTTAATTAATATTTTAAATTTTTTTTACAGGTTTTTTAAATTAATATTTTGAAATTTTTTTACAGGTTTTTTTAAATTAATATTTTGAAATTTTTTTTACAGGTTTTTTTTAAATTAATATTTGAAATTTTTTTACAGGTTTTTTTAAATAAATATTTTGAAATTTTTTACAGGTTTTTTTATTATCCCCATTATAATAATAGCCCAGTTTTGTTTGTTTGTTTGTTTCTGTCTGTTTGTTGCAGAATTGTGTCACGCTCTGAAGGAACTATGTACGTACAGGGTGGGCCGTAAGTTTCCATACATAGGAAAATTTAAACTTATGGTCTTCACGTGCGTCGGTATTTGGATCAGCAGTTTCCGGATGCTTGGATTGGTCGGCGTGGTCCTGTGGAGTGGCCTCCCAGATCCCAGATCTCACCCCCCTTGATTTCTATCTTTGGGGGCACTTGAAGGCCATGGTGTATCAGGAAAAGATACGAGACATAAATCATCTAAAGGAACGTATCACCAACGCCATTACAAGCATAACGTCAACTGTGCTAATGCGTGTTCATCAACAGTGGGGAACACGTATTGAAATGTGTTTTCAAAACAATGGCAACCATGTAGAGCATATTATATAAATAAAAATGGTTGTCCATAAAAAAATGTTTATTTTTCCTATGTATGGAAACTTACGGCCCACCCTGTATATATAAAAAGCTCCATTCCATCTTCTTCTTTTTCTCCTCCGTTACGTTTTTAAAAACCTAACCGTTTGATAAGGTTCACATTTTTATACAGATTGTTTGAGCTGCTATGTTATATCTATAAGCATACACTTTATTAATAACATTTT
The DNA here is from genome assembly GCA_023014485.1 of Bathynomus jamesi. Classification (NCBI taxonomy): domain Eukaryota; kingdom Metazoa; phylum Arthropoda; class Malacostraca; order Isopoda; family Cirolanidae; genus Bathynomus; species Bathynomus jamesi. The sequence goes on along the minus strand of JAJOZX010000478.1, from coordinate 703,843 downwards.
GAAAATATTTTACAGGTTTTTTTACATAATATTTTGAAAAATTTTTACAAGTTTTTTTAATTAGTATTTTGAAAAAATTTTACAGGTTTTTTAAATTAATATTTTGAAAATTTTTTACAGGTTTTTTTAATTAATATTTTAAATTTTTTTTACAGGTTTTTTTAAATTAATATTTTGAAATTTTTTTACAGGTTTTTTTAAATTAATATTTTGAAATTTTTTTTACAGGTTTTTTTTAAATTAATATTTTGAAATTTTTTTACAGGTTTTTTTAAATAAATATTTTGAAATTTTTTTACAGGTTTTTTTATTATCCCCATTATAATAATAGCCCAGTTTTGTTTGTTTGTTTGTTTCTGTCTGTTTGTTGCAGAATTGTGTCACGCTCTGAAGGAACTATGTACGTACAGGGTGGGCCGTAAGTTTCCATACATAGGAAAATTTAAACTTATGGTCTTCACGTGCGTCGGTATTTGGATCAGCAGTTTCCGGATGCTTGGATTGGTCGGCGTGGTCCTGTGGAGTGGCCTCCCAGATCCCCAGATCTCACCCCCCTTGATTTCTATCTTTGGGGGCACTTGAAGGCCATGGTGTATCAGGAAAAGATACGAGACATAAATCATCTAAGGAACGTATCACCAACGCCATTACAAGCATAACGTCAACTGTGCTAATGCGTGTTCATCACAGTGGGGAACACGTATTGAAATGTGTTTTCAAAACAATGGCAACCATGTAGAGCATATTATATAAATAAAAATGGTTGTCCATAAAAAAATGTTTATTTTTCCTATGTATGGAAACTTACGGCCCACCCTGTATATATAAAAAGCTCCATTCCATCTTCTTCTTTTTCTCCTCCGTTACGTTTTTAAAAACCTAACCGTTTGATAAGGTTCACATTTTTATACAGATTGTTTGAGCTGCTATGTTATATCTATAAGCATACATTTTATTAATAACATTTTGAAAATTTTTTACAGGTTTTTTTACTTAATATTTTGAAATTTTGTTACAGGTTTTTTTAATAAGTATTTTGAAAAAATTTTACAGGTTTTTTAAATTAATATTTTGAAAATTTTTTACAGGATTTTTAATTAATATTTTAAATTTTTTTTACAGGTTTTTTTAAATAATATTTTGAAATTTTTTTACAGGTTTTTTAAATTAATATTTTAAAATTTTTTTACAGGTTTTTTTAAATTAATATTTTAAAATTTTTTTACAGGTTTTTTTAAATTAATATTTTAAAATTTTTTTACAGGTTTTTTTAAATTAATATTTTAAAATTTTTTTACAGGTTTTTTTAAATTAATATTTTGAAATTTTTTTACAGGTTTTTTTATTATATTTTATAATGATCCTATCCTTTTTTATACAAACAGTGTTCAGGGTATTCCTGACTTAATAAGCTTGCTCTTCTTTTAAGTTTTCGTTCTCTTGCCAATAGTCTTCATATTTCCGCAGCAATCTCCATTTTCGTGGTTCATATATATTTTACTGTCATTCTTGACTGCACGGGTACACTATTATTTAAATAACCATGGACTTCGTAAGCAACTTTCACTCAATAAGGGAGCTCCGATGGACCTCCGATAGAGGAACGAACGGCAAGTCAAATCTGCCGAAAGCCATCGACTTTATTTTAAACGTCGATAAAATTTCTACGCTTCGCGAAGGAAATGAGACATCGGCGGAGCAGATTATAAATAATGGTGATAAAACTTTTACCGATTACGATAATACTATTTCTCTTGGGAGAACACTTTCGGTGGTACGCGAGGCTTTTTTTATAAACAATATAAGTAAAAATGAGGTCCGCAATCCCCATTATAATAATAGCCCAGTTTTATTTATTTATTTATTTATTTGTTTGTTTGTCTGTCTGTCTGTTGCAGAATTGTGTCACGCTCTGAAGGAATTAGATAGGAATAATTAGAAGCTATGAATTATTGCTTAGCAAATTAAAATGTTGCCCAAGCTCACTTCCGAGATTAATTTTTTGTTTTATTTTATTATAAGTAACTATGATACGTGTTAATTAAACTGATAGGATTCCAAATAAATTAAAAGCTTTTGGAATAAATTTTTACTTAGCTGGAGTATTGTTGTTCAACCACAAAATATATTTTGTGAAATATAAAACATGGAAGACCCCGCAGAAAGAAGACGTCGCTTAGCAAGAGAAAGGAAGGCCAGACAAAGAGCTCAGGAAAGATACAATCGTACCCAAGCAAGACGGAACTCAGACACTACGATTGATGTGGTTGATGTAAATGAAGATATTGATTCTGTTGTGCACAGCGAAAATAGAATCACTCGCAGGAACGAAATTGAAATGAGAAGAATAACCGAGAGGAGACGTAGCGAAACTCGAGAAGAAACTGAAGCAAGACTTGAAACAGCTAGATTAAGGATAATGGAAAGAAGACAACAAGAAACACAGGAAGAAACTGAAGCAAGACTTGGAGCGGACAGGTTAAGGATAATGGAAAGAAGACAACAAGAAACACAAGAAGAAACTGAAGTAAGACTTGAAACAGCCAGGTTAAGGATGGTTGAAAGAAGACAACAAGAAACACAGGAAGAAACTGAAGCAAGACTTGGAGCAGCCAGATTAAGGATGGTCGAAAGAAGACAACAAGAAACACAGGAAGAAACTGAAGTAAGACTTGAAGCAGCCAGGTTAAGGATGGTCGAAAGAAGACAACAAGAAACACAGGAAGAAACTGAAGCAAGACCTGGAGCAGCCAGATTAAGGATGGTCGAAAGAAGACAACAAGAAACACAGGAAGAAACTGAAGTAAGACTTGAAGCAGCCAGGTTAAGGATGGTCGAAAGAAGACAACAAGAAACACAGGAAGAAACTGAAGCAAGACTTGGAGCAGCCAGATTAAGGATGGTCGAAAGAAGACAACAAGAAACACAGGAAGAAACTGAAGCAAGAATAGCAATTGAAAGAATTAGAGCGTCTCGAAGGATACAAAATAGAAGAAATACATTACTTCCGGCTCATAGAGTTAATAACAATACATTTGATGAGGAAAATTATTTATCACACTCATGCGGACCTATGAATATTGTTTGCCAATATTGCAATGCTAAGCATTTTGTGGTAGAACGTCCGACAGATGGTAAATTCAACAACTGTTGCCATAAGGGCAAAGTAATATTACCACGCCGAAGAGATCCTCCAGCATATCTTCAAGACTTAATGAGTAATCCAATGAATTCTAATTACAGACATTTCAACGATAACATCAGGTCCTATAATTCTGCATTATCTTTCGCTTCAATGGGAGCACAGTTATCCCATGTTCCTGGTCATGGGCCATATTGCTTTCGAGTACACGGCCAAATATACCATCGAACTGGAAATATACATCCAAATGAAGGTGAATCACGACAGTATGCCCAGCTATATGTAGTGGATTCGAGAATGGCTACTGGTATTAGATTAGGTAATCACAATAATTTTAGGTGCGTAGCAGAAATAATGACAGTCTTGGACCAAATGATCAGGACAAATAATGTTTATGCTTTGGCATACAAAATGCTAGGAGAAGTTGAAAGAGAAGAAAATGAACGAGCATCAGAACACAATATTCCGACACCAGTTGTTAACATAGTATTTAACCGAGACAGAAACAGTGACCGAAGACATTACAATTTACCATCTGTGGATGAGGTAGCTATGATTTTCACAAATAATGATGGAGAACCTCCTTTTGACAGGGATTTTCGTGTATATCCACGAAATAATGAAGCTCCTCTCATTACATTGAACATATTGAGTCCAAATCTTGACCCTATGGTCTATCCATTATTCTTTCCTTATGGAGAACCAGGATGGCAACCAAGAATGAGTATTAATGATAACTTAATTACCAACAATAGACGCAACAATGGACGTAACAATATTAGCATGTTACAATACAAGGTGGCTCAAACTACAGTGAGAGATGAGTATAACGCACTTCTGCACGGAGAAAAATTATTCCAGCAATGGGCTGTAGATTCCTACATTCAAGTAGAGGCCAACAATTTAAATTTTGTCAAGTATCAAGTAAGATATGGTAATAACAAAGAGCTACAGATAAAAGGGTACAAAACTCCGCAAGCCAAAGAGATAACACCAAATCCACAAGTCAGGGATCTTGGAGTAATAATGTCGTCGGATGCAGAATTCAGAGAGCACTATAAAATCAAAATCACAATGGCTAGAAAAATAATGGGAATCATCTGGAGGAGCTTCCGCAGCAGAAAAGCAAACATCATGCTCAAATTATTGAAGAGTCTAGTCCTACCAATAATTGAGTATTGCTCAGTACTCACAAGCCCACACAGAAAAAGAGACATTGCGAGCATTGAAGCTATACAAAGGACTTTTACCTCTAAGATAGAGGAAACGGAAGGTGAAGACTACTGGTCTCGACTACAATCCCTGGAACTCTACTCTCTTGAAAGAAGGCGAGAGCGGTACACAATAATATACATATGGAACATACTTGAGGGCTCTGTCCCTAACCTCAGAAATGAAATAGAAACAAACTGGAATGAGAGAAGAGGCAGATTTTGTACGGTCCCAGCTGCGGTGGGACAAGGAGCCATGAAAACGAGGATGGAAAATACCCTCAGAATACGGGGCCCAAAGCTTTTCAATGTCCTTCCAAAAGAAGTGAGGAATCTCCAGCACACCAACCTGAATAACTTCAAGAACCAGCTGGACAGATTCTTGTGCAAAGTCCCTGACCAGCCATGCGTGGCTGGCTACGAGGGCAGGAGGCGATCAGAGAGCAATTCCCTCCTTCACCAAGTCCCGCAAATGAGGCGGGATGCTGCAGAGGGGTCGACCGCAGGTCGATCCTGAACCGTCGTTCAAACTCAACAAAAATGTAAATGTAAATGTAAATGTATTAACAAAGACGCCTTAAAGTTGAACAATATCAAGGGCTATCTGATCATTTAGCCAATGTTGCTGACAATGCAGGAACTCAGGTAGGGAGAACTGTTATATTGCCATCGTCGTTTCAAAAATCACCTAGAAACATGAGGGAGCGTTACCAGGACGCCATGGCTTTGGTTAGAAAATTTGGAAAACCCGATTTATTCATGACAATGACATGCAACCCTTCCTGGAGTGAAATAAAAGATAATCTCTTCTTCGGGCAGCAGCCTTCAGACCGACCAGATATTGTGGCAAGAGTTTTTCACATAAAATTGGAAGAATTAATGAAGGATATCTTAGAAAAAAGCGTTTTTGGCACTATTAGAGCTTACTGCTATTCCATCGAATTCCAGAAACGTGGCCTGCCTCATGCACATATTTTATTCATAATAGATGAAGAAGACAAATTTAATAGCCCTGATGAAATTGATAAAGTAGTTTGTGCAGAAATACCCAATGTTAATGATGAACCCAGGCTTCACGAAATTATTAAGGATTGTATGATTCACGGCCCATGCGGCAACTTAAATCCAAATGCTCCGTGTATGGAAAATAACAAATGTACTAAGGGTTTCCCTAAAGAATTCAAAGATAACACACAAGCAGATGTTGGTGGATATCCATTATATAGACGCCGGCCAAACACTACATTGTTTATAAGAAATAATACAATTGATAATAGATATGTTGTTCCTTATAATAAGTATCTTAGCTTGAAGTTCAACTGCCACATTAATGTCGAAGTATGTTCATCCGTGAAATCAGTGAAATATATATATAAATATATCTACAAAGGATATGATTGCGTGAATGCTCAAATGGAGATTAACAGTGTTCATGGTATCATTCACGACGAGATGTCAGAATATTTAAATGCCAGATATATCAGTGCCCCAGAAGCGATGTGGCGTCTGTTAGAATATGAAATGCACAAGAAATCACATGCCATTATACGTTTGCCAGTTCACTTGGAAAGAGAGCAGAATGTATATTTCACAGAAGGAGACGAAAGACGTGCATTAGAAGCAGCAAGTCGTAAAAATACACGGCTTACAGCTTGGTTTATTTTGAATCGGCAAGACCAGCAGGCCCGAGAATTGCAATATACATCCATACCATATCATTATGTTTTTAATAACAATACTACTTTGTGGAAGCCTCGACAACGCGGTGCTGGAAAAATTATTTCACGCATGTATACTGTTAGTCCAAAGGACTCACAACGTTACCATCTCAGGATACTCTGTTACATGTAAAAGGTGCTGTTAGTTTCACAAGTTTGCGCACAGTTAATGGGGTCGTTTATGCAACTTATAAAGAAGCTGCTAAGCAGAGAAATTTGATTAGCAATGATGATGAATGGATTAGATGTTTGACTGAGGCTTCAATGGACCAAACTCCTCATCGCATCAGACATTTGTTTGCTTTAATTTGCGCATTGAATAATCCTAATAACCCAGTTCAGCTCTATCAGCAATTTGAAGAAAAAATGCTAGAAGATTATAACAACCAAGAATATCCTATTGAAAGAGCAAGAATGGTGTGCCTAAAACATATTGAAAGTGTCTTGGTAATACATTGTTTAAAATGTGCGGCAATAGGACTACCTGATCCCGGATTAGTATCTCATAATAATAATTTGACTCAGCAATATGATCTATTACCACATGATCAACTTGAAGCAAGAATCAGTAGCTTGAATATCAGGCAACAAGAAATATTTGAAAGGATCATCACTGCAGAAAATGATGAGACAGCTGCTCATAGATTCTTCTTCGTGGATGGACCAGCAGGATCTGGAAAGACATATATATACAATACTTTGATGTGTTACTTGAGACGAAAAGGAAAAACGATTCTGTCATATGCAACCACAGGAATCGCTGTAGATCTGTTAGGTGGACGCATGTACATAGTGGATTCAGATTACCTGTTCCAGTCATGGAAACATCAACTTCTTCAATGAGAATTCCTTCCAATGAGTCCAATAGTATACGCCTGGCTTCTGTGCTCATTATCGACGAAGTGTCTATGCTTTCCTTAAATGCTCTCAGAATTATTGATATGCTACTAAAGGAAATCATGAATAATAACAAACCTTTCGGAGGCAAACTTCTTCTCCTCGGCGGAGATTTTCGCCAAACAGCCAATGTTATCCCAAGAGGTTCAAACATTGATGTCATAGAGTCATGTATCAAGCATTCGCCACTTTGGAATTATGTTCAAACATTCATTCTTAGTGATAACATGAGAGCAGCAGGACAAAATGAATTTTCTACATGGCTTCTTAAAATTGGTGTTGTAACTCTAATAAGTGATGTTAGCATGGGATCAAGTACTGTTGAAATTCCAAGAGATATTCTCATTAAAAATCATTTACCTGAAGTTATATATGGAGACTCGATTGAAGTTAGTAGTGCTGAAGCAATAGCTGAACTAGCTACCAAAATAATTCTTACATGTAAAAACAAAGATGCAATGAGTCTTAACAACGAATTATTGGGCCGTATAGTAGGTGGTGATGTAACATATAAAAGTGCAGACTCACGTGTGGCTGATGATGATGAATCGGCATTAAACTTCCCTGTAGATTTCCTAAATCAACAAATTGTATCAGGATTGCCTCCTCATGAGTTAAAGTTAAGAAAGGTTCCATAATTATGCTATTGAGAACAATCCAAGGAATGGACTTTTAAATGGCACCCGTCTGGTTTGTACTGTCACTAAATGAACATTACATTCATGCTCGAATATTAACCGGAGCCATGCTAACACTGAAGTGCTCATACCAAGACTAGATCTCATGCCAAGTGATACACATTGCCTTTTGTAATGAAACGGAGACAGTTTCCAGTTATACCTGCATTAGCAATGACAATAATAAATCTCAGGGCCAATCATTCGATAAGGTTGGATTGTTTCTACCCAGACCAGTATTTAGCCACGGGCAACTCTATGTGGCTCTTAGTAGAGCTCGGAACAGAAACAATCTTAAAGTTGAAATTACAGAAACTGAAGAACAAGGAGAACTTATTGCATCAAGGATTTTTACAAAGAATGTAGTTTTAAAGATCTTTGTAATAATAATAAATATATTTTATAATGATCCTATCCTTTTTTATACTAACAGTGTTCAAGGTATCATTCCTGACTTAATAAGCTTGCTCTTCTCCTACGTTGTCGTTCTCTTGCCAATCGTCTTCTTATTTCTGCAGCAGTCTCCATTTTCGTGGTTCATATATATTTTGCCGTCATTCTTGACGGCACGGGTACAGTAGTAATAATAATAATGACTGTAATTCTCAATTTATTTTCCATTATCTTCACTCCTTTCCATTAAAATACAAAGTTACTCGTCCTTCAAAGGAAAAAAAAAAAAACCAACTGTTTTAAGTTTCGATTTTTTTACATTAATTTACCTGATGTTGTTGTCTTATCATTTTGGAGGTTCCGAAAGGCATAAAATGTGAGTGATTTTTCTTCGTAACTTTCCTATCACTTCATTATACTCAACCTTCGTAGAAAATTTTATGTTTATTTAAGAAACAATTTTGTTTTGCACTTTTCGGCTGAAGAATTTTATTTTTCAGATGTATTCCGCAACAATTTTTGTCAAGTTCATATTTTTCTTCAATGGATGTCGGCGAAAGTGCGAAGTAAAGCGAATTTTCTGCAGCGTTTTATTGTATAACTTTTAGTAATTGCTGAATAATATATATATATACAGGGCGTCCCAAAAAAATGTATACACACTTTAAATACTTATAAAGGCAGTGTTTATTAAAATACATTTCATTTTCAAAATGTAATAGAATCTACAGACATTATTAAATTGTTTTGTCGACGCCTGTTTTCAAACTGACGTCCGTTCTGGTCCAGGCATTGCTGATAACGCGAAGCAATGGAATCGCAAACATCACGAAACATTTCGTTTGGTATTTGTGTGCATTCTCGTTCAATGGCTGCTCTCAATTCAGCGACTGTTGCAGGTTTTATAGCGTAGACTTTGTCTTTTAAGTATCCCCATAAAAAAAAGGCTAGTGGTGTGAGGTCTGGTGAACGCGGAGGGTATTCTACGAACCCCTTCGTCCAATCCACATCCACATCGTGCCAAGTACCACTCGCAATACTCCACTCTTCGGTCCGGATCATCTTCATTAATAGCATGGACTAATCTTGGAATGTAACTTTTTCCATTGACAGCGCTTCAAAATGCGTTGGACAGACGATTCTGAAATTCCTACCTCACGACTCGCTTGCCGCACAGATTTTCTTGGACTTTGGTGATACGTTTCCAGTACTCTTTCTTGCTTTGTGGGGCTTGTCGATGTCCGTGGTCTTCCGGAACGCTTCTTGTGGACATTCTGACAGTTCCATCGGCTTCAAACTTATCTCTAATTCGAGTGATGGTAAGTCGCGTTGGTGGATCTGTTTGAAACTCCCTCCTAAACTGTCTTTGCACTTCAACTGCGTTTTCACACTTCCAGTAGCATTTTAGAATGAATTTCCTTTGTTCAAAGCTTAGTCTGACTGCCATTATTAATTCTAATGGGTTTAACTTGGAAAGAAAGACATCATTGAGCTATCAGCTGTTAAAGTGTGTATGCTTTTTTTGGGACGCCCTGTATATATATATATATATAAACTGTGTGTGTGTGTGTGTGTATATATATATATTATGTATATATATAAGTTACATTTTTTATGCCTTTCATTATGTTCAATAGTCTGATTATATCTTCATTAGGAAATTTGATAAGGTATCACAGTGTGAATGAAAATGAATGAAAATGAAAAGGTTTATTGGCAGACTATAGTCCATATGACAAATATTATTAATACAATGACAGTTCATACACTAAGGATAAAAATATATACAATTGATTAGAAATAATACTGCACTGTCGAAGTTAAGTGGAGCTACAGACAGACGTTTTCTTACCAAGAAGTCCATAGCTTAGACTTTAGAGGATAAACGGCAGGACTCATGGATAGCTTGGATGATCGGGTTGGTTGATTTTTAATTCTTTGCATTAGACTGTGTTTGAGCACGTCTTGTTGCCTCCGGGAAGCTCGGAACATTGCGGTAGCAAACATTTGCGAAGCTGAGCATCTCGGGGGTAATTTATGTAAGAGGCTAAAAGACCTGTTGTACAGCAAATTTAGGGTTCTGCCAGAACCTTTTTTTAATTCACTCCAGTTGCTGACCGTATATATTACTGCAGAAAGTACGAAAGAGTGTGTCTTTAGCTTCACTTGTACAGAAACGAAAGTTCCTTATGGTCATATTCGCTTTAGCACACAGGCTTCGAGATTGTTTTCTTATATCCGAGTCATCACTCAAGGACTGGTATAGTTTGACCCAAATACTTAAACTCTTGTACTTCCTCAATTACTTCACCATTCATTTTAAAACCTTATATCAGCTGGCTGATTACAAGCTTTTAGGATGAAATTGCATAACCTTAGTTTTTGTAACATTAAAAAGAATATCATTTTTCTGCGAATACGCTTCGCAGACATTTAGTAGCCGATCCAGACCTTTAACAGAGGGACTTATTAACACCATATCATCGCATAAACTAAGTTATTTATCCTTGTGTTATCTATACAACATCCTACTGTTGCCTCATTAAGTGAAGCAATTAATCCGTCAATATACACATTAAACAGCATAGGGGAGAGCAAGGAGCCTTGTCTCACCCCACAGAGGAGCCAAAACACTCGGATAGTACATTGCCCAACCTAACAGTGAAAGATTGGTGGGAATACCAAAATTTCAATAAATTTAATATGCACATGGGAACCTTCCTGTCTTCTAGTTTTGCAAATAAAATATTGTAAATAAAAAAAAATTAAAAAAAAAATATATTATATAATATATATATATATAATATATATATATATATTATTATATATGTATATGTATATTTAGGGTGGTTCATAATTTCACTTTTAAAATTTTTATTGGTCCAATGGTTAATGTTGTGGGCATTGGTGCAAGAAACAACATGGTTACCAGTTTTTGGAGTTCCGGTAATATCAGACCCCCCCCCCCCCCCCCCCCCCCCCCCCCCAATTTATATGGGACCTACAAATTTGACTGAGAAAACGAAAGTTTTTCCGCTTCTCTGTGAATAAACATATGACTATATTATTTTTTCTTGGTAATAATATATTATTTTAATTAATTATACTGTATATTCTAGGGGTGTTACCGCCACCCTGAAGCATCATCCCAGGCAGCTTCGCAGCGATGGGCTCGAAATTAGACCAGCTTATCAAGCCAGCTACAGTATATTTCGAGTGGGAACAAACCTGATTCCAGGTCCCATCGTTTTTTTTTTTTTGCATTTATTTTTAAACAAAAATGAATTCCTTTTACAATGATTAAAAAAGTATACCAAAGTTTAATTAAAAAGATAAATACTTCTGCATAACATTACACAATAAACGCTCACTTAACATAATTATACATTTCAGACAAAGATTTTTTCTTGAAGTCTGGAAGAAGGCGTCGATGTTGCTCTATAACTTTTACCAGAAATTGTTTTTGTGATTCATCATTAACAATTCTGACTTTGAAATCTTCAATCAGCTTGATTGCTCTCTCGGCAGGATCCTTCACAACTTTAATATTTTTGACAAAGTTCTCCATAACTTGAAAAGATTTGCAATTTTTCCAAGAAATAACAGTTTCATTTAACTAGTCACCACTAGTACCCAAGCATTGGAAAACAATTGAAGAACCCTTACAACTAACTGACACAGCTTAGTTGTATTTGTTAGCTTAGGGAAGATTGGCTGACCTTTGGGAGGAGTGTGTTGCGGGTTGATTTGACAGACTTTCTTCATTGACTTTGCAATCAGACTTTTTTTTGCATCTGAAATTTGCCGGGAAAACAAAGCAAGTGGTACTAGTTCCTCAGTCAGATACCATAGCTGACCATTTAATCCCTTAAGAGCACCGGATGCTACATCGTGATCATAATTTTTATATTCAATGAGTTCATTAAAAAGATTTAAATCGTTGACAGGTGCATCACAGGCGACGGAAGCAAGCAACCAAGGTTTTATATAGTAGAGGCAGTTGAATATGCACATTCTCTCTAGTTTTGCTATCATATTTGAATCATACCCAGCTTGATCAGAGAATGCGTACATCCAGACAGGGTTACATAAGTTACATAAGACTTATCAAGGCTGGAGACGTACATATTCCGAATAGTTCTTTGATCTTCAAGGAATTTTATATCTTCGCTTTTGTTTCTTGTTGTTCTCATTCTGTCTTTCATTATTGTTTCAATAGCATCTGCTGCCGATAATCCAATAGCATATCTAATTTTTTACAAAAAATATCCTTTTTATCTTCGAAACTATTCCCGTTTTTGTGTTTTTTCAGTGTTTCATACTCATTAACTAAAGTCAGAATCTTTTCTTTTGGTCTTCTGCTTTTGGAAATATCTTGCGTTTTAATGCCAGCTATGTCTCAGAATTTTTTAACTTTATTAAGTACAACTGTTGTAGCCTCTTCTTTATTGTTCATAACCATATCATTTCTTTTTAATTAAATGATAGAAATGCTGAAGTGCATCTGATTACGATGGTAGCTGGAATAGTCCTGTAGGAATCAGTTCATCTTTAAGATTACCAATAATTGGATCATAACTGCTTTCTCTTAACTTTATATTTAATTTCTAAGGAGTAGCCATGATATTCATTTAAAATAAGATTAGAATCAACCAAGTGAAAAATGTATCATATACTATATACATCATTGGATATCTGAAAAACACATAAAATATTGGCTAAATCAGCTGTTATAGAACATTTCTATGTATACTATTACGAATAAATAATCAATTTATTCACCAAAATGTGCAAAATTGATTTCTGAATAAATTGATATGCAATATGAATGCTTTTATTTAAGATTAAATATGATTAATCTTAAAAAAATGCTTAAAAGATGTCGTTTTTACTCAGTTTTTTACTATGCAATATAAATTGGGGGGGGGGGGGGGGCTGTCAGATATTACCGGAACTCCAAAAACTGGTAACCATGTTGTTTCTTGCACCAAATTGGCCCATAACATTAGCATGTTGGACCATTAAAAATTTTAAAAAGTGAAATTATGGACCACCCTAATATATATATATAATAATTATATATATATATATACAGAAACACACACACACAGAGGATTGACAAGAGTAAATAGACACCTTTATTTTTCTGAATATTTTTTATATACGTTACTAAATAATATGAAATTAATTAAATAAATATATTTAAAATAGTGTTCCTTTCCGTTTTGCATTTATCGATTGAATAAATTTATTAGTTATTCTCTTTTATAATCAAATCAGAAAATTTGGGGAAAAAGGTATCTATTTATTTTTGTCAACCCTCTGAGTATATATATATTGAATATAATTCCATTCGGTTATAAGAACTCGTAAATGAATGCCTATAACTTAACATCACTTAAGAATAATATTTTGAATTGTTAAAGTTTTAAAGGTGGAAAAATATTCACGGCGTTTATCGAAACTCTTACAGCGGCTCTCTGCTTAAATCTTTGCACAAATGAATTTATTTGTATCTGGTGTTTGCCTTAAAAGGATTTAGATATTTAACTAAACATTCTGCGTCTCATTTCACATAGTAACATACCAGATGTACGATTCAATGCACAATCATCATGAGTTTGTTTACATTTTACGAATGGAATGTACTGTGTATACTTCGTACTGTCATTAATAGTTTGATTCTACGTTTCAGTTGAAATGCAAAACCAAATTATTAATGAACGGGCGTTAAATTATATGTTTAAAATACTATGAAAATCGGCTACGAAACGTATAATCGAACATCTAATAGGATTTAATAAACAGTGAGTTGGGCCAGAAACTGGAACAGCGCTCGAGCCAGATGAATGCACCCATTCCTCTAATTCCTGAATTGTTTTTACCAGCACCATCGGGAGTCGAACACCCGATCTTAGTGTTTTTACTTCTCTTAAAGGAAAAGGGTGTAATCCCCAAGCCGAGCGCTAGCATTTATAGTGTTTACAGAGTACAAACACCATGCCCCCAATTTTCAATGAGACATTTGATAGAATGATGACAGGATCTGTAATTCATTTTATGCTTAATACAAAGTCGATTTTACCGCTCAGAAAACAACACTGAATGTTAATAAACGTTATTCGAAGCCTTTATTCGTTCCTTGCATGTTTCATACATGGCTTTCGAAAGAAAATTCTTACCACTTCCTCCACAGATGTAAAAAACCATTTCCATTTAATCAAAATCCACATGTATACACTGTATGTCTTACACCTAAAATTCTTTCTCTCCTATGTTCACTCCATAATATAAGATTTCCAAAAACGTACACAAAAAATATACAATGTACGCGTATGTATAAGATACTCTTTAACAGGTCGTAAGTGAGAGAGTTTAACTTCTCTGAAAAAGAGTTTACGAGCCTCGGGAAAGTATTTTAAGAGATGGATAGACTGTCTGATCAATAGAGAATTGAACTAAAACGGGCCTGAGGGAAAGTGGAACTCAATTGCTCAGATATCGTCTTACATTTTGTTCCTCTTAGAAAAAAGGCACAAATTCTTATTTATTTATGCAGGAAGGAAGGGCCAAAGTCAAACGCCCACACAAACGCTCACACAAACGCCCCCTCCCCCATTAAGGAGTAAAAAGAGAGCCAAAATAAAGGTCCAAGGTTTTCGAGATGCCTGGACACTCTTCTTTTGAAAGATTGGAGGTCATAGATATGGAAAAGTGGATTGAGGAAGATTGCTCCAGAGTTGACCAATTGAGTGACTGAAAGATTGAAAATACCAATTACCCTTTGCATTAGAGAGTTAGACAGAAAAGGAATGAGAATGTGTAGAAAGTCTGGTACTGCGCGTGCTCTTCTTAAAGGAGAAGGCATGCAGTTAGAGAGTTTAGAAGAGCAGTGTCCGTTAAAATAGCGATAATAAAGAGAGAGTAAAGCAAGATTACGGCGAAGAGAAAGGGATTGAAGACAGTCAGTAAGAGGCGGGTAATTGAAAAGACAAAAGTTTTTTATTCCATCGGCTCAAGTAGAGCTGTGCGAGTTGAGCCACCCAACACATGAGAAGTGTACTCCATACAGGGGTGGACAAGACCCCATTAAGAAGGCCATATTTTCTTCAATGTTTCTCCGCGATCGTAGGATCGCCAGTCCGGAATACATCTGTTGGTTTACGTCGTCGTCGTTGGCCTAGGCAAGCTACGGCTTGGGACCGTAGCGCATCTATCCGGTATAGGTTAACCTGGATGATGTAGCCATAAGCACTGCCGCTAGTTAAGTGCCAACCAGTGATTATCTCACTAGCCGTATTGAGTCCGTTAGGCGAAACTGCGACAGTACCAAAGGTGGAAATATAACCTTTGGTTTTCTATTGTTTATTTGTAAAATGGACATGGTATTAGATTAAATAAATATTTGAATATAATAATTAACTGACAATTGTGATATATAATTAATTATGTTTACATACAATAAAATAATATAGTATACATAAATTAGTATTAATGTGGTTTCACAATTGAATTATATGGGTAACTAATTTAAAATGATTTATACTATTCCGAAATTCAAGACGGTAAAATTAACATTTAACTTGAAACTAAAATAGAGTATTCACTACACACTACCCCACCAGAGAGGAAGTTCAAAGAGTTCCGAACGACACAGATTTCCGCTGAACCTTTTTGGTAGCTACTTGTACCTCACTTAAGGTTGACTCCAAAAACGCAGGCTTAAGACGATCGATAGAAACCTTGTCGACCTTGGAACCGCGCTGGATGAGAAATGATTTGCGCGTACGTCGGAGAACTTCATAGGGTCCGTCATATGGACATTGGAGAGGCCGTTTTGGGACAGGTACACGAACGAAAACGTGGTGCAAGACTGAGGGCTGGGGAAACAAAGATGTTCTGTTGGCTAGTCAATCGAGGGGGAACAGGCTGAAGGGACTGCATGTGAGAGGAAAGTGTCTGAGCGAATTCCGTAGGATCACATGACTTATCCCCTGCAGTGAAGTAGCCACCTGGTAGCCGCAGTGTTGTTCCATAGACTAGTTTTCAGCCGCTGTAGTCTTCAGATCACTCTTAAATGCAGAGCGAATACCACAACACGAGTTGGAAGCTTATCCATCCAATGGGGTCTTCGTGACACATAAGGGATGACTTCAGCTGGCGATGGAAGCGTTCGACGAGGCCGTTAGCTTGCGGATGATACGCACAGTATGCGCATGTACTGTACCCAACAAGCTGGTAAACTTCTTCCAAAGCGAAGACTCAAATTGGCGACCTTGGTCAGTGATGACTTTTGTTGGTAATCCAAATCTTGATACCCATCCATGAAGAAAGGCTCTTGCAACAGTGTCCGCTTGGATATCAGGAAGTGGGATGGCTTCAGGCCATCTGAAAAGCGGTCGAGACAGGTGAGCAGATAACGTTGGCCTTGAATCACTGGAAGAGGGCCAACAATGTCTACATGAATTACCTCAATCGCTGGGATGGGGGCGGGAATGCGTCAAAGGGGACCTGGTGTGCCTTTGGACTTTGGCACGCTGGCAGGCAAGGCACGTTTTGGTCCAATGTTTGACATCCTTCCGCATCGAGGGCCAACAGCGAGAGGTAACCAGGTGTTGCGAAGCACGGATACCAGGATGGGAGGGCTTATGAAGATCCATGAAGACTGCTTGTCTGTGACATGGAGGGACATAAGGGCGAATAGCAGCTGTTGATACGTCGCAATAGAGGGGCACAGACAATCCTGGCATACTCATTTTCTGAGGAAAGTGAGTGAGTGGAGTCTTCTCTGAGCAGGTCTTGTAGTTCCGTATCCTTATCTTGATCCTGTGCAATAGCATTCCACAGTGTAGAGCTGAGGGTAACAGAAGTAATCTCTATTCTTGAAAGTGCATCCGCTGGAGTGTTCAAGACACCTTTGATGTGGCGGATATCTGTGGTAAATTGCGAGATATAATCGAGTTGCCTGATGACTCTGGGAGAGTGGTTACAGCTGTTTTTATTGAAGACAGTGACCAAGGTTTGTGGTCGGTAAAAACACAAAAATCTCGGCCTTCAAGGAATGTTGAAAATGCTTCACGTTTAAGTAAATAGCAAGAAGTTCACGTCCGAAAGCACTATAACGCGTTTGGGCTGGCTGCAGCTTTTTCGAGTAAAACGCGATGGTGCTTGTTGACCGTTAATGGTTTGTTCCAACACTCCCCGATCGCAACATCTGATGCATCGACCGTCAGAGTTAGGGGGCATCACTGATAGGAAATGACAAAGACAATGCACTATTGATAGCATTTTTGGCATTGTCGAACGCCTGTAAACTATCGCTACACCATAACCAATTTCGTTATCTTGCGTTTGTGTGTGATCATAGCGTGTAGAGGACAAGAACACTGGCACAGTTTTTAATGAACTTGTGGTAATAATTTACCAAACCTAGAAACCGACGTAACTCACGCTGATTATTTGGCATAGGGTATTTTTTAATCACTTCACACTTGTCCTGAAGGGGGTATTCCGTGCTGCGAAATCATGTGACCAAGAAATTCCAAGGTTGGCTGTGCAAACACACACTTAGATGCATTAATAGTAACACCGTATTGTTCTAAGCGTTGAAAGAGGAGTGAAAGATGTTCCTTATGTTCCTCTCCGTGGAGGCTGGCCACAAGCAAATCATCGATGTAGGCATAACAAAGTCTAAGCCTCTGGTGGACCTCATCTATAAACCTCTGAAGGTTTGCGCAGCATTCCGTAGCCCGAACGGCATCTTCACAAATTCGATAACCAAATGGTGTACAAACTGCAGTCTTGGAATATCCGAAGGCTCTACGGGAATGTGGTGGAAAGCCTTAACGAGATCGATTTTACTGAAGATAGATTTGCCGTGGAGAAGAGAAAGTAAAGTCTTGCATTTGGTACCGGATATCGGTCCGGGATGGTTGTCGAATCAAAACCGGTAATCCCCACATGGTCTCCAGTCTCCTGACTTCTTCTGGACCAGGTGTAGGGGAGAGGACCAACTGCTTTGGAAGGTCTTATTATCCCAGATCTATCATAAGCTGGAATTCCGATTGGCAGCTTTCAGTTTGTCCGGGGCAAGACGTCCTGGGTTTTGCAAACACAGGGGACCTTTTGTTGTAATGTGATGGGTAATGGGTGCTTAATGGTATCACCCATCTGCATCGGTTGAAGAATTCCTGGCTATCGCTGGAAAAGGCACTGGTACATGGAATTAGGGGAACGAGGGAAAGTGCAGAGTTCGAGGCGTCCGGAAGGGCAACCTGTTTTGGCAAGAACATAAAGCAGTGTGGCCTGTCGCATAAAGCGTCGCTTGTCAAGATCCACCAGGAGTTTGAAATGCTGGAGGAAGTCACGCCGATTATGGGATGCTGCCTTGAGCACAGATGAAAATCCACTTGAAGATCGGTGAAGGCCCAAGTTTAGTTCACCGACTGAGTACCGTACGTGGGTATGCGTGAACCGTTAGCAGCGTATAGAGGCGGAGATTCCGAGTGCGTATGACCAGATTTTTGAGGGAATACACTGACTGACGCTCCGGTATCAACCAAGAAATTGACACCAGAGTTCCTGTCCTTTATGAATAACGGTTTGGCAGTGCGAGTACTAACGCCATTAGGACTCGCTGCTGGGGTTTCCGACGAAAAATTGCAAGGGGAGATGCACTTCCTAGCCTTCTTTCAAATTCGAGTGTAGAAGCAGATCTTCCCGGAACTCGAACGATGCCTCTCGTAAATCTTGACCGAGAATGGCTTCTTGCCGTTGATTTTGTAGCAGAGAACAACGTGGTTGAGTTGTTGACTTAACTCTTCCACTTTCAACTCCAGTTCCGATTGTGTGTTCACGTTGTTGACCGGAGCTGTGTCAATCTCCACTACTTTGTCGGCAGTTTTCTGCTAGTTTATCAACTGGATAGCAGGATCCATAGTGGCCAAGACCGCTGAGCTGATGGAGGAAGTTTCTGCAAGAACAACTGTCTAAAGATGTCCTTATCGAAGGTTTGTGCGCGTTCGCCTAGAGCGCACTGCATAGCCCTCAGCATTTGAGTGGGCTTACGGTCTCCAAGTTCTTCTTTTGAGATTAACTGATGTAGTTTCTCACGCTCGGAGACAGTGGTGCGGCACAGGATGGCAGACTTCAGATCGTTGTATGGGTCCTCACTCGTGGAAGTAGATACGATGACGTCACGGACTTCAGAGATGATGCTCGCTGGTAGAGAGGACAAAACATGATCGTATTTCGTCCTGCTAGTGGTGATCCTTCCCAGTTGAATTGTGATTCCACTTGGTGGAAACCAAATAAATGGATCACCCGCCAGAAGACGGGGAGCTTTACGCTCAAGTGGGAGATGGCACCAGCGTCGTCAGGCATCTTCTCCTATGCTTGCTGACGTACAAGCAAGACGACAAGTTACCAACGAAGGAGTGGAGGTTGAGAACGAGCGCAGGCACAGAGCGCACGGGCAGGGGTGAGGCAGAGGGCACGAGCGACATTACAGTCTGGTCCTAGTCGCTCGGGTGAAGGGGGTGATGGACACGAACGACGTTACAGTCTAGTCCTAGTCGCTCGGGTGAGGGGGTGATGGGCACGAACGACATTACAGTCTAGTCCTAGTCGTTCGGTGAAGGGGGTGATGGGCACGAACGACGTTACAGTCTAATCCTAGTCGTTCGGGTAAAAGGGTAATCCAGCTCCGGGGTCACCAATTGTTGGTTTTACGTCGTCGTCGTTGGCCTAGGCAAGCTACGGCTTGGGACCGTAGCGCATCTATCCGGTATAGGTTAACCTGGATGATGTAGCCATAAGCACTGCCGCTAGTAAGTGCCAACCAGTGATTATCTCACTAGCCGTATTGAGTCCGTTAGGCGAAACTGCGACAGTACCAAGGTGGAAAATATAACCTTTGGTTTTCTATTGTTTATTTGTAAATGGACATGGTATTAGATTAAAATAAATATTTGAATATAAATAATTAACTGACAATTGTGATATATAAATTAATTATGTTTACATACAATAAAATAATATAGTATACATAAAATTAGTATTAATGTGGTTCACAATTGAATTATAATGGGGTAACTAATTTAAATGAATTTATACTATTCCGAAATTCAAGACGGTAAAATTAACATTTACTTGAAACTAAAATAACAGTATTCACTACACATCGATGCCGAATTGGAAAATTCAACGGTATTGGAATTGCTCTGTGCTACCCACCTGCGTTTATGGAATCTTGTCTTAATAAGGGAAAACGAACCTTCTATCGTGTAAATAATAACACTCGCACTTTGTCAAAGAATATTTTAGTACTTGCTAATGTACTTAAACTTTTGGATATTAATGGAGTATTTTCATATAACAATATTGTGAAAAATATTATAGTAAAAAATAGCCCTACCAATAATTCAGGCATTATCTATAAAACTGGTTGTAAACAATGTGATTCCTTTTACATTGGTCAGACGGGAAAGGATTTGCACACGCGTGTAAAACAGCATCAATATTCCGTTAGAACGGGACAGTCGTCCAGTGCCCTTTTTGTCCATTTGTCAGAATTATCCCATTGTATTGATTGGAATAATGCTTCAGTTTTGTTTCACTCTAGCAACATTGTTAATAGAAATATTCTTGAGTCTGCTATTATCCAACTTACAAATAACTTTTACATGAGCAAAGGTCTTTTTCAACTTGATCCCGTTGTTTTGAATTCGTTCAGAAAGGATTTAGACAAGAATGGCAGAATTCTAAAACTTTAGTAATTTTCCTGTATAAATTTGTATGCTCCTCTTACAATTTTTATTTTTCAATTTATTTTTATTTCTTATATTTTTTTGTGACCTATATATCATTCAGGCATTATCTATAAAATTGGTTGTAAACAATCCATTTGATCTTGTGTTGAATTCGGGCAAAAGTGCTAAAATTGGTAGTTTTCCTTACAAATTTGTATGCTCCTCCACAATTTTATTTCTATATTTATTATATATATATATATATATTTTTTTTTGTAACCTATATATACTCTTGAACTCTTTATTTACTTCAGTGTTCCTGAGGATATCATTAGACGAAAGCGCTTGAGCACCACTCTGCGTTTCCTTTCCTTCGTGGTTGGTTTTATTCATCATATATATATATATACAGTATATATATATTGAGGGTGGTAGAAAAAGACAGATAAGAGATAGTTATATTCCGTTACGTTTTGCACAAAGCCTTGCTCAAACAGAATGACAACATGAGTTAAACACACAATATTTAAATGCAGACGACCTTTTCCAATCTTACTGGACGAACATTCGTGGCTTCACCTGATTGGCTGGTTACTGTTAATGCTCCTTGGACCCGCCCCTTTCTGCTAACTTCACCATAATTCTTCCCGTTAATTTGGCTAAATACATAAATCCCTCTCTATGATTTACTACTTTTCCTGACGTTATATAAGCAGCTTCAATTGCTTTTCTCATCCCCTTATCTAGTCCTTTCTGAATGATCTTAGCTTCTTGCCAGTTTGGCAGGTGTCCTTACCTACCTGCGTGCAAGACAAGTGAATTAGATGTTCGATGTAGACGCATGTCTGATCTATGTTCATATAATCTTTTTGGTAAGCCGTGCCTTGACTCCCTCATAATAAACGGCAGAGCAGCCATTGCATGAAATCTCGTAAACTACACTACGTTCATTAATACACTCATTTTGTTTCGTCCTCACTATATCGCCTCTCTTTATCCCCAAAGAATTGGCTAAATAAACTCCCGCTCCTCTTAGGAATTTATCGATAATTTGGGCTCCTCTTGAATGTGGAACCGTTATATACTCTTTATCTGCATTATTTTCAGTCTCACATCCACGCCGTTCTGATATATTAATTGCTTTTTTCTTTAATGTAACTATTAATCCTTCGGGATAACCTAACTTTCCAAACGCTTCCCTGATGTATTCAAATTCATTCACCAGATACTCCTCACTACATATTCTAATAGCTCTCAGGTAGAATCCAATCAACACACCTGTCTTAGTCCTTTCACTCTGAGCAGACAAATAATGAACAAAGTTATCTTTGTTTGTAGGCTTTCTATAGACTGAAAATTTTGCACTCTCACCCGATCTCCAAATCATTGCGTCTAAAAAAGCCATTTTTCTATTCTCTTCTTCTTCCACTGTAAACTGTATATGACTATCCACATTATTCAACATTCTTAACTTATTGTTTATATCCGTGTTCTCTGGAAACACTACTAACACATCGTCAACGTATCTAAACCAAGCTGCACCTCTTCCCATTATCCTAATAAATCTGTCCGTCTCCAAAGTTTCCATATGGAGACTAGCCATGACAGCGCTGAGAGGTGAAACCATGGCCAGGCCTCTGTGTTGCCTGTGATGATGATGATGATGATGTTACTTCGGGGCATTGCCTTTTCAGCGGCGCCCCTATTTCTTAACTTCTCAGTCTTCTCTCTCTCCTTCTCCAGAACTTGCAGAGCATTATTTTGGTTTGGTCTATTTTATTTGCATCAAGCAATAGTTCCCCAAGTATTTTGTTTTTATTCTCTACATAAGGTTGCTGAAGTCTACCCTCCAATGTTCCCTCTAATTTTTTTTAGTCCGTGTGCACAAGAAAGTTTCGTTGTGCATACATTTAGATTCATGGTGAAAAATTGTGCAAACTTTTCTCAGCGTAATTATCTTCAAAATGAAATATATATAAATATTAAATACTTAATAAATTATTATTTCCATAAGGTGATAGCTCGATCATTACGGTACTATTAAATGGATATTAAAAACTGTTTACAGTATTATATATTCTTAAAAAAGAAAACATTTTATCCATTCTAAAAATATGAATAAAATAAAAAATAATAAAATAAAATTCAACAAATAAAGAAATAAAATAAAAATAACATTAATTGAAAATGACTATTTTAGTTATCATTTCTCAAACAATTTTTAGCATTTAAGCAATTTAAAATAGACTATCAAGATTAATACATGATTTTATCCATTCACAAAATAGGAATAAAATAAAAAATAATAAAATTCAATAAAATAAAATATAATCAAAATAACATTAATGAAAGTGCCTTTCATTTAAGTATGATTATGATTTCTCCCTACGATCTTTAGCATTTGCCCATTCCAAATAAACTCTATGAAGATTAATACATCCGTCATCATTCAGGTAACTTTTAATTCGCATTAGCATGTCCAAATGATTTTCTTTCAAGCGGTTTCTTAATTTGTTCTTTATAGAATTCATTAAACTGAAGCCACGCTCACAGTCCACACTAGATGCTAGGAAAGTTCCCCCAATATCCATCAACTTAGCAAGGTCACAAAATTGTTCATTTTGGAGGACGAATGTCACCATATCATCAAAGTTTTTAACCAGCTTACTTTTTATTTTCTCGCATACAACAAATTTAAAATCATTGTACTGTTCGATTATGGTAGAACTTTCGCCAAGAAAATCTGCATATTTGGCACATAAAGCTTTAACATGCTCAATGCCAAAGTCAAAGTCTTTCTGTAAAATAGCCGAACAATCAAAGGCAGACCATTCTTTTACTTCATTTTCAGGAAACCTGCCTTCCAAATAGGAACAAAGTTTTTCTGTGAAAGTTAACCATGTGTGACGGTATATTTTTTAAATTACTTCATTTATTGTCGTGACTCATGATACGCTTGAGCCTGTGCGCATTTTATTTTGCTGTGTGCGCGGGTTTCACAACGCGTGTGCGCGCGCACACGCGCACACCTTAGAGGGAACATTGCTCATGATACGCTTGAGCCTGTGCGCATTTTATTTTGCTGTGTGCGCGGGTTTCACAACGCGTGTGCGCGCGCACACGCGCACACCTTAGAGGGAACATTGCTACCCTCTAATCTACGCTCTTCTAGGTATTCTGGGCACCAAAATATGAAGTGTTCTAAATCTTCTGTATCAGTTCCACACACTTCACAAATGGTATCACCATTCTCAAATCTTTTTCTATCATTTAGGGGTAGGGTGTTTGTTCTGCTTTTATATAATAAAATTGAACCTAGTGTATTATCGTATATGTCCTCTTCACCCTTAACTTCTTGCTTCTATTCTCTATATAATTGTAAACTAGTCTTTGATGTCACCGCATCCTTCCACCTTCTTGAATCCCAAATCTTTACCCGTTCCTTTACCTCTTCCTTACTTAGTAGTTTTAGATGCAACACGCTCATACCAATCGCCTTCATAAATTTATCAATACCTCTAAACCATTATTCTTTCCCTTCCCTTTCATATCCTCAACAATTACTTTCAGCAATTCATTTCTCACCCTACCATTCACATCCTCCTGTAATATTGATTTTAAGTATTGTAGCTTCCCTTTATTAACTCTGGACTCCATGGATGAAGCACCTATTTCTCCCCGCAAAGTCCATATTGGTGCATATCTTGGTGCTCCTAAAATTTGCCTATAGACACCATTTTCAATGCTGTGCAATTTTTCAATTTCTGCCTGAGTCAGATTTATAACATTTGTGCCATATAATATAGGTGGTAGTGCTACGTGTTTCCAATATGTTTTCCCAATCAATATCTTATTGCAGCTCTTCGCAATTATCATGGTTGTTAAGTTTGCCAGTTTTTGCGCCTTTTGTATCATTATACCTCTTTGTTTGCTAAAACAATTTCTCTTGTTAGCAATATGCAGTCCTAAGTATACTATACTATCTGTTACCCGTATTCCTTCAGTACTATCTGGTTGCTCCTTCATATTAAATATAATTACTTTACTTTTCTCCCTATTTATTTGCAAACCACATTCATCGCTTGTCTGTAATATAATCTTTAAATTCCTTATTGCTTCTGTTATTGAATGTGTCATCTACAAACCATCATCGGCAAAGAAGATTGTGTTTATATTTAGCAAATCATTACTGAATCCATTACCGTTCTCTTCTACCTTCATTAATATCATATATATCACCAATTTAAACAAAAGAGTAGAACCCGTGCAGCCTTGCCTGATACCACTAGTTACAGGGATTTCATGGTACTGGTCTTCATCAATCCTTAGCGTAGTTCTATCTCCAGTGTACACACTAACTATGATATCTATGAACACAGGATAAACCTCGTATCTCATTAGCGATTCTATCATCTTCCCTCTATTTACCGAGTCGAATGCTTTACTGAAGTCTATGGAAACAAGAACCAATGGTTTTCTATTTGTAAAGCTATGTTCTATATAAAATCTATACAGTATTGTAGAATCAAAATATTATATTCTATTCTGCCTTATTATACTCATAAAATTTTTATATGAATAATTTGTTAGTGCTATTGGTCGAAGATCTTTAGCCGTAGGCTTCTCTTTCTTCGGTATCATCTTTGTTTCCGATACTCTCCATTTATCTGGTATTTGCCCACTCGTTATTATAGCATTATAATACTCTTTTAACTTCCCTATGCCCACTTTACTACCCACCAATACCTTATGCAATTCTGGTTTGAGTTTATTCGGTCCTGCTGATTTCTTATTTTTCAGTCTCTTTAGGCAATTTATTATTTCTTCTTCTCCAATATCTGGGTTTATCATTGACATAATTTCTTCTGAAACTATATGTCATATCCAAATGTTCTCTCAGGATTTGAGGAGCCTTCCTTTCATAACTAATTTTTATTAGTCATCACATTCCTCTACACTGTATTTACTATCGTGAAGGCCATATCCATATGTTCTTTTAGTTCTTTCCTTGTTCTTATGTTTTCTACCACGTTACAGAATGGACTAATCTTATTGTATTTTTCCAGGTATTCCTTTCTATCCTCTTCATTCCAAACTTCTTTCATATTATTATATTGCTTTTGGTAAACACCTCTCCACAAATCTGTAAGTGCAATCCTCGCTTCCTTATTATCCAATTTGATGCCATTATTATCATACAGCAGCATAGTCCTTGATGAGCTAATTTCTTTTTTCATCAACTTATGAATATAGTTCCACATCTTTCCATTGCCCTCCTTACCTTCTAATATTTCTCTTGTTATTTTCTTCTCATGTTTTGTTATCTCTTCTTTTATCATAATCTGGACTTTTTTCTTTTGATCTATATATTGTCTATTTAGCCTTTCCTTTTCAAGTACGTTTTCTGCATTTCTTTTTTCTCTATTTATCTTTTTTCTATTCTTTATTCCTTGTCTTATATTGTCCGTAATCCAAGGTTGTTCTTTTGTTTCTATATCCCTTTTGTTGCCATATCTCACATAAGCTTTTCTTAAATGCTCACCCGCTGATTCTTTTATTAATTGATTTAGTTTTTCAATATTAATCATGCTATCATCACTATATACTTTCCCCTCTAGACACTTTTTATACATCTCTAGTGATGCTATATCTGTCTTATAGTAAGTCGTAATCTTTTTAATTTCCTTATCAAATCTGTTCATTTTATTACATCTCGCCTTTAACTTAATACTAATTAAATTATGACCTGAAATATCTATAATTTCCTGCTTCTCATCTATGATATTTCCATGGCGATATATACCTCATATAAGTTTCTATTAACTAGTACATAGTCTATAACACTATGTTGGTTTCCTCTATTCCAAGTATATTTATCTTCACAATTTACATCATTTAACATTATCAAATTATAGTTTTCCACCCAGTCGCTAATTATTTTCCCATTGTGGTCCAAATCCTGCTCTTCTATAAATCCTACATGACCATTAAAATCTCTCAATATCATCAACATTTCTTCTTGTTCTTTGTCTAATATTTTCTCTACCTCCCTTTTCATCAAACTCTTCCTTTCCTTGTTTGATGGTGAAAAGTAAATCAACATCATTTTAATCTTCAAATTTAATACTCTTCACCTTGAAATGTAAATGCATCAAACTTCACACACAAAGAAACCAGTTCCATGTAATCCTCCCTTATCACCGAAGAACGCTGTCTTCGATGTTTTCTATCGCTCTTCTGACCGCCTGTAATGCTCCATCCACCGGAACATTTGTGAATAATGCTTTAACATCAAAGCTCGCTAGTTTCTTTCCGTCAAAATTAATGTGCTTTAGCCTCTGTAATAAGTCAGAAGAGTTTCTTAAATGAGCCTTACTTATTGGCCCAAGCGCGGCTGAAAGCGGCTTAGCTAGTTTCTTGACCAGCCTTTGAGGCGCGCTACCGATACCAATGTTATTGGTCTCATCAGTATGCCAGGTTCATGTACTTTTGGCAGGCCTCTCATTCTCGGCGGGCGGGGGGCTTCCTCCAGTAAACCTATTAGCTTTCTTCCCCTCTCTGACCTGTTCAACACTCTCCTCACCTCCCGTTTGAATCGTTTTGCATCATCTTCCGTATACCCTGTAGGTCTCCTCTCATATGTCGTTACGTCATTCAATAAATCCGTCATTTTGTTTGTATAATCCACTTTATTCATCACAATTATCCCCCCCTTCTTTGTCGGTTTGAGTTATAACTATATCCCGGCATTTGCCCAAATTGCTCAATGCCTCCCTGTATCTCTTGGGTATAGCACATTGCTTTCTGCCCGCTAGGGGTATGCAACATGTTTGAACCCTTTATCCACGTCGCTCTCATTCCATTTGTAGTTCTTCGTTACGTGTTCCGCGTAGCTCCTCTGACCTACTCGCAAATATCAGCACATATTCATACCAACACTATTATTCCTGACATATGGAAACAAGGTAAAATTATTACACTACTCAAACCAAACAAAAATCCAACAGAACCAGCTTCCTATAGACCCATTACTTTACTATGCACACCTTCCAAAGTAACAGAAAGATTAATCTTACAAATCACCAACCCACACATACCACTATCGTCTACTCAACATGGATTCAGACTTCACCACTCAACCACGACATTACTCACTAAGCTCACGCAGCACATCATGGATGGCATCAACTCCAGACGACCAGCTCAACGTACACTATTAGCAACAATAGACATTAGTAAAGCATTTGATGCTATCCCACGCTTCCCTCTCATAAACAAACTACTCAACACAAACATGCACAATAACACTAAAAGATGGCTGAGCAACTATCTTTCAGGAAGATACTCACATGTCACATTTAATGGCAAGTCATCCAAAAACAAGCTTTTTCCGAACGGGGTCCCTCAAGGCTCTGTTCTCTCACCAACACTGTTCAACTTATACATGCATGACATTCCAACACCCATAAATAACAAGCTTACCTTATCATCATATGGAGATGACATCACTCTAACATCCACCCACAACAACATCGACACCGCTACAAATAACCTACAAACATACATAAACAGTATACAAGACTGGCTCACACACAATAGACTCAAAGTAGCACCCACAAAATTAACCATCACCTTGCTTACAAGCATTATAAAAGAACACCAGATAA
Organism: Bathynomus jamesi; assembly: GCA_023014485.1. Lineage (NCBI taxonomy): Eukaryota > Metazoa > Arthropoda > Malacostraca > Isopoda > Cirolanidae > Bathynomus > Bathynomus jamesi. Next base: position 675,389 of record JAJOZX010000478.1, on the reverse strand, counting down.
CTCCACAGCTTACACTAAACAACACCAACATTCACACACACTCATAGGACCAAAATACTTGGGGTCACATACAACACATCATTATCTTTTGCAAACCACATTCAGGACACTAAAAACAAATGTACGTCAAGACTTAACACGCTTAGGGTACTAACAGGCACAAACTTTGGACACCAGCAGGAAACAACATCACTCATATACAAACAATACATTCGCTCAGTTATGGACTATGCTAGCCCATGCTGGGCACCCATTATCTCAAACACACACATAAATACCTTACAGACAATACAAAATAACGCACTTCGTATCATTACAGGATGCACTCAAACAACACCAATAGAACACCTGCACACAGAAACGAAAATACTGAAAGTTAGGGAACATTTAGACATGAAGGGAACACAATTCATGGCAGCAGCGACAACTAACCCACAACACCCTTGCCACTACATGTACAATCATGCACCGACACCTCGCATCATTAAGGTAACACCAGAGAGACATTATAACCAAATATTCCATTCCATACCACGCCCCACAGACATCACACAGTACAGAAAACACATACACACACACCTAACCCACAAAGCACTGACACGACTCGGTCTGAATGCGGTCCTAGGTGCGAAGCCGCCACCCATTAACAGGTCAAAGATCAGCCTGAGCAGATCGGATCGAGTTAACTTAGCACGATTCCGATGTGGACATCACCCCAACTAACGGACATATAAACACAGACTAGACTAGACATCTCCACAGACGACACCTGCCACCTGTGCCAGGACACACCACAAACAATTGAACACATTATGACAGACTGTACCGCTCTAGCACAACAACGAACACAACACACCATCACAAGTGCGCTGAACCTCTGGTCCACTCCGGAGAGGGCGATCGGTTACCTGCGTGCCGCCGGCTTGCTCGATCAGGGTGAGCTGATCGGCTAAACAACAACAACAACAACGACAACAACTCCAATATCGAATTTTAAACCCATCGACAGAGCCTGTATTTCTGGTGCCGTTAATTGTTTCGTAGAGAGGTTTAACACTAAATCTGCTCGTCCAACTTCTTTCCACGCACTGTTTCAAGGCGCGGCTTACCAAAAAGATTATATGAACATAGAGCAGACATGCGTCTACATCCAACATCTAATTCACTCGTCTTGCACGCAGGTAGGTAAGGACACCTGCCAAACTGGCAAGAAGCTAAGATCATTCAGAAAGGACTAGATAAGGGGATGAGAAAAGCAATTGAAGCTGCTTATATAACGTCAGGAAACGTTTTAAATCATAGAGAGGGATTTATGTGTTTAGCCAAATTAACGTGAAAAATGATGGTGAAGTTAGCAGAAATGGGTTGGGCCAGGGAGCATTAACAGTAACCAGCCAATCAGGTGAAGCATTTAAATCGTCTGTATTTAAATATTGCGTGTTTAACTCATGTTGTCATTCTGTGTGAGCAAGGCTTTGTGCCGAAACGTAACGGAATATAACTCCATCTCTTATCTGTCTTTTTCTACCACCCTCAAACTGCTCATTAGTCTAATGGATAACACACACACCATACACACACACACACACACACATATATATATATATATATATATATATATATATATATATGATGAATAAAACCACGAAGGAAAGGAAACACAAAATGGTGCTCAAGCGCTTTCGTCTAATGACATCCTCAGGAACACTGAAGTACATAAAAGGGTAACAGCCTATATATAGGTTACAGAAAAAAGAAAAAGAAAAATAAATATACATACATACACACACACACACATATATTACATACATATCTATATATATATATATATATATATATATATATATATATATATATATATATATATATATATATATATATATATATATATATATATATATGCATAAAACAGAGAAGTAAAAATAAAAATTAAAATTTAAAAATTAAAGGATTATCAGTGAGGCGTACAGATTTGTAAGGAATAATATCGATTTTTAGCACAAGATCAATGGATTATAAAAATACAAATTTATATTGGAAAACTGCCCGGGTTTTAACACTCTGCCTATGGTCAGGTTTCGATATATATAAAAATAAAATGCAAATTAAAAGTTAATAAAGTAGCAGACAAGTTTACCAAAGATTTAGTGTTCTACCCTTCTTATCTAAATCTGTTTGGAAGGAATTCAAAATAACAGGATCGAGTTGAAAAAGACCTTTGCTTATGTTGAAGTTATTTGAAAGTTGGATAATGGCAGACTCAAGAATATTTCTATTAACAATGTTGCTAGAATGGAATAAAACTGAAGCATTATTCCAATCAATACAGTGGGCTAACTCTGACAAATGGACAAAAAGGGCACTGGACAACTGTCCTGTTCTAACGGAATATTGATGCTGTTTTATACGTGTGTGCAAATCCTTTCCCGTCTGACCTATGTAAAAGGAATCACATTGTTTACAACCAATTTTATAGATAATGCCTGAATTATTGGTAGGGCTACTTTTTACTATGATATTTTTCACAATATTGTTATATGAAAATACTACATTAATATCCAAAAGTTTAAGTACATTAGCAATGCCTAAAAAGCCCGGGAAAAATGGAAGTACTAAAATATTTTTTGACAAAGTACGAGTGTTATTATTGACACGATAGAAAGTTCGTTTTGCCTTGTTGAGACAAGATTCCATAACGCAGATGGATAACACAAATCACTTCCAATACCGTTGATTTTTTCCAATTCGGCATCGATGTATTCCGGACTGGCGATCCTAAGGGCGCGGAGAAACATTGATGAAAAAAATGGCCTTCTTAGTGGGGGTGTCATGTCCCGAGTAAAAGTGTACGTAGGACAAATTGTTTGTTGTTTTCCGATAGACACTAAACTTAAAACCTGGGCTTTCCCTATGTACACGCACATCCAAAAATGGGATTGAATTGTCTTGTTCCACTTCTAAAGTAAACTTAATGGAGGGGACTTGATCATTTAACTGTAGGAGGAAGTTATCCAGGTCACGATTCATGGGCCAGATACACAAAATACCGTCGACGTACCGCAACCACGGGATGCCAACCCCCAGGATTCTCGGAATATAAGTAATTTCGAAAAACTCCATATAAATATTGGAGAGGAGGGGCGACAAGGGGTTGCCCATGGCCATCCCAAAAACTTGTTGATAATACTCGTTTTTCGAAATTACTTATATTCCGAGAATCCTGGGGGTTGGCATCCCGTGGTTGCGGTACGTCGACGATATTTTTGTGTATCTGGCCCATGAATCGTGACCTGGATAACTTCCTCCTTCAGTTAAATGATCAAGTCCCTCCATTAAGTTTACTTTAGAAGTGGAACAAGACAATTCAATCCCATTTTTGGATGTGCGTGTACATAGGGAAAGCCCTGGTTTTAAGTTTAGTATCTATCGGAAAACAACAAACAATTTGTCCTACGTACACTTTTACTCGGGAAATGACACCCCCACTAAGAAGGCCATTTTTTCATCAATGTTTCTCCGCGCCCTTAGGATCGCCAGTCCGGAATACATCGATGCCGAATTGGAAAAAATCAACGGTATTGGAAGTGATTTGTGTTATCCATCTGCGTTTATGGAATCTTGTCTCAACAAGGCAAAACGAACTTTCTATCGTGTCAATAATAACACTCGTACTTTGTCAAAAAATATTTTAGTACTTCCATTTTTCCCGGGCTTTTTAGGCATTGCTAATGTACTTAAACTTTTGGATATTAATGTAGTATTTTCATATAACAATATTGTGAAAAATATCATAGTAAAAAGCCCTACCAATAATTCAGGCATTATCTATAAAATTGGTTGTAAACAATGTGATTCCTTTTACATAGGTCAGACGGGAAAGGATTTGCACACACGTATAAAACAGCATCAATATTCCGTTAGAACAGGACAGTTGTCCAGTGCCCTTTTTGTCCATTTGTCAGAGTTAGCCCACTGTATTGATTGGAATAATGCTTCAGTTTTATTCCATTCTAGCAACATTGTTAATAGAAATATTCTTGAGTCTGCCATTATCCAACTTTCAAATAACTTCAACATAAGCAAAGGTCTTTTTCAACTCGATCCTGTTATTTTGAATTCCTTCCAAACAGATTTAGATAAGAAGGGTAGAACACTAAATCTTTGGTAAACTTGTCTGCTACTTTATTAACTTTTAATTTGCATTTTATTTTTATATATATCGAAACCTGACCATAGGCAGAGTGTTAAAACCCGGGCAGTTTTCCAATATAAATTTGTATTTTTATAATCCATTTGATCTTGTGCTAAAAATCGATATTATTCCTTACAAATCTGTACGCCTCACTGATAATCCTTTAATTTTTAATTTTTAATTTTTATTTTTACTTCTCTGTTTATTGCATATATATATATATATATATATATATATATATATATATATATATATATATATATATATATATATATAGTATGTATGTATATATATATATATGTGTGTGTGTGTATGTATGTATATTTATTTTTATTTTTATTTTCTTTCTGTAACCTATATATAGGCTGTTACCCTTTTATGTACTTCAGTGTTCCTGAGGATGTCATTAGACGAAAGCGCTTGAGCACCATTTTGTGTTTCCTTTCCTTCGTGGTTTTATTCATCATAAATATTTTTCACGTGTTACTTTCGTGAAATAATTTTCATATATATATATATATATATATATATATATATATACAGGGTGTTTCAGGAGGAAAGGTCAATACTTCGGGAGGTGATAGTATAGGTCATTGTGAGAAAAAAGTTCATATGAACATGTGTCTAATTCTGAATGGTTACGGAGATAGAGCTGTTTGAATCTGATGCGCGCGCAGCTCTTCCTCCCCCCGCGGTGGTCCCATTCAATGGCCACCAAGGTCTCCAGACCTCTCATCGTTAGATTATTGTTTGTGGGGGTGGATGAAAAGTCAAGTTTACAAAAGAAAGGTGGATACACGAGACGAATTGCTCACGCGCATTTTGGATGCTGCTACTCGCATAAAGGAACGTCAAGATCAACTCCGACGAACAACACGCGATCTTCGCACACGAGTTGCAAAGTGCATTGAGGTTGACGGTGGGATTTTCGAAAACGTATTGTAAACTGTAACAAATATGTAATTTCTGTATCTGATACCATTCAAAATGCCAATGTTTAAACATTAAATGTTAGAAACAGTAATTGGTTTCTCTTTCTTGATTACCATTAACAATGCTTTTGTATTTGTAGATTCAAACAGCTCTATCTCCGTAACCATTCAGAATTAGACACATGTTCATATGAACTTTCTTTCTCACAATGACCGATACTATCACCTCCCGAAGTATTGACTTTTCTTCCTGAAACACCCTGTGTGTGTGTATGTGTATATATATATATATTTATCCTTCCATATATATTCATCCTTCCATACAATAAAGAAATTGGTTGGTAGATAAATGGGTACCGTGGGTAGCCTAGTCGTTAAAACGCTGCGCTGCTGGTGAGGCGTGTTTCGGATTCCACGTTAAACTGTAGGTCTACGGTGGAGTGAAAATATACATATACGATATATACAGGGCTTTTTTGTAGATGAAAAGGTACCGGAACGCATAAATTATAGAATGGCGAAATTAATAAAAATAGTATAAGTTATACTGTTTTTATTAATGTATTAATAAACTGAACACGTCTCATAAAAAGGTTCCGGAACGCCGTTCCGGCGTGTTCCGGCACAAAAAAGCCCTGTTAATATATACAATATATACAAGTGTAAAATATTGTTTCTTTGTAATAACCACAAATGACTTATTCAAATACAGACACACAAGCAAATGATTTGTTTAAAATTATTATTAATTTCAGTTTTCTAACTGAAAACCTTCATCAAATGAAAAGATTAGAAGTTGGTTGGTTGAAGTGGGAATACAGTGACGGGATGAAACTTTAAATACTAAAAGACAATTTGTCTAAAATATACGAAGACCAACAAATAGCTGGGAAGTGAATGGCAGTTTATTTGAGCGTCTTTTCTTACGCGTATGTTTCAAAATATTATAAATAAAATTAATCATTTTCGTAACCATTTTTTTCTTTTAATCAAAATTATATAAATGATAATGTGGTAAGATTTTTTTTCACTGACATTTCACTGACAATCATTTCACTGACAATCATTTCACTGACATTCAAATTGATTTTATGACCAAGTTTTTCGCTATGTTTAAGGAGGCAGTTATTACGGTCTATAATTCTAAGGCTATAACGATGCTCATAAACCCGGTCATTTCATACGTCGGAATAGTCAAGGCAAATTTTATGCCCGCCCTGGTTTGGCATACAGTTGTTTAGGTGGTCGTTTTCGGTTGGTCATTAATTCTCCATCACCAATTTTTGGGCCATCAGGGGTCATGGGTTTTGCCAAAAGATATTTGGCCTCGAAACTACATATTTACCCAAAATCAAAATTGATAAAAAATTTTAAAAATATCTTTTCCTCGTGGGTTTGTATAATAGAATCTGCCATTGAGACCATCTTTGTTTAGTGCACACCCGATTAAAGTGACCACTTTTCAGCGGTTCCGACAAAATTCATATATAATATTTACAATGTAATATTTTTCAGTATAGTGACTACCCGCATATTGTGAAAACTGACCGGTTTTACCCATCTAAAAATGATTTTCAGGATTTAATCTGTTGAAATGACTACGATTTTTAATAAAACAAAATAATTTTACAATTTAAACCTTTCATGACTCATACTCATGGCTCATGACTCATGACTCTCATGACTCATACTTATAATATCTAAAAATAAAAAAAATCGCACTTAAATAAAGAGCAAATTAAAATAAGTCCATTTCATTGAAATGAGGGGGTTCAAAATTAATAATATTATATATATATATATATATATATATATATATATATATCTATATATATATATATATATTAGGGTGTCACTTAAATGCAAAGTTTGAAATTTTCATGCTGACACCCCGCGAATCTATTCCATTGGTAAAAAAAACATGGTGACTGAAAAATCTTTTTATTTGAATAACTATAAAAGGTCGCCCCCGCCTTCCAAAGTTTAATGCTTGCACGGCGTCTCCATAATCGTTCATTAGATATCTATATATCTCTATATATGTGTGTGTGTTCTGTGTGTGTCTGAATATCTGAGAAATAAAGTGAACAATACTTAACGATTCACCGTTTCTCATTTCAGCTACGTGATTTCTGGTGATGGAAACCCGGAATGTATATACCTATTAGGGTCAGCGGTGATGAGGTGAAAGATGCAAGCTTCCTTCCTACAGGCAAGCATCGGTTACTTCCTTTCCTTCACCATGAAAAGAAAATGACAATACGTGACGCGTTGAGGAAGTCACTTCGAGCAGTGATGTCCTTCTGGAGAAAGCTCACATTCCAACCAGACTCGAGACACACTGCGTCAGCAAACTGGATAAAGTCTTCGAGGAGTGGAAAGGACTCAAAAAACACGCCTCAAGGACGAGCGATTCACACAAGACGAAAGAAAAAGAATTCATTGAACGCCTCGATCGTCTCTTCTCATCACGCCCACGCTGATTGTGAGAAATTGGTCAAGTACCCAGAGGATTGGGAGTTCCTTCAGCAGCAGCGCCAGAAAGGACGTCCAGGTTCAATGGCAGGTTTTGGACATGACCCATCAGCGCCAAGTCAAAGATTGTACTCGACGTCGGAGGAAGAGGAGAAACGAAGAAAGCGATCAGCAGCTGAAATGGAGGCAGTATCCAACGAAGCGGTTTTGGAGTCCTCATCCTCCAGCTCAGATGATAGCGAAGAAAAAGGAGCATGTGGTGGTTCGTTAGCGTCTAAACAAAGAGCAACGAAGAACATCATGACATCGGAATTGGCGGCAGCGCTTGATCGCACGCAACTCTCGTCAAGAAAGGCCACATATCTGCTGTTTGAGGCAGCTTCCAGCTTAGGGCATGATGCTAGCGACTACAACATCAATCGTGGATCCATTCATCGTCAGCGTGAAAAATTCCGTACCCTTAAGGCTCGGCAACTGAAGAGCGAGTTCCAAGGCAATAGTCCGTTGACTGTTCACTGGGACGGAAAACTCATGCAAGATCTGACGTCACGAGAATAGTTGACCGCTTACCTATTCTTGTATCTGGCTCAGGGACAGAGCAGCTCCTCGGGGTGCCAAAACTTCTGTCAGGAACCGCGCTGGCACAAACAAATGCCATCATAGATTGCCTGAATGAATGGGGAGTGACCGATCATGTCAAATCTATGTGTTTCGACACAACCGCGACAAACACAGGCCACCGTGGAGGAACTTGTGTTCTTCTGGAAGAAAAAGTTGGACATGACCTGTTACACTGCGCGTGCAGACACCATGTACTGGAGTTGGTGCTCAGGCGGCATTCGCAGCATCGCTAGATTCAGTATCTACCGGTCCAGAAATTCTGCTTTTCAAGCGCTTCCATGATTATTGGACCCGCATTGACCAGCAACAGTTCCAAACTGCGGACACAGATGCGTTCACCAAAGCAGCTATTTTTAAGCATAGAACGGAGCTCATTGAGTTTGCAAAATCACAAGCACTTCAAGTTCGTGATGACTATCAGGAATTCCTCGATCTTTCCGTCATCTTTCTTGGAGGAGTTCCATACAAGGGACTAAACTTCCGCGCCCCTGGTGCTATGCACCGGGCGAGATGGATGGCTAAGGGGCTCTATGCCATCAAGATCTGGCTCTTCCGAAGACAGTTTAAACTGACGAACACTGAGGAACGCGGAATTCGAGATATCTGCCTCTTTTCTGTTCTAGTTTACATGAAAGCGTGGGCAACAGCTCATCTGTCCATCGAAGCTCCGCTGAATGATTGGGAATTGATGAGGACGCTCCTTCGATACCCGCACAGAAGATCTCTGATGGTACCACCAAGAAGCTGTCTGCGCACCTGTGGTACCATTCGGAGGAGGCAGTGGGTCTGGCGTTCTTTGATGAGAGGATATCGATGGAAGTGAAGTGCAGCATGGTTGCAGCGTTAGATCAAGAAGTCCCTCACATGCCGCCAAAACGACCTTTGGTTCTTGATACTATGTTCCTTAGTGACAGCAAAGGACTGGAACAACTGATCACAAAGAACACCCGAGGATTCTTCTCAAAACTTCAGTTGCCAGATTGCTTTCTGCTCCACCATCCCAGTTCATGGACGTCAAACTCTGAATACGTGCAAGCTCGGGATGTGGTCTCCAAACTTGCAGTGGTGAACGACAGAGCAGAACGGGCCGTGGCTCTGGTGAAGGAGCTGAACGGAAAGTTGACAGTGAAAGAAGAACAGCTCCAGTTCCTCGTTCAAGTTGTCACTGACCACAGAAAGCAACACCCAGCTCCGAACAAATCAGCATTAGTGAGGACGCGAAAGAACTAATCACTGATCAGCGTATGAGCACCAATTATTCTGCTACTGTATATGTATTTTATTTCTCAAAGTTTTGCTTTTGTTGCTTCTCCATTTTGTACCATTATTCGCCAAATTATGTCTTCTATTTTGATTATATAATAAACTGTTTGTATTCTTTGCGTTTTTAAGTGTCTTACTTTCGTTATTTCACCAAATTGCCTTGTTTTTTTATTATCTGGTTCGGCCCAAGCTGTGAACACTGAACAGCTTGTTGACGTCAACAAATGGGTCTTGTTTTCAGTGACGAGGGCGACCTTTAAATGATGACCAATCAGGACCAAATTTCTCTTCCGTATGTTTTACACCAAATGGAACAATTTTAGGGGGTGTCATAGGAAAATATCCATCGTTTAATTTTCCCCCTATTACCTAGTGACACCCTATATATATAACATTGATTAAGTGTGTTCGTGTCTCCATTATTGTTAAATTGCTTTATCCTCTGTGAGTAATCAGTAAAACAATTTCAAATGGAATTTATAATGAAACGAAAACTTTCATTCTGAATTCATTCATTGCTCGTAAATTAGAACCAATTAAAAGGGAAATAGAAGTGCTTCATCTACACATGAATCTTTGATAGATTTAACTCAATTATAAATTTTACGTGAGTTTTAATGTCGAACGATTGAATTACTCAGCTACTCTCTCTCTCTCTCATATATATATATATATATATATATATATATATATATATATATATACTGTATAAATAAAGTAATATATATAAGTAATAGCGCCTCGGTGATGTAGTGGTTAGCGTCGCTGACTACGAATCCATCGGCCCCGGGTTCGAAACCCGACGGCAGCCGGCGCGCAGCAAAACCCAGCTGTTCATCCTTCTACACAATAAAGAAAGTGGTTGGTAGATAAATGGGTACCCTAGGTGGCCTAGTGGTTAAGACGCTGTGCTGCTGATGGGGCGTGGTTCGGATTCAACGTTAAACTGTAGGTCTAAGGTGGAATGAAAAGCTTGATTTTCGTTAGAATGAACAAGAAAACATTACAAATTAAATTAAATAAAAAGGTATTTCTATTTATCTGTCCAATTTGTCTGTATGGGTACCGTCGTGATCAACGCATAATTGAGATCCTCCTCGCGGAATCCACACTGGAAATTGGTTGTTAGGGAAATTATGCATAATTGTACGCATATGTGATGTTCCTCGCCTCACAGGCGACTCCGTACATGTGGCAACGCCGCAGTGTTAGTCAAGGTGCCCCAACTTGGGGAAGGTGGGGTGGAGGAGGGACAACCGATTCCAACAACGGATCTTTTCGGTTTTAGGTCCGGCATTGGATTTTTTTCATATTTTTGGTATAGACGTATAGTTTTACGCTGATTCCATTTTTGCAATCCGTTTCTTGGAGAAATAAACACGAAAAAAGTTATGTGCAAGTTTACTACGTTTACAGGTTTCCAGAACACAGGGCGGAACACAAACCAGTGTGCTACTTGCCAAACTGCGCAATATCGTTCAGCATTTGGCGCACTAGATCTTTGCCTGCGTGTCGGCGACGCCAGAGAAACTTGCAGAGATACGAGTCGGTCATGGAACGGTGCGTACCACACCGGCGCTTGTTACCGCGTTTGAGTTGGTTCCACGTCGACTCTCTCCGTTGCGTGTGGGCTCCAGTTGAAGGGTCCACGAAGTTTTCGCTGTGGTTCACTGTTTTGTGACTGAAGCTGTACCCTTCGAGCTGTTTGATATACAAACAGAAATAGTTTAGGTTAGGGTAGGTTAGGTTAGGTTAAGTATAGGTGGATATTTGAATACAAGTTTTGGGCCATAACATTTTTCGTGTTTATTTCTCCAAGAAACGGATTGCAGAAATGGAATCAGCGTAAAAATCTACGTCTACACCAAAAACATGGAAAAAATCCAATGCCGGACCTAAAACCGAAAAGACCCCTAACAACATATACCACAAACATATACTGTATATCTAAGGGACAATTGAATGTGCATTCATTGACATACAGGTAATTATATTGTAATGTCTGTGTTCATAAAGATAAACAATTAATATGATCGTATACAGAGTTGAACTCCATGTAGTTTACTAGTCTTACAGTAATAAGGCTCCATTATGATGACTTAAATCTATATGAACAGCTACCACAATACAACTTTTTATATACTAGTGAATTTGAACCAAAAATAGACATTATACAACCAATTACAATTACATTACAATAGTTTATAATATTTAGAGATTAGCTAGTCGAGAAAATGTAAATTTATGGACAACTTAACTTATTATGCTTTACCATTTTTGTGAATGTAAAATATTTTTATAGAATTACACTTTGAAATGAGTATAAATTATCATAGTGTTTTATGGTGTTCAATTTTCTGTAAATATAGATTTTGTTTTGTAATGAAAATTTTAAAATTTCAAATAATCAGTAAAAGAATCAGCTAAATTTGGCCGATGCCAATGCCCAAAAAATGACCGATTCTGCCAATGCCGATGAATCAGTACACCACTAGTTTTTATTGATTTTGCTAATTTTGAGGGGCCAGGTTTTTTACTGGTAAATATACTATACAATTTGATGTAATAACGTGTTTTATAGATTTAATAACTCACACATGTTGTTTATACCCTCATGTAATCGCAAGTTTCTTTAAAAATATCATCTTATTTGTTAAACTTTAATACAAAAAATGTCTAATCTTCTAATTTTTTTTACAGATAAGATAGTATAATGGCTCCAAATAAATAAATTTCATACAAGAATAGGTTAAATATTATTGTTCTCCATAAAGAAGGCAACGCTCAAAGAAAAATAGCTGCTAAAGCTGGAGTATCATTGTCTACTGTTTTCAAAACTCTTTCTCACCACTAACAAACTGAGGATGTGAAGAACAAAACAGGTTGAAGATGGAAGCGAAAAACATCTAAAAAGGATGATGAGTATATGATAATGATGAGCATGCGTAATAGAAAGAAGACTGGTGGGTGGGGAAGAGGAATGAGGGAATATGGAGGTCGGTTGTGTAATGTCTATTTTTGGTTCAAATTCACTAGTATATAAAAAGTTGTATTGTGGTAGCTGTTCATATAGACTTGTAGTAATCATAATGGAACCTTATCTATAGTAATTGTGATGGTCGAATCGCCTGCGAACTTCCTTTCTTTGTTTCTTATGGCCTGTCAAACCACTGGCCAGATTTCGATGGGATTTGAGAGAGAGGGGTAACTGAGGCCGGGAAAGAACATAGGCTATGTGGCGTCGGCCTCCGAGGTCATATATATATATATATATATATATATATATATATATATATATATATACTGTGTATATATGGGATTGAACTCAGAATGGTCCACTAAGGTTTTTTCATGCACGGTCTGTGTGTATGTATATATAACCTTTGGTTAGCTTCCGCCCGAATTGTTCATTCTGACAAAGGTCAAGCTTTGCATTCCACCTTAGACCTACAGTTTAACGTGGAATCCGAACCACGCCACATCAGCAGCCCAGCGTCTTAACCACTAGGCCACCCAGGGTACCCATTTATCTACCAACCCCTTTCTTTTTTATTGTGTGGAAGGATGAACAGCTGGGTTTTGCTGCTCGCCGGCAGCCGTCGGATCTCGAACCCTGGCCCGATGGATTCGTAGTCAGCGACGTTAACCACTACACCACCGAGGCGCAGGGTATATATATATATATATATCGAAACCTACGGTAAAATTATTAATTAATTGAAGGTTAATTGAATGCTCGGTTAGGTCAACTGTACGCCCTTGATGATTGGTTAGGTTAAGTCGTGATATTTTCGGTAAAACCAACGAAAATATCACGACTTAACCTAACTCTAATCGGGCATTCAGTTGACCTAACAGGGCATTTAATTAACCTAACCGGACATTCAGTTGACCTAACCTGGCATTCAATTAACCTAACCTGGCATTCAGCTGACCTAGTCGGGCATTCAATTAACCTAATCGGGCATTCAGTTTACCTAACCGGGCATATATATATATATATATATATATATATATATATATTAGGGTGTGTTTATGGTATATGGTGAAAAATGCGAAATGAAAATGCAAGGGAGCGGAACCCTTTATTTTGTGAGGATACATGAGAAAACAGAACAGGCAAAATTTCTTTGTAATCCAGCAACATTTAGAGGTTGCCCACAGCTGATAGGTATTTTCAATTTATAGGGCAATGGAAATTTTAATTCTCAGTTTAAATGATAAATTGCATCTCCAATATACATCTCCAATAAGTATTCAGAACAAATATATCGTGTGAGTATATTCACTAAATTCATAATTAACGATTAAAGTACATGACACCTCGAGTGTTGGCGTTCATTTTTTCATCAAAGTGGCTTTGGAGGCTGTCGGCAAGACTTTACGATGTTCTTCGACGATTTGAATCATGAACTGCATCTGCTCTTCGTTCCGAGTCCTTCCAGCCTTCGTGAATTCTTGAATCAATGCTATGCCTCGCTCTGCTGCATCATTCACTACATTTAAGGAATCCACCCTGATCTTTGCTGAACCAAAGCTGGTGTTGTTTTCCCAGTTTGATGGATCCTCTTGCAGGAAATCGACCGGAAGATCTAGAAGGTGAACAGATTGTACGTATTGGAAGAGCAAAAGTCTGCCAGGGTCTTTCCTCTTGGATCTGGAATCCAGACTCGTCGGGGGGGAGCTTCTGACCCTTCAACGGAATTCATATTCTCTACCATTTTCCGCTTCTCATCATCATCGACTGCAGGATCGAATAGTGCAAGGCCCACGTTTACCTCATTGAGGTACCAGAGATGCCGATTAAAACTCTTGTACCCAGCGGCGTTGGTGTTTTGCAACTTTTGAAGAGGGCTAAGTCGCTTCGTGGAGCGCTTGCTGCTTCTCTTGCTGAAAACCACGGAAGGACGTAATCTTGAGCAACGAAGAGACAGAAGTCCCGCAACCCAGAAATCAGGCGGTCACTGCTACTTGCTCCACGAGATGTTGAAGGACAATGGTTCATGTGCATCGTGAACTGGTATCTGAACATCCAAATCTTGAAAGAGTAAATTCCACGCGCCATCCACCGTGCTCGGTGCAAAGCCCCTGGAGCCATGAACACAGGACTCCGACGTCCGTGAGGTACTCCTCCCAAGAAAATGACTGCAAGTTCAAGAGCTCTTTGTAGTCATCTCTGGGATGCTTCACTTTCAGAAGGTCATTTGCTTCATGAATCATCTTCTCGGCCCAGGGACTGATCACTGCAGCCGTGTCCTCTTCGTCCGCGGCAGTGGAGTATTCATTCAATTTCAGTTGCGGCCAAACATTACGGAAGCTCTGGAAAATCGTAATCTCAGGTCCTTTGGAAAGGTCTCCAACAAGGAAAGAAAATACTGCTTCAAGCAGCAGTTCCAGCAGTGATGTCGACACGCAAAGTAAATCATTTCACGCCCGAGAGCCTGCTCTACTCACACACACACTCCTCCATGGATGCCGGTGTTGGTGGCTGTCGTGTCAAAGCAAAGAGCTTTGATCTTCTGGCCAAGATCCCAGTTTTCGATGGTTTCGATGATGACGATTGCTGTCCTTTCTGCCTTGGAGTCTGGGAGTTTGGGGATGGCTAGAATCTTGCTCATCCCATCCCCGGTAACTAAGATGGCTAAACGGTCGATTTTGTCTCTTCCCATTAAGTCTGCCATAAGTTTTCCATCCCAGTGAAGAACAAGAGGGCATTCAGGCTTGTAGGAAGCTCTCACCTCTGCTTCGTGGGCTGATCTGTACCTGGATCTGCTGGCCCGAATAGCACTTGGACTGAGGCACATCTCACTTATGTCCTGACCCATTTGCATGCCAAAGGGGATGAGAACACGAGCAGCTGCCCTGTCGCTCATCCGCGTGCGGTCCAATGCCGCAGCGACCTCCGAACTGATTGCCGTCGTCCCACGGCGATGTTTTGGAGCCGACGATGTAACTGGCTTTCTTTCGGGACTTGTTTCCTCACTTGATGACGCTGACGATGAGGTTTCCATAACAACGGTAGCAGAGATTTCTTCCATTTCCTGCACATGCCTGTCTTTCCGCTTCAATTCCTGAGTAGTTCTTTCTTGGGCCCTTGCGACTTTTTTGGCAATCTTCTTGTCGACATTTCCAATCCTTCCTCTCCGACCCTCCTCCCTTTGAGCAAGCAGGAAGTCCTTGTCCTCCTGAATTTTGATAAGATTTAGGGCATTTTGGTGACCAATGTCGAAAAGGTTGTTCAAGCTTGACCTGAACGCACAACCTAGTTGTCCAAATTGGTCTTCGTTTTCCGCGAAATTCTCTTCTTCAAACCCTGCCATTCGTCATGCAATTTCCGGACGTGCTTCTTGACGTCGTGCGGATGTTTCGTCGGTAAACCTTCTGTCACCCAGATTTCAATGATGGCTTGTGATGTCGAGGACACACTCTCACCTAAGGATTTCTTCTCTTCATTGTGGAGATGGAAAAGGTACTTCAATACATCACCTCTTGAAGGTAATTGCTGACCGGCAATAGTAGGACTTGATGACCCCACAAGCCAGATTGATTTCTTCGATCTTGTACATGCCGCCATCGTTCACCAGTTATCTGTGAATAAGACAAAACAGTGAAATTGGTAAGTTAATTTAACCCATTCATGGATAAAGTACCTCAGGAAAATGTGTAGAAATAAGCCACCCTCTTTGTAACCGTAATCTGTGTTCAAACAATGATTGGCTGATAACCTATGAACACAATATGTATTAAAATTATAATAATTTTGCGAAATCATGCATACATAACCATTTACAGTATATCCAATCCATATATAAATTTAAAATAATCTACGGTACACTACACTATTTCACTCAGACGATGCGAAAAAAGATGATTGCAATACGCTGAAGCAGAGAGCGTCCAAAATTTTATACGCATAAAAATTAAACCTTATAACTATTTTTGGAAACAAAAATATTGCCGGTAAAACAAGTCATTATACTTACAAACAATTCATAATACCATCCATTACAGTGCTAAGTAAAAAAAACGTTTGAAATATATGAATTATTTAAATAACACTTACCGTTATGAGAACTGTGATGCTTCTTGGCCACCATTACGTAAATGCATGAAAGACGTGAGTAATTAAGAGAAAACGATTTAGAATTAAAGAAAATTCATTTGTTGGTATACTGAAGTAAAGAAATATGGATTATCAAAACGCAATTGACAAATGCAATTTCTAATTTTGGGGACGCTGTGTATCAATGGGTTAATAAACACTAGAAGTGACTTAAAAAGGGCGCATAAATAAATGAGCATATGGGTAAAACTTTGGGGTCTTTGGGCAACCTCTAAATATTTGATGATTTTCCAAAAAAATCATGTGCTTTATTTGCTCCCGGAACCTCATCATTTGCGGGGTTCCGTGACCCGAAATTCACACTTTCAGTTTTTAAAAGCACCCTAATATATATAGCGTTCAACTTCCACCCGGGCAACGCCGGGTCGCTTCGCTAGTTACTGTATAAGACTAGTAAACTACATGGAGTTCAACGCTGTTCCCGATCATATTAATTGTTTATCTTTATGAACACAGACATTACATTATAATTATCTGTATGTCAATGACTGCACATTCAATTGTCCTTTAGATATACAGTATAGTGATGTATGTCACATTCGCCCTTGATGGTTCGTTAGGTTAAGTCGTGATATTTTCGTTAGTCTAAACGAAAATATCACGACTTAACCTAACCACTCGTCAAGAGCGTACAGTTGACTTATCCGGGCAGTCAATAATTCTAACGTAGGTTTCGATTAATTTTAAACAACTTTTACCAAAAATGTGTTAGTTATAGCTACCGCATATACTGTGTGTGTGTGTATATATATATATATATATATATTATATATATATATATATATATATATATATACAGGGTGTTTTATAATATGTGGGACGCACTTTCAGGATGGATTCAGGACCTGAAATCAATGAAAAAAGGGTATATAACATATGCCCGAAATCGCTTTCCAGGAATTCTTTCCGCAAACTCTTTACAAACACTGCTTGCCGACAATGTTTGTGAGTGTGTACGAGACTTATTTCATGTATGGCCTTGCCGATTGTAATGTTTCGTACACTCTATGACATGTTACAATATCGTTGAGTGTAGAGCCATCAGTCAGTCAGAGGTGCATCGCGGTGTTTCACTGTTCGTATTCGTAACTTCTTACCGTGAGTAAGTGCAGTCCAGTTAAAAAAAAAACCTTAAAAGTTTTTATGCTATTCAGTGATAGTGTGCATTTAAAGTGAGAATGGAGACTTATTCAAACAGAGAAATGGCAAACATGCATCTCATGTATGGACTTGCCGAGTGTAATGCGGCCGCAGCAAGACGTCTGTTTGCGGAAAGGTTTCCGAATCGACGTCTGCCAGCCAGATAAGAAGACCTTTCAGAGAATAGACGAGCGTCTTGGTGATACAGGATCATTCAACAAGCGAGTTTCAGATGGTGGTAGACCAGACAGCGCCAGAACTGCTGAGGGGGAGCGGGTCCTGAATCGTGTGGAGGAACATCCTGTGGTGACAGCACATGAAGGATAGCAGCAGCAGAGGGTGTAAGATACACAACTGCGTGAAGAATTCTATGGGAACAACAACTTTATCCATATCACATTCAGAGAGTACAAGGCCTTACTGAAGCTGATTTCCCACCACGAGAGGCTTTTTGTACTTGGTTCTTTCAACAGTGTGCTCGCGATCCTCTTTTTCTATCCTTCGTGTTGTTTTCTGATGAGGCTGCCTTCACAAGAAATGGCGTGATCAATTTTCACAACACTCATCACAGAGTCGAAGAGAATCCGCATGCCATCATCCAGTCAAGGCACCAACAACAATTTAGTATCAATGTATGGGTAGAACTTATTGCCGACAACTTAATCGGTCCTTTTGTTTTGCTTGGAAGATTAACAGTAGAATCCTATTCCAATTTTTTAAGGAATGATTTAAGCGATTTACTAGATGAAGTTCCTCTTGGCCGACGTCGTATGTGGTTTATGCATGACGACGTTCCGCCTCATTTTAGTCGAGTAGCCAGAGACTATTTGGATGACCATTTTCCTAATAAATGGATAGGCCGTGGAGGACCCATTTTAGTCGAGTAGCCAGAGACTATTTGGATGAACATTTTCCTAATAAATGGATAGGCCGTGGAGGACCCATTGCGTGGCCTGTTCCCTCCCCGGAACTAAATCCACTCGATTTTTACCTGTGGGGTCATCTGAAATCCATCGTTTACGTGACACCCATTGATAACGTTGAAATGCTTCGCCAACGTGTAGAACAAGGATGCCAGAAAATGCGAGCAATACCTGGAATGTTCGAACGATTCAGGCAGTGTATGACGAGGCGTGTTCAGGCGTATATTGAAGCACAAGGCGGTCATTTTGAGCACTTCCTTTAAAGGTAAGGCGGATACTTGCTGGAACACATAACAGGCTGTAACTCGGAAACAAAGCGATTTCGGACATACGTTTATATAAACTTTTTTTATTGTTTTCAGGTCCTGAATTCATCCTGAAAGTGCGTCCCAATGTTATGAAGCACCCTATATATATATATATATATATATAGATATATATATATATATGATACACACAGACCGTGCATGGAACAAGGAACTCTGTAAATCATGAAACGGACATGTTATGTGCCTTGAGAAAGTGGACGCTCAATTTTGCCAGTTGAGGTTTACGTTTTGGTTTTTGGCTAAAAATACAATAATTACCCCTTTTCTTTGATGTATTCAATCCGACGTGAATGCAACGAGTCTTTTGCTTATATTGAGGTTCTGAATATAGTTGGGCTGGGATGCTTTAAACCCTAGATCCTGTCCCAAAGCTGGATCCTATCTGCTTTGCAGATAGCTGGTGAGGGAAGCTATATTTTTGGGAACTCTTTGCGAGTGACCCGTTGCCCACGTTGGGCTAACATCATTAAAAAGAAAAAACTACAGAGAGTCCATAAAGTCACGTATCATAGGAACATAAGCAAAGTCTATTTATTTATGTCTCCATCAGGCCAAATATGTTGAGGAAGATTCAAAGAAACCTGCTTTTTCGTTTACAAACATGTTTGGAGATTGGTGAGAATCATTTCGAACAAGTAAATAAAAGAAAATAAATAAATAAAATAAATAAATGTATTTTCCTATGATGCGTGACTTTATGGACACCCTGTATAGTGTTTGTCATTTACCATTACTTATTCGGGTTATACTGGATTTAATTTTCCCAGAAGAGTTCCTTGTTCCATGCACGGTCTGTGTTTATCATAAAAAATCTCACGGGCCATGTAGTCGGCGACCCTATTTTTAGCTCCTTGGCAGGCATACCGGCCATGTAGTCTGTAGGCTACACGGCCGGCCAAGCGCCACAGTTTGAAATCCTTGCTAGAGTCTAGCAGGTTCTGTAGCTATTACATGTACAGTATATGGGCTCTAGAACCTGGGCGCAAGTTCCATAGCCTGTAAGCTGCAGATTGCAGAACCTGCGCGCAGGTCCCGGAGCCACTTCGTATTTAAAAAATCTTGTTTATGCAAGAGAAGTTATGATAATAACAGAGATGAATTGTGGCAAAGTGTTCAAGATTGTTCAGAAACAATACGCAACCACGTAGCTGTTTTCGAACTTATGCGGCAAAATTTTCAACGACACGTTGAAGCATGTACTGTACTCTGATGCAGGGAAACCATTTTGAGCACTTGCTCTAAATCAATTTTGATAAACTTTAAAGACTCGTTTTAATTGGATCGTCCTCAGCAAAAAAGTAATGTATCTTGGAAACGAAACGATTGCGGATTTATGTTCATAGGAACTTTTTTGTTCACTCCTACGTCCTGAATATGTATACTAATTTATGAAACATAATTTGATAACACCCTGTGTGTGTGTGTGTGTAATATATAAGCAAACAACCACAGGGAAAAGGAAAATGAAACAACGAAATCCGAGCGCTTTCGTGATATATTCACATCTTCAAGGACAAGAAAGAAATTTCTTTCTTGTCCTTGAAGATGTGAATATATCACGAAAGCGCTCGGATTTCGTTTTTTTTTTTTCCTTTTCCCTGTGGTTGTTTGCTTATTAATAAGATCACATGTTTTCTGTGATTTTACTGCATATATATATATATATATATATATATATATTAGGGTGATTCAAATATGGGGGTAAAAATTTTTTTTTTATATTTTAATGTGTTCAACCCTTTAAATGGTTCATTTCAGCATAAAAACAACTATCCTAAAATATTTTATCAAATTTTTAATTTTTAGGGGTTGCTACCAGCAATTAAAAATTGACAGAATGAGAATGACTCAAATTGTAAAATTTTCCTACACCACCCAGGGGCTACAGTACAAGGCGCATTGCTTTTTTTTAATGTGGAAAGCTCCCCCGTAGGTCCTACCATAACCACAAGCATGCATAATTAAATTAGCATGATATTTGAAACATTAGCTGTCCTTACTTCATCAATGTTTCTTTCTTTCTATCAAGGTAAACAGCCCTGTAGTTTTTCATTACTAATAGCAAGAATTGTTTTTGATCTTCGTCATGTGTTAATATTTTATTATATTCATCCATTAATTTTACTCCTCTTTCCGCTATATCATTCACGACTTTCCACTGTTTGATAGATTTCTTAGCGCAGTTATACTCTTCATCATTATGCCATTCTTTAGCATCTTTGAGTAAAAATTTTGAACTAAATTCTGTTATTGTAAAGAATCTTTGAGTATTTGATGTGACAAAATCTTCTAATTTCTTCGTTGGAATAAGTGCAGGATCTAGAAAAGCCCGTTTTGCAGGAAGAGTTTCTGTTGTATTTTGCAAGGCCTTTACAATTTTGTTTTTCATTTCAGTAGGCACTTCATCATCATAAAAGGCCAAGGCTACCAGTTCTTCTGATAGGTACCAGAGGTGACCTAACAGTTTTTTAATAGCAACAAATGCAATTGTGTCATTTATTTGTTTGTAGACTACAAGATTCTGTAATAATTCCAGATCAAGACGAGGAGCGCAAGATGGCACAGGAGCTGTAAACCATGCCTTTACATATAACCGAGTAGCAAATAGACAGATGTCTCTTAGTCCTTTTTTGTCTTTTACTGAAATTTTGAACTGAGATTTGAACATAAAAATTTGTAATGAATATGTAATTTTGGCCATCCACCTAGCCCGATGAAGTCCCGCTGGATGTTTAAATTTGATTCCACCTTTTGGTTCACCTCCCAAAAAAATAATTGTTAACTGCAATAGTTCTAGGTAATCGTCTCTTGGTTTGAATGTATCTAGTTGATTTGCTGCAAATACAGGGCGTCCCAAAAAAATGTATACACACTTTAAATACTTATAAAGGCAGTGTTTATTAAAATACATTTCATTTTCAAAATGTAATAGAATCGACAGACATTATTTAATGGTTTTGTCAACGCCTGTTTTCAAACTGACGTCCGTTCTGGTCCAGGCACTGCTGATAACGCGAAGCAATGGAATCGCAAACATCACGAAACATTTCGTTTGGTATTTGTGTGCATTCTCGTTCAATGGCTGCTCTCAATTCAGCGACTGTTGCAGGTTTTATAGCGTAGACTTTGTCTTTTAAGTATCCCCATAAAAAAAAGTCTAGTGGTGTGAGGTCTGGTGAACGTGGAGGGTATTCTACGAAACCCCTTCGTCCAATCCACATCCACATCGTGCCAAGTACCACTCGCAATACTCCACTCTTCGGTCCGGATCATCTTCATTAATAGCATGGACTAATCTTGGAATGTAACTTTTCCATTGACAGCGCTTCAAAATGCGTTGGACAGACGATTCTGAAATTCCTACCTCACGACTCGCTTGCCGCACAGATTTGCTTGGACTTTGGTGATACGTTTCCAGTACTCTTTCTTGCTTTGTGGGGCTTGTCGATGTCCGTGGTCTTCCGGAACGCTTCTTGTGGACATTCTGAACAGTTCCATCGGCTTCAAACTTATCTCTAATTCGAGTGATGGTAAGTCGCGTTGGTGGATCTGTTTGAAACTCCCTCCTAAACTGTCTTTGCACTTCAACTGCGTTTTCACACTTCCAGTAGCATTTTAGAATGAATTTCCTTTGTTCAAAGCTTAGTCTGACTGCCATTATTAATTCTAATGGGTTTAACTTGGAAAGAAAGAAACATCAATTGAGCTATCAGCTGTTAAAGTGTGTATACATTTTTTTGGGACGCCCTGTATAATTATGTCATCTTTGATGTCATGAATATTTTCATAGATATCTGGATCTGATAATGCTGTTTCGTAGTCCTCCTTATTAATGCTTGACCATTTTTCTCTGAACTTCTTAAAAAGGACTATATCTGGGTCAGAAGATGGTGATAAAGACTTTGAAACAACAGCTTCCAGCATAATTTCAAATATGTGGTGTCGACATGTCAGCCACAATAAATCGTTGTCGAATTTTTGTTCTAGAAGAATAGCTGCACCATTTCTAGGACCAGTATTGGCTGCCGTTGTATCGAAACACACGCATTTTATTTGTTCGCAGATGCCCCATTCAAGCAATGTCTGATTGTTGGCATTAAAACTAGAGACGCATTTCTGTCACTCAATTTTGCAACATCAAGACTTCCTAATAATTTATCATCAAACAATTTTCTACGTTTGCCGACCTTACTTTTCCATGTTGAAGGTTGTGCAGCACAGAAACCAGATTCATCACTTTTACTCTCCTCTGATTCTGATTCTGATGATGTACTGGTGAGTATGACAGCCTCTTCATTCTTCTTTCTTTTGATCTCTTCTTCTGCTTTCCTCTTTTCATAATGTTGTTGCTTTTCTGCTGCTCTTTGCTCTTTTTTAGCAACAGCCTTATCAATGGTACTCATTTTTCCATGACGTCCTTTCTCACGTTGCATTTTCAAGAATTTCTTATCATCTTCTATTTTTATAAGCTGCATAGCATTCTCATGAGCAATGTCAAATAAGTTTTCCAGTTTATCTTTCCATTTTTCTTCTTTATTATTTAAATTTTGTGATCTTTTCAATTTGTTTGCTTTGTTTTTCTTAAGCAGCTGCCATTCCTTCAGTATTCCTTGAATTTTATCTACTACATGTATCCTTTGTTTTGCTGGTATTCCTGCTTTTTTCCAAACTGCTAGCACATCATCCGCAGTAG
Organism: Bathynomus jamesi; assembly: GCA_023014485.1. Lineage (NCBI taxonomy): Eukaryota > Metazoa > Arthropoda > Malacostraca > Isopoda > Cirolanidae > Bathynomus > Bathynomus jamesi. The sequence goes on along the minus strand of JAJOZX010000478.1, from coordinate 651,698 downwards.
AGCAGCATGATTCTCTAATGCCTCGCTTTTTAATATTTCTGTAGTGCATGAAGAGGGCCATCATTTCCTTCTTTGATGGTAATACGGATGTTTTTAGTACTGCAGAGGGCTGCCCAATTAGCCATACTTCAGTTTCTTTTCTTGTAGAACTTCTCCCAACTGAGCAACTGGGTGATGGTGAGTTAGGCCTAGCTTCCATAATCGATTAATTGGTATCAAAATTACGAGTTCCAAACAACAATTAAAAGCAAGCTAGTATATAACCATTAATTAAAAATTCTGAAATAAAACAATTAAACATAAAATCATAAGTTGTAAAAAAAACAAATTGAAGAAAAGGGAAATTTTGACGCCTGGTAGCACATAGTAAATTTATTTAAAATTCACCAAATTTGGCATACAGTACTTTTGTCATAGGGAACAAAAATACAGGTTGAACAATTAAAAAAAAAAAACTGATTTTTTTGAATCACCCTAATTATATATATATATATATATATATATATATATGCACACTGTAAACACCGAAAGTTTCTAAAGCATTCAAGTCAAAGTACCTAATGGACTTTTATAACTCTGAAAACGAGTAAATTTGAAGAAGCTCGATGCAGTTTGGATGTCAGAAAGGCTCCGCCCGTAGATGCTGACGTTATCATGTTTTTAGTTTATCAGAGTACTTCGGCTGGATTATATATATATATATATATGCTGTGTGTGCATATATATATATATATATATATATATATATATATATATATATATATATACTGTGTGTGCATATATATATATATATATCTGGCTCACCAGTAGAACTGTTGCAGCTTCGTTGGCAAAGCAGAGAGCGGTACTTGTAGGTTATCTCCCCCCCACCCTTGATTTGTCATCGTGGCAAATATAACGCACGCAGAACAATCAAACGAGCATTTCGTTCTAGAATGTTTGATGCACATTGGTTGTTGATTTGTTATACAACTTACATTAACTTTGGATCACCTGAAGATGAGGGTCCCCAGTAGGGTGGCCATTTGAAAAGGAGGACACTGCGTACGTATGTGGCAGTACGTTAACATAATATATATATATATATATATATATATATTATATATATATATATATATATACATATACAGGGCGTCCCAAAAAAATGTATACACACTTTAACAGCTGATAGCTCAATTGATGTTTCTTTCTTTCCAAGGTAAACCCATTAGAATTAATAATGGCAGTCAGACTAAGCTTTGAACAAGGAAATTCATTCTAAAATGCTACTGGAAGTGTGAAAACGCAGTTGAAGTGCAAAGACAGTTTAGGAGGGAGTTTCAAACAGATCCACCAACGCGACTTACCATCACTCGAATTAGAGATAAGTTTGAAGCCGATGGAACTGTTCAGAATGTCCACAAGAAGCGTTCCGGAAGACCACGGACATCGACAAGCCCCACAAAGCAAGAAAGAGTACTGGAAACGTATCACCAAAGTCCAAGAAAATCTGTGCGGCAAGCGAGTCGTGAGGTAGGAATTTCAGAATCGTCTGTCCAACGCATTTTGAAGCGCTGTCAATGGAAAAGTTACATTCCAAGGTTAGTCCATGCTATTAATGAAGATGATCCGGACCGAAGAGTGGAGTATTGCGAGTGGTACTTGGCACGATGTGGATGTGGATTGGACGAAGGGGTTTCGTAGAATACCCTCCGCGTTCACCAGACCTCACACCACTAGACTTTTTTTATGGGGATACTTAAAAGACAAAGTCTACGCTATAAAACCTGCAACAGTCGCTGAATTGAGAGCAGCCATTGAACGAGAATGCACACAAATACCAAACGAAATGTTTCGTGATGTTTGCGATTCCATTGCTTCGCGTTATCAGCAGTGCCTGGACCAGAACGGACGTCAGTTTGAAAACAGGCTTTGACAAAACAATTAAATAATGTCTGTAGATTCTATTACATTTTGAAAATGAAATGTATTTTAATAAACACTGCCTTTATAATTATTTAAAGTGTGTATACATTTTTTTGGGACGCCATGTATATACGTACGGTCACATACGCAGTGTCCTCCTTTTTGGAAATTTGGAAATGGCCACCCTAAGGACAGAGTGCTCAAAAGGCGGACTGTCCGTCTAAAGCCGGACGTCTGGCCACCCTAGTCCCCAGCCTTCTTTAGTTAGCCTTATAACGCTAACTAACAAAAATATCACGACCTAACCTAACCAATCGTTAGGTCAACTGTACGCCCTTGACGATTGGTTAGGTTAGGTCGTGATATTTTCGTTAATTAGCCTTATAAAGCTAACTAAAAAAGGCTGGGGGCCCTGATCTTCAGGTGATCCTTAACTTTATAATGGCGATCCTTCAGAATCCGGCCATAAATTAGTTTAAAAAATAAATCGTATCAATAATTATTACATGAGCCAAATTATATATTTAATAGTGTCTATTTCAGTAGATATTACCAATCCTTTGCACAATTTAATTATTGCTTTTTCAGCCAGAATGAATTTACTGCGACTTCATGCTATTTGCCACGATGACAAATCAAGCGTAGGGGGGAGATAACCTATAAGTACCGACGGAGCTGGTATCAGAACCCCTCCGCTGGTTCTGGCGAGTAAGGAGCCTCTGCTGCTAGCTGCTGCTGCTGCCTACGACCGTTGTGTCGCCATGGCAGAGCTGATGACATTAAGTTGAATCGCCATGAAGTGAACTTACCTTCTATACCAATCGACAACGGTAAGTCTCGATATATTAAAGTTGAATGCACATTCACACAAGGATATATTATGCACAAATCCACACACGATAAGCAGCACTTTACGATAACTTAAATTAATATTCTGAAACCATGTTCTTAAATATGCTCTCGCCAGCTAAATCAACTCTAAATACTTCATAACTTTTATGTATTCCGCGCTTACTAAAGCACTTCTCACAATTTTTTTCATTCTTTATTAAGTTCTTAAATTGTAAATGTACAAATAGTTCATATTCTTCTTCCAGTAGTTTAAATCATGCTTTCGCACGAACATCTTTACAGTTCGACTTTAAAACTCAAACTTTCTGACACTGAAAAATATCAAAAACGTATTATGGAACTTTATTAAAATATTACATGTAGGCAAAAGCTTGTCACTGGAAGAAATTTATGTGGCGTTAGACATGGGCGGGAACTCTGCGGACTGTCTCCAAACTGCCTCTGGATTCTTCAAATTCGCCCTTTAAAATTCCAAATAATAAAGGGGCCGCAACATTGGCCATATCGGTTCCGTTTTACATATATAGCAGGGATCTCAAACTAATTTCAGTTGTGTGCCTCTGCAACATGTAGGTCTGCCTACGGAACAAAATTAAAAGTAAGTAATAGATAGCTGTTGATGGACAATACTGGGCCAAAACTCAAGCGATAACCTACTGTAATAAGTAACTGTGAGATAGCTGTAATTTTGAATAACATTTTTACACCAATTTTTACTGTTTAGGATACATCTATTATTCCAAAGACTAGTAACATGTTCAATAACGTAAATGGGATTCCATTGCTTACTGACATAACTGTTTACACTGAACAGATTGCGCGCTATATAGATAAGTTAAAAATTAATAAATTGCCAGTTCCAGACCATTTCTACCCGAAAGCATTTAAATGAACTGAAAAATGAAATACCCACTCCTTCAGTTTAAAGCTTTAATAGTTCTTTATCGCAGGGGATCATCCCTTTGTATTTCAAATTAGATATCGTAATGACAATTTTTTAAAAATGGAGGTATGCAACAAGCAGGAAATTATAGCCTAGCTTCTATTATAGGAAAGCTCTTTGAATTATTTATTCAAGACAGTATAAGTGAACATCTTGAAAGCAATAATCTTATTAAACAGTCAACACGGGTTCCCTAGAAATAAATCATGTTTAACTCATTTGTTAGAACTTTTTCATGACGTCATTGCTATTTATGATCGTAAATGGGTGGTAGATATAATATATTTAGACGATTGTTTGAAAAACTAAAGGGACACGGAATAAGGATCAAGTTCTTAATTGGAAAGAGAATTGGTTAACTCAGGGATTCCCAAAGTGGTCTGTACAGACCCCCAGGGGTCTGTAGGAAGCTTCCAGGGGGTCTCTAAGCTTTTGGAAAAATAGTAACATTAACTATATTAAAATAAATTTCCATTTCACACTAGACATTCGGTAAGTGTTTATTAAACTGGTTTAATGAGCGTAGAATGTTTAATTTTACATTAATTTAAAAGCTATCTATGTTTATGAAATATACTATAGTGTGTAACTGAATTCATAATTTTTTTTGTGGGGGGGTCTATGTCCGTACGGAATTAATATTTAGGGGTCCTTGGTGGTAAAAGTTTGGGAACCCCTGGCCGTTAACTGATGGAAAACAAAGTTATCTGCGTTATTTTTATTCTCAATACTTATTTTACACTGATTTCTGCATTCTATAAAACGGCAGACGGGTAGCGTGGCCACCATAACACTGGATCCATAGCAAGCCATTTTGTAACGAAGAGAGGATTTCGAGCGACTACAATTTTCATTATTTACTTTTAACTACACATTTCAGTCAAAACTAGTTTCAACAAGAGCTCTGTTAGGAAAATCTGGTTAAAAATGCCCAGTTAGGTTAAATGAATGGCCTGTTTGGTCAACTGAATGCCCAGTTAGGTCAACTGTACGCCCTTGACGATTGGTTAGGTTAAGTCGTAATATTTTCGTTAGTTTTCAGTAAATATCACGACTTAACCTAACCAATCGTCAAGGGCGTACAAATGACCTAACCGGACATTCAATTAACCGGATCACCTGAAGATCAGGGTCCCCATGTATTCTTGTTTTTTGATTTACAGTACCAAATATAATAATAAATTAAATTGAATGCCCGGTCAGGTCAACTGTGTCACGATTGGTTAGGTTTAGGCTGACCATATTTCCTTGAGACAAAAACGGGACATTGGGATGGCAAAAAAGGGACGGGGTTATGTAATATTCTGTATTCATGAAAAAGTAAGTACATAAACCGGGACAAAATTGACATTTTTATTAAAACGACGGGACGGCCAGGAAATATAAAACAAACGGTACTGTCCCGTTCAAAACGGTACGTATGGTCAGCCTAGTTAGGTTAAATCGTGATTTTTTCTTTAGTTTTAACGAAGATATTATTTGGTAATTGAGGCTGCGGGGCCCTGATCTTCAGGTGATCCAATTAACCTAACCGAGCATTCAGTTGTGTAGTGAACAACCTCTTTTCTTTCATTATTCGTTTGACTTTTTACTTATTTGCCTTTTTACTTATCGTTCTTTACTCTATTCTCACTCTTTGTGTCTTTATACGGACGCGGGCAGACGAGTAGCCCGATAGCGTGGCCTTCATTAAGACTTCGAACAGTGCAAAGGAACCGGGATAAATTACACACTATTACTACTATTTACTGATTTTTATTTATGCCGAAATAGTTTAAACAAACGGGGGGACACGAGTGCGGATCCGTCGTTTAATGGTGGAGAAGAACGCAATTAAATATTTTAAATTCACAATAACATACTAATACGAAAACCACCTAACTGGGACACACCCCGTCCGAGGACCAGTGTTGCCAGGTCTGAATTATATAATTTCCCTAGGTTCGTTCTTAAAATTTCCCTTTTTGGTCTAAAATTTCCCTATACACAAGCGATTTCGGTTTTTGTCTGAGTTTGAGTCAGTGCAACTTCCTATGATTGACAGCGCAACAAAGAAATTGGTTGAAACCTACAGCAATGACTTGGGTGTCGATTTTCCTTCCGAGTTCCTTCAATTTGTCGAATGGTATAAGTTACAGCCACAAACGACCGAATCCATCAACAAGGTCCAAAGAATGTACCAAGTGCTGAAAACTACCGGAGTCCAAGCTGCCTTCCCGAACACTGAAATTGATATGCGCATCTTCCTTTCACTTATGATTACAAATTGCTCTGGTGAGCGATCGTTTTTGCAACTGAAACGGATCAAGAACCATCTCAGGTCAACGATGTCCCAGGGTCGGTTGGCCGCGCTTTCCCTCATGTGCATTGAATGGAAACTGCTTCGGCCAATAGACTTCAAGTCTCTCATCGATGACTTCGCCATTGCCAAAGCGAGGAAGACGGATATTGCAGTATAATTGCACTGAGCTTAGTCATTGACCACTCCTAGTCGTTTTGTTTTTCCTCTTTCCTAGTCATTATGTTTTATATAATCTTTTGAACCAAAGTATATGCAAAGGTTTTGTCTCACATGTACAGACTACAGTAGTAAATTTGTTCGTTTCATTGTCTTTCCTTGAACAATACTATGTTGTGAACAAGTGTTGTAGCTGCCAATACTGAGTGTACATACCATAGGTTATTTTGTAGAATTACCAAATCTGAGTGTCTAGGCAGATGTTAGCGTGATCCTGACATGACAGGCCATTTTTACGATTAGTCTACCAGGCCTACTAGGGCTTAATCCGGCCCTGTCTCCTCTGACTGAAAAAAATAATTCTTTTAGTATTAAGTCTTTTTCTCTACTTTTACTATTAGGACCCTACTGCTACCTCATGCGTGGTAAGAGAGGCTTTGGAACCTCTATAAATAACACCATTTAACGCTCGTAGGTCGTGAGAGACTGGGATGGAGGGGTCCCAGGCGTAGGGGCGCGATGAATGGAGTGTGGCTAGTGCCCCGTTAAGCCCATTCCTAACGCGTAATGGCCTGACCAGCCCTCTGCGACCGTTCTTTGGTGACCAATTGATGGTGTTTGGCTGTACTGCTTTCAGGTGAGAGAGCTTTACTGCCCAGCTGGCTGCCAGGCCAGTAGAAAGTCTCGGGTGTAGCTGCTGGGTCTGGTGGGATATTCCTTGAACACTGGACTCTAAGAGTCTGGCCGTTTGTGAGTGACTCGTAAGACTTAGTAAGGAGCTGCATCTCACTGTCGCTCCTGGCTGGAAATCCGTGACGCCTGCGTCGCGAGTGTTTGTCAGTTGGTAGCTGCGACACGTTTGGGACTGTTCGGCCCTGGGGAGACCTTTGGTCGGTGCGGCAGCAGTGAGAGGTGTAGTCTTCTGAATGGGATGAACGTCACTTGCAGGTAGGAGAATGCGACTTGCGCGGGAATAATTCCCCCCCCCTCTTTTTTTTATGTACTGGTCAGAACTTTTTCGAAAGTTTTCATTGCTAGAACGCTTTATCTTATTCAGTATATTCGGAGTTAGAACAAAAATAAGTTACAATGACTGGACCGCAGAAACTGAAGGCTGAGTGTGCGAGGTGTGGAGTAAACCAGTGTGTGACGAACTTCAAAAAAACTTGCTGCGCCCTTCACCATAGAGCTCATTGATAGGATAGCCGCCCTGGAAAGGCGGTCCAGTGGCGGACTGGACAGAGCTCGATACCGCGGAGTAAGGGTAGAGGTGCAACCGGGGGCCAGGATACAAAATCAGTGTCAGGAATCGCCAGCGACTCACGTGGAATGCACGGAACCGCGGGGCAAAGTGGAGGGAAGGGAGGACGCAAAGAAGGGGCCGATAGAGAAGGGTGGGAAGGGACCGATAAAGAAAGAGGGTGGGAAGGGGCCTACTGATGGCCCAAAGAAACCGAAGGATGTAGCTGCCGGTCGGGGTGGGTCGGGTGGTGTAAGTGCGGCTGAGTCTATGGGTGGCGACGGGTATCGAAAGGTATCGGGCAAGAAGGCTGCGAAGCCGAAACCTGAGACCCCGGTTGCCGCTGTCAGGACCTCCAACCGCTTTAGTCTCCTGTGCGCAAAGGTGGAAGACACCGTTTTGATTGGGGACTCGCATATCAGGGGCCAGGAGAAGTACTTTGCTTCTGCAAACCGGGACAGGAGGAAGGTAAGGTGCTTACCCGGTCGGGGAACGGCGCACTTAAGGAAGGAATTAGAGAACCTGCGCGTGGCTAGTCGGAGGACTGCGATCGTTGTCCACGTTGGTGGCAACGACCTGTTCCTCAAAGGCGGTAGGGTAGGTTCGACGGAAGGGATCATCACCGAGATCATGTCTCTTGCGGATGATCTAAAACTTAAGACAGGCAGGGGAATGTTGATGGGTATTTTATCGCAGATGAATGCCAGTGACCACGCGCTCAGTTAGGTCATTGGCATCAACGAGAGGGTGCAAGACTTGTGCGTCCCACTGGGCGTGAGGTTTGTTGACCTTTATCAGAGGGATGGTGTCCACCTCATGGCAAGGGTAAAGGTGTGCTCGGCACGCTGCTTGACCGGCACCTATACCGTATGGTGAGGTCAAGCCCGGGGATTGATGATGGGCCCCACCAGGAAGAGATGATCTTGAGCCGGTGCCGGATGTACCTTCAACTGAAGGGTGCGTCCATGTACAGGTGGGTGAGCCTCCTTCCCCGTTGGAGGGGGCTCAGCCTCCTGCGGAAGTTGCCCCCTCGTTGGTGAAGAGCTCTTCAACTCCCGACAGCCCTGGCTGTTCTGGAAACGGGTCATACTAGGGGGCGGTCAGAATAGGGAAGGCTCCCTCCGTGCAGTGCTTTTTAATGTTAGGTCGATAAAGAATAAGTTTTGCGAGCTACGGGCGCTCTTAGAATCAGAATACCAGGATATCGTTGCCATCACCGAGTCCTGGATTCATACTGATGGTAGGGACTACGTTGGGGAGTTCGAGATTCCCGGGTATAGAATGTTTCACAAGGACCGCACACGTGGGGAGGGGGAACACGTCCAGGAACACGTTGAGTCCGGTTGACTTCCAGTTCCGATCGGAACGGGAGCTGCTTGGCGTCAATCTGAACGTGGGAGGGACGAACTATAGGTTAATCTTGGTGACAGACCTCCGTATCTCCTTGAGGAGGATACAGCACTGTACACCGAACTCTGTATCCTGCTAGGGGACAGGGTGTGTGTGTAGTTTTAGGAGATTTCAACTGTCGCGGCATAAAGTGGGAAGACAGGACTGCTGATGCCGAAGGAAGGAGGCTAGTTGACTTTGCTGATGAGAACTTCCTCACTCAGTGGGTCAATGGGCCTACACGAGGCGAAAGCGTTCTAGAGTTAGTATTCACGACCGAAGACAACCTCGTCACTGGCCTCACCGTTGACGAATCGTTGGGCGGGAGTGATCACGGTCTGATTAGGTTCTGTGTCTGCGTCCCTCGGTTGAAGCGTAGTAACTCGAGAAGCAGTAAGCTCGATCTACGCGGTCGGACTTTGTTAGCCTCCGGGATAGCGTAGGTGAGATGGGGTTAGAGGTTGGCGGCGATGTTGAGGGAGTGTGGAGCGCATTCCGGGACCAGTTTATGGTGCTGCAGTCTGCTGCCATACCCTCAAAATCGGTCACCCCTGCTTCAACACAGCCTAAGTGGTTCAGTCGGGACATCGCTTCGGCTATCCGAAATAGGAAAGCTGTGTATAGGAGGGCGAAGGCCAATCGTTCCCATAAGAACACTGAGGCGTATGTCCACCTGTGCAGGAAAGTGAAGGCGAAGGTTAGGCTAGCTAAGCGTAACGAAGAACTCCGGGTGGCAAGCCTCTGCAAGGGGAACCCTAAGGAGTTATTCAGTTATGTTAATAGTAGAAAGCTCATTAGAAGCATGATAGGCCCGTTAAAGGACCCCAGTGGGACGCTGCGGACCTCCGACTCGGACAACGCTAATGTGCTAAATGAGTACTTTGCGGGAGTGTCCACTAGGGAGGCCACCCGCGTCATCCCCGAGCCAGGCGTTAGGCACGAAGGTGCTGGTCTGGATAGTGTTCGGTGTACCGGGACAGTCGTTGACGACAGAATAGACAAACTGAGCGCATTTAAGGCTCCTGGGCCAGACCAGTTTCTCCCCAGAGTGTAGCGGGAAGTGCACGACCAGGTGGCTCCCCACCTGGCTACAGTCTTCAACAAATCGTTGGAGACTGGCCAGGTGCCTGGTGACTGGAGGGAAGCCAACGTGACTCCTATCTTTAAGAAAGGGGATCACGAAAGTCCAGGGAACTATCGTCCCATTAGTCTCACTTCCAGTGGCGGCTCGTGACTAAAAATTCTAGGGGTGCTGTCTCTAAATGGGTTGAAATAATTACTGAAATAAAAGGATGAGCATTGGGCAATGAATAAAAGTTTCAAAAGTTATTGAAAAAGTTATTCAGTGAGCTCATCCTTATATTGTTCTTGATTATTTCAATTGTAAATAAAAAATTTAGGGGTGCTGCAGTTCCGCAGTGCCTACCGACGAGCCGCCATTGCTCACTTCGGCTGTAGGTAAATTATACACTGGTATGCATATGAAATTTTTTTGTCTGCTGTAAGGGTTTTTTCAACTCATATTATATAATTCGACCATGCTGAATTCGAAAATGACATTGGTTTTCCTCAATCAGGTCAGGTTTTTTCTCTATTGGCCATTTATTATAAGTCCAATTTTATCCCCAAATTTATTGATTTTTTTAGCTTAAACACTGTAGATACGAGTAATATTATAAGAACACTCGTGAAAAATGAAAACATTGTGTGAATAAATACTTTTATTCATACAATGAATATGGAAAAAATTTATTGAGGAAGGAATGAAGTTTTTTTGGCTTTGCGTCTGTGTTTTTCTTCGGGCACGTCTCGCTTCAAACACCAGCAATAGTCCGCCAGCATATTGATATCCCAGTTTCCCTGGTACCTCTCTTCCATTATTTTGATATCTTGGTGAAATCGTTCACCCTGTTCCTCACTATAATCCCCGCAATTTTCAGGAAAATAGTCCAAGTGGGACCACAAAAAGTGCATTTTTATGGACATGCGCGACCCATGAGCTTTGAAAGCTTCCATCAAGTTTTCGACAACTGACTCGTATTCTGGACTTCTACGCTTGCCAAGAAAATCAGTGACAACTGATTTGAATGCCTGCCAGGCATTCTTCTCAGTTGGAGTCATTGCGTTTTCGAACTGAGTATCCTTGATCAAAGTTCGAATTTGAGGACCATCAAAAACCCAGCATTTAGTTTAGCATCAGATATAAGAGGAAATTTACTCTCGAGATATCGGAATGCTGAACCCTCCTTATTCATTGATTTGATGAAATTTTTCATCAAGCCCAGCTTAATATGAAGTGGTGGGAGCAATATTTTTGTTGGTGGTACAAGGGGCACTGAAACGACATTATGCGACCCAGGTTCAAAATTCTCTCTGGATGCCCATTCACGCTGTGCATAGTGCTTCTCATCCGCTCGGCTATCCCATTTGCAGAGGAAACATGGGTATTTCGTGTATCCCCCTTGCATTCCCAATACAAATGCCACAATCTGAAAAAAAATGAAAATATTTAAAGAATTTAGAGAATTTGTTCTATCAGATAAAAAAATCTATGCATTGGACTGTATCACTTCTGTGGGGAAGTTGTGTTCTTATACGCTCTCAAATAACCTTTGGAAAAACAACATAGTCAATAGCAATAGTTTACTTATGATATTAGTATTACCTTCAAATCTCCACAGATCCTCCAGTTATGTTGGTCGTATACGAGAGCATCCAGTAAATTTTCATGTTATCGTAGCTCTCAGTAAGTTGTACGGAATGTGCTACAGGGACTGATGCAACCCTATTCCCAATGTTGAGAAGTACTGCTTTCAAACTTCGTTTAGACGAGTCTATAAATAGCCTCCATTCTGATGCGCTATATGGCAGGCCCAAGGATTCGATTAGCCCCTCAACATTGCAGCAGTACACTAAGGAAGAGGTATTTTCGTGCACTGCAAAAAACTTGCGAAATTCTTCCTCTCGTTTCCTATAGCAGGAGAATGTTGTTCCCGGAGCCAGCAAGTTGTCCTCTCGAAGTCGTGAGCCCAAGATCTCGGCAGCTAATTTGGAAAGTCCTAAATCCCTGGTAAGATCATTAAGTTTGGCCTGGTTGAGAGGCCTCGGCTCATTTGAAGCGGTATTTTGAGGTATATACGACTGGGACTGGTCATTGGCATTGGTCATTGATTCATCATCAGAATCATCGAAGTCCAGGGTTTGAGGTGGGTCGGGTATTGGAATTCCAGGACCATGGGGTACAGGTCTCATTTCAGAAGGAATGTCAGGGTATACAACAATGTGTTTATTCTTCTTGTTAACTCCTGAAAATAGAAACACAGAAACATGGATATAAAACTTGCATATGAAATAGAAGAAGCATTCAGACAGTGGCGGCTCGTGAGCAGGGCCGGATTTAGGAGTGGGCAAAGTGGGCAGCTGCCCATGGGCCTCCACATCTTGGGGGCCTCCACATATTGACAAGCCATTATCAAAATAGAAAAAACCCGAAACTAGAAAAACCCGATAGATGATCAACAAAAAAACACGCGCATCCAATACCACTGTAGTACATAAACCTTTACCAATTACTATTTGTTGTGTACTGATTATTATTTTGTTTTTATTACTCTTTTAAGCCTACTCTCACTATAATGGAATACCCGAGTAACCCGAGGCTTTCATTTTTTGCAGAAATGAGTGGAATGGACAGACACAAGAGTGCACGATGTTTTGAAAGTGTATGTATGTTAATTATATTATGAATCTTATGGATGACTTCAATTATGTCTTCCCCTAAGGTAGGGGGGCCTCCACATGGAGGCTGCCCAGGGCCTCCACACGTCTAAATCCGGCTCTGCTCGTGAGGGAAGGCTGCGGTCTGTAAGATATGAAATAGGTCGATGGAGTCTGTATATTTTCTTTCTTTTTCATTCATATTGTCCCTTCGGGGACAATATGAATGAAAAAGAAAATATACAATCATTGTATATGTAAATGTAACTTGTATAACAATATGTATGTGTAAATGTATTTTCTATAACAATATGTATATGTAAATGTATGATTGCCATTATGGTGAATATTATGCTATATATGGTGAATATTACATTATGGTGAATATTATGTCAAGTTTCATACGAGGATTTCAAAATATTTAAGAAAAATAAATTTATAAGCCCACCTTGGAGGTTTGTCATGCAGAAATAGCAATCTGTCACGTGATCCTTTCCTTCTCTCCAAATCATGGGAATTCCAAAAGGCAAAGATTTCGCTCTGCCTTTGCTCCATCTTCTCAAATTTTCAATGCACGTCTTGCAGCACATATGAGGGGCGAAATTTTTGTCCTGGTCCCCTAGCTTAATTCCAAAGTATGCTCTATACATTGTCTTCACAAATTTAGTGATTTGGGACTGGTTATTTGGCATGGTAACCGTCCCACATATGTAGCAGAATCTATTGGGATCATTTTTACACGCTCTATTCATTATGAAATATTTTATCTATATGCCTGAAAAGTAAAAAAAGATATTATACAAGTGAAACAAGTGATGATAGATGTTACTGTTCCAATTCCGCTTTGACAAAATCACGAAAAATTCTATTTTACTTATGAGGCCATAGCCGGATAACCTGAGCTGATAGAGAAAAACGGATTGCAGATTCGAAATCAGCAGGAAAAACTCTATAAGAATCACTTACAAAACCCTTGACAGCAAAATTGATGCATACCAGTGTTATTAGAGGGGACAATAGCAGATAGGATTGTTGACCATTTGGATTCCTACAAGCTGATTGGGGACTCCCAACATGGGTTTAGACGGCATAGGTCGTGTCTCACCAACCTGCTTGAGTTTTTCCACGTCATGTGGAGTGAATATAAGAGTAGGACGGTTGATATACTTTATCTCGACTTTGAGAAAGCCTTTGATAAGGTACCTCACTGCCGGCTAATGGCCAAAGTCCGCGCGCTGGGTATCAGTGGGGAAATAGGTAGGTGGATTGAAAACTGGCTGAAGAATAGGAGGCAGAGGGTTGTAATTAAAGGGGCTAGCTCGGGCTGGGCCTCGGTCACTAGCGGGGTTCCTCAGGGTCCCGTTTTGGGGCCAGTGTTGTTTATCATTTACATAAATGATATCGACGCTGGCATCGGCAGTAAGATCGCCAAATTCGCTGATGATACCAAGCTTGGGGCCAATGATGGGACGCCCGAAGCGATCGAGCAACTGCGTGCGGACCTACGTAGGATAGGAGAGTGGTCCGAAAAATGGCAAATGCCGTTTAACTTGGGTAAATGCAAGGTGATGCACATTGGCTACGCCAATCCCAAGTCGGACTACTCCATGTTGGGGAGTAATTTCGAGGAGTAATTAGCAACGACCTTAAGTTTACCAAACAGTGTGTAGAGGTGGAAAAGAAAGCCCAGAAGTTGTTGGGTTATATCAGGAGGCAATTTCAATTTCGGAACAAGGAGACTGTGCTCTCTCTGCAATTCCCTGGTTAGGCCGCACCTGGAGTATGCTCTGCAGTTCTGGTCGCCCACCCTCAGGAAAGATATTGAGAGTCTGGAGCGAGTCCAGGCGAAGGCCACAAAGTTAATCCCTTCTGTTAGGCATATTGGCTACAATCGACGCTTACGCGCCCTCAACTTGTTTTCGCTGGAAACTCGGAGGCTGCGCGGTCAACTGATCGAGGTTTTCAAGCTCTTACGCGGGTTCAACGATGTCGATTTTAGAAGCATGTTTAGTTTAAATGATAACCCAACTCGCAACAATGGTTGGAAGTTGGATTTGAAACGGTTTAGCAATAGTGTGCGTGGGAATTACTTTACGTATAAGATCTGTGACACGTGGAACAGGTTACCTTCAGAAGTTGTGAACATTTCCTCTGTGGATCAGTTCAAGAAAAGGTTAGACCGAATCTTGTACACTATTTGAGGGTGTATGAATTTTCCCTGGCACCCGTTGCCATTGGTACCTCCTCGGTATGGGCGCAAGGCCTTTTGAGGTACTTCTTTTTCTTGTAACTCCTTGTAACTCTCTCTCTCTCTTCAAAGTATTCTGAACACCTTTAGTTAAAATAAGCAAATGGCGGTAAACACCTTATAAAGCAAATGCATGAAAGGAATATTAATATTAATAATTTAATGTATTGCGATAAATCTATCAGTAAATTCTGTGAACTCGAACTCAATAACAACTCTTAATATTAGTAGAAGTAATATACAGCTATTACCCAACAAATCCAATTACATTTTAAGGGCTTACAAATATTCAAAACATGAAGTTGAGTATTTATCGTAAGTATTAAGCGTTCAGGAGCATAAACTTTCAGTAACATTATTAATTATCTAAAACAAAGACCCTTGAAAGTTCTCTCTCTCTCTCTCTCTCTCTCTCTCTCTCTCTATATATATATATATATATATATATATATATATATATATTCGGTTAATTACATTAAGAGAATTTCCTCTCATGCCATGCGTTTAAAACTTGAGGGCTAATCAGCAAAGATATAAACGAAATGGTCAGAGCAGATGGAAGGTAATATGTTGGTTTCATTAAGAGGTTATATTTAATTAAGGATGTTTAGTGCATAAACTTTACCAATATATATATATATATATATATATATATATATATATATATATATACATATATTCCAAACTTTCAAACTTTCACCTTCCATTCGGAGTGTGACGATTCCCAAGTTGTCTACAATCGTCTTCTGAAATCAATAGTTTTGTCAATATAGCTCTTGAAACAACCTCTACATGGAATCTTATATACTCCAGCATTAAAAGAAGGGTTAGATAATTGATTTCTTTGTAAGATACTACGAGTAGAGCACGAAATCTGTGGTACCAGATCAAGTTCAGGAGGAACGATGTCCCGTAGTGGCTACACATTTCCAAAGTACGCCAGAACATCCCGAAAAGCAGTATTCTTGGCAGTATTATTATAAAACTTCGTTTTGGCAGCTCGAAAAGTTTTTTTAATAAAAGTGGGAGTATATCCCAGTTTTGCAAAGGAATTTTTTATATAATAAAATTCGGAGCCAAGATAAGAGGGATTACATATCCTAAGCGCTCGTAAAAACATTCCCATACGAGTACCTTTTCTTAGCAGATAAACTTTAGGAGGAAAACCAATGGACATAAACGTTAGAATGGGTGGCCTTTCTGAAAACGGTAAAAGTGGGTCTATTATTAGAAGTTCTAATAATTTGAACATGGAGAAACGGATGAGTTGAATTGTGTTCCAATTCAACGGTAAACTTGATAGAAGGTAAAACACTGTTTAGTCCAGTATATAATTATGATTCAATTCCAGTGGAAGCAGAACAAAAATGTCATCAACCAAGGAACTTTTGGGGTAAGGATATTGGAAAGAAACTTTTTTCGAAACTTTTTCCATCAATAAATTACTCAGTTTAGCAGATAGAGGAAAGCCCGTACTGAAACCATCCTTCTGTCTATAATATAAGTTATGAAATGTAAAAATGTAATGCGTCAAACATAAACGAATTAGTTTTGAAAAGGGAGGGATAGGCTAAGCCAAAGGTACATCATTTTCCAAAAGAAACTCTTCTAGGTAAGACAAAGTTGTTTCGACAGGAATTTTAGTAAAATTGGAAACAACGTCAAAGCTAACCATTCTCTTATTGATCAAACTTATATTTTTTACTTTATCTAGGAAATCGGCAGGGTATTTTATGTGGGCATTAGAAATATTGCCCACAATGAAAGAAAGGGTTTTAGAGACCTATTTGACCAATTTTTATTTGACACTGCCAAGGCTAGAAATAATAGGTCGTAATGGGATGTTAGGTTTATGAACTTTAGGTAAACCGTAAAAGTAAGGCAACTTACGATAACAGGCGTTGAATTGTTTGGTGAACTGAGGAAAATCCTCAAGCGAAAGTTTAAGGTCTCTATTAAAATTCCGTTGGGAGGCTTGAAGAGGGTTAGAGTTAATTTCTCGTAAGTAAAGTTGTCGAATAAAGGCGCCATAGCTTTTTCGATATAATTATCCTTATCCATGAGGATAACTGCCTTTATCGGATTTTGTAATCACAAGGTTATCCTTCCAGTTTGAGGTCGAGTAAGGTAGAACACAGTATTTTTAGAATATTTAAGCCCTGTTTTAAATTATTAAGAAATTCACTTAAAATAAAGCCTTTTAAACAGGATAAATCCTCAGAAGCTAAACTCCTCGAAGGAAATAATAAAATCAGAAACCGAATCTTTTGGTATTAATCGTCCGAGGGATTCGGTTTCGTTCGCAGGCCGCGATCTATTTGACGGCAATGGAGTTGGGGCGTGTGAGCCTCCTTCTCCTGGATAGCTGTCTTCCTCGGAGATGGTATTTATTCTCAGCACTGTTGATGCTCCTCGATTCAAGGTTTATCATCTCACTTATTTTTACTTATTTATTATTATTATTATTATTATTTATTATTATATTATTATATTATATATATATATATATATATATATAATATATATATATATATATATATATATATACTGTATATATATGTATATATTTATATAATATATATTATAGATATATATATAATATATATATATATATTATATGTGTTCCCAAAAGTTAAAGGATAAAACATAAAAAATACTGAAAACCATGAAGCTTTTCGAGGGAGGCAACCCTCTTCAATATATATATATATATATATTATATATATATATATATATATAAAACTGCAAACAACACACAGTATAATTAATGTAAAGAACGACGCTTGTGTAGAAGAGCGTGTGTTGTTTGCAGTTAAAATGTATATATGTACGGCATGCGAAGGTGCCCCCTCAGGGCATTTGATTCCGCTCGTATGTAGGAGAATTACGACTTCTGATTGATCGAGGACCTTGGTGTAGTGGATAGCATATCCGACCGGCAATTGGATGATCCCCGGTTCGATTCCTGGGAGGTACCTCATTTTTCATTTGTTCGTTCTCCCTCCTTATCTTGTGCGGAACGCTCTTCTACACAAGCGTCGTTCTTTACACACACATATATATATATATGTATATATATATATGTATATATATATATATATCAATCATTTTAAAGATAAAACAAAAAATACTAAAAACTGCAAAGCTTTTCGAGGGAGGCGACCCTCTTCAGTCAGGCGAATGAAGAGGGTCGCCTTCCTCGAAAAGTTTCGTGATTTTCAGTATTTTTTTATGTTTATCTTTTAACTTTTGGGAACATATATATATATATATATATATATATATTATATAATAAGGGTAAAAATAAGTGAGATGATAAACCTTGAATCGAGGAGCATCAACAGTACTAAGAATAAATACCACCTCTGAGGAAGACAGCTATCCAGGAGAAGGACGCTCACACGCCCCAACTCCATTGCCGCCAAATAGATCCCGGCCTGCGAACGAAACCGAATCCCTCGAACGATTAATACCAAAAGATTCGGTTATATATATATATATATATAAGAAACATAAGAAACATTTTGAATCAATTGGTTTTCCATTAATGTCAAAAGGTTAAGGAAAATTCATTTTTGAATAACGTTCCAAATTGGAGAGTGCATACTGCATAGACACTAACCGGAAACTTACTGACTCACATACATTTTGATCCTATCTGCCAAAAAGTTGTTCAAAACAGGGAACCTGAACGGTCAATATTAGGAACTCTTTGTTACTTGGAACATTAACATTACAAGAAACCCATTTACTCCATATACTTCGATTTGAATGATTTACGACTGTTTACAATGTAGCGTTGGTACTCTTGCGACATACTTCTATTTGAATGATTTACCACTATTTACAGTTGGTTGTCTTGCGACATGCTTCTATACTCGTATTGTTGTTGGTTTTCCTAAACATTCATTTACTGACATCTTTAGATCCTGCCTCTTTTAATAGCACTGAAATAACATTGCTGTTAAATTACATAAAAGCATGTTTTAATTATATTAAAAGGCAATACACAAACCTACTTAAAAATTCAAGATTTTAATCTATTCCAAATCGTATATCATCAATATCGTAAATCGAATTAAAAATAATTACTATAAAAAAAATCTCTCTCCATATAATGGAAAATCAAATCACATCCGATACAATCACTCTTTCTAATTTTCAAAACTGGTTGCAAAAATTCGGGTTTGAAAACTGTCTCTATTATAAAAGGCTTTGTTTTGTTCAGAGACTCAATTTGAATTCAGTCGAGTAAGAAATTTAATTCTGCCAAATTATTACCTACAATTTGTCCATTTTAAATCAATAAAGAATTGACCGAGTCACGTGCTCAGTTTCCTTTTATATATATATATATATATAATGTTAAATTTGGATTAGACGTAATTATTTTAATCAAAGTCACGTCACTACCTTCGCGTATCCATCATGGAATTACGAATAACAAATTAATTTTCTATTAAGTTCCCTGCATCTGCACTCCTTTCTGTTAAGAATATATATATATATATATATATATATATATATATATATATTATATATATATATAGGGTGGCGCAAAGGTTTGGCATCATAGGAATTTTCACTGTTGACTATAATATATTATTTTTCTTTTAGGTAGGGGATGGCTGCGAAATTAACAATAGACGAGAGGGTGAGCTTGGTTTTAATGTATGGAATACCAGGTAGAAGATTGATGAATCGGTACAGAATTTAAATTCTGTACCGATTATTTAAGAATAAACTAGAAAGGCATCGGGAGATGCAAACCTCCGCCAGCAGAACTACCAATCTTGGACAGTTTGAAAGTTATCTTACACACACCACACACACACACACACACACACACACACACACACACACACACACACACGACAAAAACAGTACCTGCGCCCCCCCTCCTCGCGCGGGTGGAGTTAACAAATTCATTGGAGTGGAACGGGAAGACGCATTAACCTTAAGTTGAAGACCAATGCAGGAACAGTTTCAGCAATGAGGAAAATTTTCCTTTTTGGCCAAAGCCAAATTTAGTTATTTCGACGGGGGAAAAACTACAGAAAGCAGTTCTCTCCTTCATCAAGTCAAACTTAGTGTAGAAGACACGATATATATATAATGAGCCAACTTATAGCCTGAGCTCTGGCACCTTCAGTATCCATCTGAATAAATAATATAGGTACGGTATATATATATATATATATATATATATATATATATATATATATATATATATATATATATACCGTACCTATATTATTTATTCAGATGGATACTGAAGGTGCCAGAGCTCAGGCTATAAGTTGGCTCATTACCACAACACCTACTGTAGATTAGAATAATAGTCATTAATAGATTACCATAAAGGATCTGATAAGTAATCAGCCCCTGAGGGAAATTCTGCAAATTTAGAAATTAGTTTAATAAAGGTTATAAGTTGCTGAAGCTGCTTCTTTGATCATATCTGTCAGGGGATATCGTGTAGGAACCAAGAGCCCTCAACTGTTTGAGTAAATAGATTGAACACTCTTCAACAAAATGAAGGTGTGTCTCATGTTTTCTACATTTAGTACAGCCAGGAGAGTTCGTTTTGCCTGTAGTAAATTGATTCATTGCAAGATTGCCGTGGCTTGCTATCATTTGTACTGCCAGCGTCCGTAGCTCAGCGGGTGACACAGCTTCTCTATAAGCAAAGTGAAAACATTGAGGTCAAGGTTCGAATACAGGAGTTAAAGCAACGGTTGCTTTAGTTTCTCTAAGCGATGTGCCAGTTTCTGGCTCACCTGACTTATTAGCTTATCACTAGTACTACCGATCTGAGAGCATCCTTCTTAAGACTTACCAGGACCCCAACCCCAAGCACTTACTGTTCAGCTCCGGCAAGAGTGATTTGGTGTGTTGGCAACTAAGATGGTCTACCGTGTATTTTTGTTCTTTGATCACCCATTGTCTTACCCCTGTCCAAAAAGTTCGGTAAAAGCTGAGAATCAGTGGCTCACGTGCTGAGGTTTCTAAATCTCTCCTAGCTTTCACAATTCTGTCAGCCCGTTCATTACCAGGAAAGCACCAATTGCTCTCGTACCCTCAAAAAGATCGTCCCCTGTGCCCATCTCAGAGTAGCTTGACTATTCGACAAAAGGCGGATGGCAGCTACCTCCGCTTGATATACTGAAGCTAGTTTCGCCAGATGCCAGTTACCTTCAATATCCTCAGTGGGAGAACCCTCTCTGAGGAAGTATCCAGCACCAGTTATATGGTCTTTCCTTGAACCATCTATAAATGCTAGTGTAGCTTCAGTTTCACAGAGAAAGATAACTCTGTTCAGGATTGTTTCCCTGCTTTTAGTCTCAATCTTGAACTGTCTGTCAAAGATTGGTAGAAGTAATGGAATCCTTTGTCATCTGCAAAACAGGGATCAATTGATTGCCCTTGTTACAGAGTTTAACATAACTATGTAGGTTACCTTTGCTGCCAATTCTGCCTCTCCGCCAGACTCACCCTTTTAGACCTTGTAGACCTCCCCTTTGAGGCATATATTCAGCAGCATCTCTATAGCTGCAGTGAGAATAAAGAGATAGGTGGCTGTTGTTATCTGCAAAGAAGCTCAACACATTAGTCCATCCACAGCTTTCATAAGCAATGATTGGTCTTATTACAGTTGTATATAACAATGCATTTATTTGCATTGCATGATGACGCAGGTTACCTTCCTGGCTTTATCTCCAAAAATGAGAGTCCAATGCAGCTTAGGATCTAGAATTACACATAGATAACACTTTTGGCCGTCCTCATTTTCTTTCTGACCTCTTTCCCCAGAAAATTGAGGTCAACGTTCCATTATTAGTTTTCCTCCTATCAAGGGGCAAGTTGTTTCATAGGCACGTATGACTGAGTTTATCAGCCCATCCACCAGGTGATCTATATCTTCCGTACAGTCCACAGACTGAACCCACTTAAACAGAGCAACTTCCTCTTCAAGTTGGGCAACATATCAGAGCTGCTCACAGAAGAAAAGTATGAAGGTGTGATCAGGTAAAGAGGGATAATCACTTACATGACATTACTCAATAAAACTACTAACTTCTAAAGTGGCCAAGGTTAGGTTCAGAACCTCTTCTGTTAACAGTTATAAATGTTGGTTTACGTTCCTTATTACAAAGGATCATGCCAGTTTATATCATACTCTTCAAAAGTGACTCCCTACCCCATAACATTGGTATGGGGTAGCCCTCGCCCAGACTCAATCTCACGACCTCCCGATCAGCAGCCCAGCGTCTTACCCACTAGGCTACCCAGGTATAAGGACTCTTGTTAAATCTGGTTGCTTTTCTGCCCGAATTGTTCAATTGTTCACTCTGGCCAAAGTCAGGCTTGTCATCTACCTTGGACCTACAATTTAGCATGGACTCCGAACCACAACTCCAATGATTTCGTGTAAAATTTATCACCTTTCTACGAAGAATGTAATATTTTACTCACGCGGTTATCCGTAATTCATTCAATCGTGAATCGAGTAAACCCTGATTTACTAATTGTGACCATTGTGATCATGACACCGAGTTAACCGTGATTTTGCACGGTGTTCAGATCCATGGCTCGCAATGTTAGCAGAGGGAGAGGTTATAATCTTTGGGAGCGGATGATCTTCACGTCTTGTGGTGAGTACAAAGTACTTATTTTTATATTATACTGTAATAGAATAATACTGTGTGTGGTGGCACAAAGGTGGGAGGCCAGCAGCGACTGCACCACCCACCCACCTACGGGGTACCTCTGGGTATCACAGTTTCTCAATAAGCGGAGTAATGAAGTTAGGGATAATAATATAGAAGGTAGAGAAATGGACAGCAATTGCCTGGTGTGAGCGTTGAGCAGTTGCCTGGTCCTCGTGACTGACCATTATTATTAACGTTGTACAGATTGTAACTTACCTCTTACCGATATAAAATTGATTAAAAGTTAAAAATGGTAATATAGTACGAGAGTAAAAAGTGAAAAGTCACTTTAAAAGAATAAGCAAATTTTAAAACCCTTTTCGAAGAAATTTCAGATACAGTTTATGGTATCACAAATGTTGGAGAGAAACTCTATCCAAAATTCAATAATTAATGGAAGACGACAGGAATGGTTCGTTGGTTGATGCTATCTTAAAATTTTAAAGTGTTGTGGAAAGGAGGGTATATTTATGCAAGTCAGGTTTATACTTAAAGGTGAGGATTGTTTCTAAAAGGGAAGATCATGTTTGTCGTCTTGGCTAGTATTTAGTCCTAATATATATATATATATATATATATATATATGTATGTATGTATGTATGTATGTATGTATGTATGTATGTATGTATATATATATTTTTTTTTTTTTTAGGACTAAATACTAGCCAAGACGACAAACATGATCTTCCCTTTTAGAAACAATCCTCACCTTTAAGTATAAACCTGACTTGCATAAATATACCCTCCTTTCCACAACACTTTAAAATTTTAAGATAGCATCAACCAACGAACCATTCCTGTCGTCTTCCATGCGCGTCCAATCGATTCTTAAACATGTTTATAGACGTGCTACTAATTACTTCTACCGGCAAACTATTCCAGCTATATATATATATATATATATATATATATATATATATATATATATATATATATATATATATATATATATATATATATATAGCTGGAATAGTTTGCCGGTAGAAGTAATTAGTAGCACGTCTATAAACATGTTTAAGAATCGATTGGACGCGCATGTTGATAGAAAGGGTATAGTTTAAGGTAGTAAAATTAAGGCTTTGTGTGGGATAGATCCCACAGCTCATCACAAGTGTTGTGGGATATAGGGAGGCAGCGTCTTGGGTTAGGGGATACTCTCTGTCCTTACACACCCCATTTAAAGAGATTCCTCTGCCGAGCGGTGCCCCCCATAGTACTGTGAGGTATTGAAAAACTCATGATCTTCACTTACCCCACAAACACCTTTAAATGGGAGACCCATAATGGGTGCACAACATTTCTACATTACTGTACAGTCTTTACAGCCACACCTACACTTTTCCTCGGAAGTGTATATATTGTAATGTATATGGTTGTAAATTTGACTTGGTCCGCATTCGATATGGACGTGACTTGATGGATACCGTAATGAAATTGACTAGATTCTTTGGATCTGATATATTTGCATGTCCGTTATAAATAGATATAGAGTGTAACATATTTGTGGATAGTAGTCTATTATGACTTGATCCTCTGGATCGAGAGATTCTATCTTTAGTTTTAAATCGATAATTAATTATTTTTAAATTGATAATGTATATGGTTGTAAATTTTGACTTGGTCCGCAATCGATATGGACCGTGACTTGATGGATACCGTAATGAAATTGACTGGATTCTTTGGATCTGATATATTTGCATGTCCGTTATAAATAGATATAGAGTGTAACATATTGTGGATAGTAGTCTATTATGACTTGCTCCTCTGGACCGAGATATTCTATCTTTAGTTTTAAACCGATAATTAATTATTTTTAAATTGATAATTATTTAGTTTCGTAAAAATTGGTCGTTGCCAATTTACCGGCAGTTTTTACATAAATTTCTTATGTTCTTGTGGTTCGGAACCCACGTAAAATTGTAGGTCCCCTCCGCCACCACGGAGGACATACACAATACACGATTACGAACACAGTTAGGTAGACCAGCCATGAGTAGACCCTAGGGTCTTTGTTGGTCTGAAACATTATAACATTATAACTTATATATATATATATATATATAATATATATATATATATATATATATATATATATATATATATATATATATATATATATATATATTATATATACTAACCACAAAACATTAATCTTATTTTTCAACAAATGAAACGATAATTTCAGATTAAAATTAAAAGTTCAAGACGAATTTGTGGCAACAATTTGTCGTCAGGTTCTCCCAAAAGGGACCTGAATAAGACCTTCTCCATTCAAAGGTTAAAAGTTATTGATGAAGTTAAAGATGACACTTCACAAACTTCCTCACTGAAACCTTCAAAACGTATGCACTGACGCCACCTGTCCAAATTACAGTAGAATCCTCAGGTCACGCGATCATATTTTGGTAAAATTCAAGATGTTTTAAATGACATTTTTTCATTGAAATCTTTGCTGGACACTTTGAGGAAATTGTAAAATAAATAAAGGAGAAGTCTAACACCTCTTCTGATACATTACAAAATTGGGATAAACTTAAATTACTGTAAGCGTTTATAAAAGATATTTATGCCGATATTCACGACCGTGCAGAAGGGTGGGGTGGGGGGGGGCTACAGAGGCTTGAGCCCTTGCCCTTTTCCCTCCATGACTCAGAAGTGCCCTTTTTTCAGTAACTTTTTTATGTACGAGTGTATGAATACAGTACACTTTTTTACCCTGCTTTAGTATGGTGAAAACAGAAATAGGCCTTTCCTGTCAATGGGGATCACACTCGTATATAGGCTATTAATTTAAGCTAGCGAGTCCGAAAATTTGGCCTTGGGAGCACATCCCTCATTATAACACTAAGTGTATGGGAAAAATGTGTCCCATTTACAACACTTAAGTGCAGTACTTATCAACACAACATATAAGAATTTTCATGGTTTCTTATCTACACTTAATATTTAAGTACTGGCGACTGACGTCACAGGAAGAGGAAGTTGCCGGACTGCACTCTGTCCGCACATATTTAGTAAGTAATTTGTTGTAAACTAATCTGTAATGTGAAAAGATCTGAAAAACATAATAAAATTATTAGTTCTCCATTAAAACTGCTTCTCAAAACACACCACGTATCACTTTAACATATTACTTCCCAAAGCATTCGGGAAGCAATATGTTAAAGTGATCTCTCCTGGGAAGCAATATGTTAAAAAGAGAAAGGTTGGTTGGTTAGAAAGAGGTTGGTAATCTAGGAGATAACCTACCGACCATAAACAAAATTATAAATGCCCTATCCGGGCATTCTTTATATATTTAATGTAGGTTAACTGAATGCCCGGTTAGGTCAACTGTACGCCCTTGATGATTGGTTAGGTTAAGTCGAGATATTTTCGTTAGTTTTAACGAAAATATCACAACTTAACCTAACCAATCGTCAAGGGGGGTACAGTTGACCTAACCGGGCATTCAGTTGACCTAACCGGGCATTCAGTTGACCTAACCGGGCATTCAGTTAACCTACATTAAATATATAAAGAAAATGAAAGGATGCAAAAAGGAGCTACTCAACTCGTACTTGTGGCAAATGATGTGGCGTGACCGATTCTTCCGAAATCCATTTTTTACTTTGTGTGACCAATATAGCGCAACAATTCTAATAAATTACTTTCAATCTAATATTTTAACATGTTATGATTTACTTTTTATGCCTTTACTTTATTAAAGTGAACACTTTTTATCGTACTCCTTATCCTAAATATTGGGAAGCAATATGTTAAAGTGATTAACATCGGGAAGCAATATGTTAAAGTGATTAACATCGGGAAGCAATATGTTAAAAAGAGGTTCCTGGGAAGCAATATGTTAAAGTGATCCCACACCACAATGTACCACCTAGCCGTGAAATTATTCCGGACCCCCAAAGAGGTGTCCTTTTTATGGCCTTGAGCCGCTGCCCCTTAAATGTTCTCTGCACGGCACTGCCAATATTTCCCTGTCGGTAAGATTCGCTTCACTACAAACAGTTTTGACGTTGGGTGTGTTTAGTAGTTGGGGGGGTGAACGTCCTCTGGGTTCAAATCATGTAACGACCCGTGGTTTGGATTCCCCGTTTACTGTAGCTATAGGTCTCCTCCATCACATAACCTTTGCTGTTTCGAAGGAAAGGGAGTTAAACAACTCCCAACATTATTATTAGTGCAGAGTATGGATGAAATGAAAAGTATAATAATAATTTTGGTTTACTGTATTTGTATACAGAAAAATCTCCAATTTTGTTTCTAAAAAGTGTTCGTTCAAATATCTTGTTAAAATACACAAAAAAAGATAATTTCTCTCTTTTATTCCACCATACAAATGAAGCTCACTTTTATTTGTTTTATTTTCAACTTGGGAAGATTAAAAGAAATTTTCGAAAATTGTTTTCGTAAGTGGTCTTCAAATGCGGAAAATCATTGAGAAAATAAGAGTTTAAGCTCATTGTAAGCGAATATAAGCCTTTAATTTCGTCCAGGATTCATATCATTCATAAGATATAAAATTCGAATATGAAATTAAAAAAATAAATCTGGAAGGATTTAAACAAAATGATTTATTTAAACTCTGATTTAAACAACAACATTTGGTATATTCTCAGCATTTATAAATTCGATTAGTGTAATAGCTGTTAAATTAATCTTAAATTCACTCGTTTCTTTTGTATACGTATTATTTCTTTCGGTTAGATTTATGCATCAAATGTCTAGCTTATGAGAAAGTACAGTCGGTTACACTACAGAACTCGAAATACATCGAGCCGCATCTATTTTAAGAATGAATGTATCCAAACTATCGAATGGTACTATCAGATGGTACATACATGTTGTTGTATGTGATTTGGTTTATATGGCAACTCTTCTATTTACAATCTGAATTGTAATAAAGAATATAGTAAATATGAATTTGAACGTATAGGCATGAATGAAGTCACGTGACCAAAGATTAATGCCAGAACATTCAGACAGATTAATATCATAACTGTTACTGTATATTGAATAGTAATAAACCGAATATTTGTTACATATGGTTAAAATATATTATATAACTTATAGTTTTTAAGCTTGTAACGTTACGAGATGCAATTGAAGAAATAACTGTTAAAAATGCGTTAATAAACACTACGAGGGTAAGTCAAAATGTATTCGCAATTTGTCTGTCTTTTTTCCAGAATTGTCTACACTGCTGATTGTTGGCGGCGCTGCAGTCATTGAGCGTACAGATCGCTGCTTCGTGGGACTGAGACCTTGACACTCAGTTGTTCAGTTGTAATCGCGCTGTAAACATGGCCGCACCACTTTCGACTTGCACGAAAGAAGAGCAGCGTGCTGTCGTCCGTTTTTTGTGGGCTGAGGGCGTAAAAGTGGCTGAAATTCACAGAAGATTACGTCTCTGAAGTTTCTGTAGGATAGCAATATATGCCTCTGAGTTGATTGTTTGTCCTTTCTTCATAATGTCCACCAGAATCACCCTTTCATGTCTCAGAAGATGGTGGCCATAACCTCTCCTGCAGAAGGAGCCATTTTGAACTTTTTCTTGCGTGGGGAGTCTGCGTGATGCTACTCCATGGATTGGCATTTTGTTTCAGGTTCAAAGTGGTGTACGCAAGTCTCATCCCCAGTCACAATTCGTGAAAGGAAGTCATCCCCTTCTGTCTCGTATCGAACCAACGACTCAGAAGCAATTTCTTTTCTTTGGGCTTTGTGATCTTCAGTCAGTTGGCGAGGAACAAACCGTGAACACACTTTTGAGTATCCCAGTTGCTGAATTATCGTATTCACACTTCCTTCACTAATTGCTAGCTCCAGTGATAGCTCCTTGTATGTGACGCACAGATTTGATCGAATGATGCTGTTAGCACGTTGCACAGTGTGAGATGTCACAGCCGATGTCGGGCGACCGCTGCGTTTTTCATCATCGAGGCTGGCTCTCCCTCTCTCCGATGATCTCACACGTTTAGACCAGCATCCAACTGTGCTTCGATCAACAACAGCATCTCCGTAAACGTTTTGTAGACGTTTGTGAATATTTCCAACTGTTTCCTTCTCTGCGGTTAAGAACTCGATAACAGCTCTCTGTTTACAACGCACATCGCTGTCAGACGCCATTTTCGAAAGTGCGTTAACCATCGGTTTTATACAAGGTTTAAAAGCGGTTTTCTACAAGGAGGGGAGGTTCAAACTTGAAAAAATCCGGTTATGTGAAGCGCAGAACGTTCAAACTTACGGCCCAAAAGACATTTCAGCCCCATGGCCTATTATTTGGCTAAGAACAAAGGGTGGGGCAAAATATATTGAGTGCCCCTAGTAATATAAGTGATATAAATGATTAGAATAATTTATACGAAAAGTTGGTATTATGTGACCTTAATTAATTGGTTTACTTTTTTCCAAGACATGCTTTGAAGAGTACTTTATTGTCCTACCGTGCATGGTCAAATCTTTTTTTTATCCCGACTAGCACTTCACGGACGGCTCTTCTGAAGCCTATAACTTTTTTCAGAAGAAACTACACCACACGTACTTTACACCAAAAGACAGAGGACATCGTCGCGAATAATTTGATGTAAACATCAAGCAAATTCGTTCGCTACAAAAAAGCTTAGCAAAGTTTATGTGGTCAAAATGTTGTTCAGCCGAGTAAGCCGTTTGTCCCCGTGCCCGTGACGTTGAGCGGAGCTTAAACATCGAGAGTTCTAATTTCCATCCAGCATCACGCCTCTTGTCAGCAGCAAGCTAAAACAAAGTTTCGACTATTTTACAATTTGTTGTTTGTGACAAAAAATAAATAATTTTGTGCATCTTGTCAGACCACATTTGTACAAGATTTTATACTCTTTTGTGAAATAGAGGAAAAGCAAGTCAGTCCACAAATTTACAAAAATACCACAACCATAAAAATTTTAAGTTTCACATCCAAAGCCAGTGAGACCAACGTTGTGAAGCTGCACTGAAAAAGCAAGTGGTTCGTCAGCTTAAAGAAGTAAATGTTAAGTTCTCACTGGCTTTAAAACTTCTGTGCAAAAGGTAGGATGAGCATTAATTTCGTACAAAATTTGTATTAAAAAAAAAAAACTTCCCTAAAAAATGCAAAACTTCACTTTTACGTGGACGTCGAAGTGTGACAATAAAACCCACGTAGGACAATAAAACCCATGTAGGAGAAACTGGAAGAAATATTGAAACTCGTATTAAAGAACATAAATATGCCTTCAGATGTTGTAACAGTAACACTAATAATGCAATTTTTTATCATGGCATAGATTGGGAATCAAGTAAGTTACTTTATAAATGTAATAATTATGTCAAAGGAAAATAATAGAATCTCTATGTATAGAACAAGATAACTTTAATTTGTGTGAAGGTACTTATAAGCATGACCCTTTGATGAGATTCTTGGACAAAAAATCCCTTACGGTGTCTGGTGAACGGGATCTAACCTAGGTGTGAATTTCTTAATAGTCTCTGGCCTTCTAGAATGTTCTTTACCTTTCCTGGATTGTTTCCTTACTTTTGTTTATTCGTTTTCTATATCCACCCGAAGAGGATGCCAGTGGGCATCGAAACTGTTGTGGAAATAAACTTCGTCTATTAATGTGGATTTTCTCATCACGTTCCCTAAAAAAATTATGGACAAGTCTGAAAAATGCGTTCTGCAAAAGGCAAATAATTTTTATCTGCATATTATGAAACCTTAAAAAGAACAGGGCAAGAATAACACAAAAACATTTGGTGTTAAATTTTTAAAGTTAAAATAAAATATTTAGCGGCAGCTCTTAGAAAGAATATATATATATATATATATATATATATATATATATATATATATATATATCAGTGACGGCTTTTCAGAGGAGGCATTGGAAGCCGGGCCTCCTCTGTTTTTATCACGATAAACTATGAAAGAGGATTTTATTGATGTATTAATTCTATACGATCGTGACATGCAGAAAGTAGGGCATCTAACACTTTGTAATCTATTCTATTTATATAGTGTATATATTATAGACAATTTTGGGCCTCCCTATTCTCCCTGGCCACCAGCCGTCACTGAATATATAATATATATATATATATATATATATATATATATATATAGTATACGTATTTAAATGTACATACTGAAACCAGTGCGAAAGAGTATATACACAAAATTCAGTATACCTTAACGTCTCATGGCCGAGTGGGTAACGTGGCAGCTCGAAAAATTCGAATCTTCAGTGGCCCTGGTTCGAATCTCACCGAGGTAAGGTAAATTTATTTCTAATGTATTTAATCTTAAAATTTAAGTTGCTGTTGATATGTTGTTCCTAATTAACACAAAATTTATATTTATATTCACATACAGTAATTACACTCAGTTAGTGAAAAGACACTGAAATGGTATTTGATTGACATTCCCTCCAATAGATGGCACCACCCACTTCGATTAAATTATTTTCAAGGAATCATTTCACTGAAAAGTATTACATCAAAGTTTGCTGAAAATACTGCCATCACCTGAGGACACTTGTTCATTGACAGAGTTTCCCACATCGTTGAAAAAAATTCGAGTCTCAGAATACAAAGCTGCCACTAAATATTTTTTTTAACTTTGAATTTTTAACGCCAAATGTTTCTTGTGTATTATTCTTTTAATATTATGATCGTATTTTACAAGAAAATTGTTTCGTTAAAGGCTGTAGATAGAAATGGACAGAGAAGAAAGGGTGCTACTATAGTATACGGTCTACCTACGATTGGGCGGTCTACCTTTTAATTATAAGGAGTTCCAAAAAACCTTAGCCCCCCCCCCCATTTGCAGCTTACATGTTTACTTATAACAAATAGTTTTTAGTGATTATAAAAATATATAAAATTCTTTATTTATTGCAGGTATTAAAATTACTCTAGCTGATAAAGTGATAATATAATGACTTCTCAATTAATTGGTGATTCGGAGAGGCAACGTGTGATAGATCGCATACGAGCAATAACATTTCGGGAAGCTCGTGATGCTGGAGCCACCTTTATAACACGTTCATGGGTTGCCAAAAAGTTGCAAAGAAGTGAGGACTTCGTCAAAAGAAATTGGAATAAAATTTTGGATGAATGTGAAATGGATACAACCAAATCTGGGCGCCCAAATTTGCCACTCTCTCAGGAAACAAAGCACATCATTGAAAGCGGTACGCGTAAGCGGAAAAACAGCTGTGCTAAACTTTCTAGAGAGATCGAAGTGTTGAGAGGAAAGATCGTTAGTGGTGAGATCATTCGACTGTACCGTCATAGGCAAGGTTTAAAGCCTTGGCATAAACTTCCAAAGCCAAGAAAAACTCAACTTAACATCGATGACAGAATGTGGTTTGCCCATTATCTTGAAGATTGGGATGTGGATGATTTCATGCATTTAGCTGTCTCCGATGAATTTTTTGTTTACGTAACACGTCGGCCTAACTACCAAAATGATCGAGTGTAGGCCACAACACCAGATGAAATCGATGACAATGAACATTATCGCGAATTATTAAAAAGTCCAGACTGTGTTGGTGTGTTTGTTTTGTTCACTGCAGAGAAGCTCATGTGGGTGCTGAAGCCAAATGGTCAGAGTTGGGATGGACAGTATTTTCGTGATATTATTCTATCCTAGCATGTCATTCCTTTTCTAAGAAACCCAAACAATGTTATCGATGTCGATCAGGTCACACTTCTGCACGATAAGGCCCCCTGCTTTAAGGCATTAGCCACCCAACAGTTGTTGCGGAACCATGAGATCGATTTCTTTGGAAATGAAGAATGGCCAGGAAATTCTCCTGACCTGAACGTCTGTGAACACATTGGATCAGTTATAAAGGACAAGGTTGAATGTCTCTTGTTTTCTTGTTTCAAGAACCTGCAACAAATCGATTTTCGAAGGATACAATGACGCAACACATTGAAACTGTATTAGCAAATTTGCGTAACGATCAAGATCTATTCACGTCACTTTTGGCAAGCTACCCAAAGCGAATTCAGGCTGTCTTGGAAGCCAATGGCTGGAACACCAAGTTTTAATTGTTTCTCATTAAATGCAGGATTAAATTCTCTTTTGTAAGGTATGTTTAGTTTTACTGCACCTCTAATGGTTTAGGCCATGGGCGGGGTGCTAAGGTTTATTGGAGCTACATATCAACCAAGTGACTGGAGACTCTTTATTGATTCCTTGAAAACAAGTATGAAAAGAGTACTTCACAATGGAGACAAATATGCTTCTGTAGTATGTAGTATCTTAGCTTGTTTACTAATTGCTTGTTTACATCCCAATGTCACTCGCTCTTGAGGGTTGGTTAGGTTTAGTCATGATATTTTCGTTAGTTTTAACCAAAATATCATGACCAAACCTAACCAATCGTAGGAAGACCGCATGCTATAGTAGCACCGAAGAAAGTCGTGTTGAAGTTCTGTGACCAAACCAGTTTTGGATAGTTCACAATATGGTAAGTAGCACTTAAAATAACCTTTGTATATGTTATTGGGAGCAAGTGTAGTTTACGTCCCCCTGTGGTGCCTAGTGTAGTTTAGGTTCTACAGATCTACAGAAGCTAAGGCTAACAAAGACCCTAAGATCCACTCTAAAGTTAGCCCGAGAGAAAGAAGAAAGTAAGGGGTTAAAAGAAGAGAATAAGGGGTTAAGTAAGTAGCAAAACCTATCACTCGTGGGTTAAAATTCATTCAGAAAGAGAGAGAGAAAGACACCATCACCATCCGCCGGCCACTGCCGACAAGTCGGAAAAATAGTCGAAGAGAATACTTCCAGCTGTTGCAGACCAGTCCTCCACTCCATTGGGAGGTTGAGGGTGAAAGATGAAAAGAAGTAAAATAAGAACACATTACAAACCATGCAACACATTCTTAACTCAAACACGATCATACCATGCAAACTACAGACATGCAATGAAGAGAGAACTTTACAGACATGCAAATAAGGAGAGAGAGAGAAAAAAAAAGTAGAAAAAATAACAAAAAGTGGGTTAGTTTACGCTACGAGCTACATCTAAGTTCGTGTTAGTCTAATTTTTTTTTTTTTTTTGTTGGCATCACACGCTGGCATTATCGTCAACAGCCTCATCCTCGATCACCACCCCCAGAGCTCCTGTTGCTAATGGTTTCATTATATTAAACAACATTAATAATTCTAACGAGGGAGAGGGAAAAGGGTGCGGCTCGGAAGGAAAAGGGTGCGGCTCGGAAGGAAAAGGGTGCGGCTCGGAAGGAAAAGGGTGCGGCTCGGAAGGAAAAGGGTGCGGCTCGGAAGGAAAAGAGGGCGGCTCGGAAGGAAAAGAGGGCGGCTCGGAGGGAAAAGGGGGCGGCTCGGAGGGAAAAGGGGGCGGCTCGGAGGGAAAAGGTGGCGGCTCGGAGGGAAAAGGGGGATTGTTTTATTATTATATTAAATAACGTTAATATTTTTAAAATGCCTATCTCAACGGTTCTTAAACATATTAACGCTGGTAGAGTTCACGACAGGCGCGGGAAGATTATTCCATTTATCAATTACTTTAAACGTAAAGAAGTTTTCAGCGTTCCCCTACATTATCCTCGTGTAGTTTGCGTTCCCCAACTTTGACCTAGTGTAGTTTGTGTCCCCTTTTGCGTCAAGGGGACGTAAACTACACTTGCTCCTGTTATTGTAAAGAGTTATTATTCAATAAGTTAAATAACTTTCGATGACGATAATAATAACAATAGTGATTGGGGTTGCTTAACCCGGAGTCCCGACAAAAGCCCCCTAGGACAAAAGCCCCCTGGACAAAAGCCCCTCAGTTAAAGTGCAAAGTAGGACAAAAGCCTCCATTTTTTATATTATTGTTCGTGTGCTATGAAGTAATCCTAAACAAATATTATAATCTTTGTCTATGTTGATTCACTCTAGTTGATCACTGTTTTGTCAACCTAAATGTTTAGATTAGGTTAGGTCAGGTTAGGTTAGGTTAGGAACGTGCCACAAAGGAGCATTAACAGCGTTTGAAGAACCTATGTCTGGACTATGTGAATTTGAGGAAGACCTTGGAGGAATTTCTGAATGGTGTAGGTCACAGCATTAGGTGGAAGTAAAATGAACTTTAAATGAACCTTAACACTTAATGAACTTTTTAATATTGTGCTTTATTCGTTTGATTTTCCCTACATATGGTATGATGTTCCTTTTATAATGTTCATTTTTATGGTTGTGTAAATAATTTTGTGCTCCTGTAAAATAGTGAGCTATAAATTTATAATGCAAGTGTTAATGTGTGCTACTGTATAATACTTATAAAGCTGACTTTACCTAGATAAGGCATGATGATCCTTTTATAATGTAATTTTTTATGGTTGTGTAACTATTATAATACTTATAATGCCTTCCTTATTGCAGTCTTATGATATAATAAATGTAATATTTTACATGTCAGAGAAGTGTTCATAAACTGTAAATAATAACGAATAAAAACAATGATTAAGAATTTCTTATTATTTGTCCTAGGGGCTTTTGTCCTAGTGGGCTTTTGTCCTAGGGGGGCTTTTGTCCTACATACGCTTAACCCTCATCATGAACCATTCAGGACGTTAAGGATCACCTGAAGATCAGAGCCCCCATGTATTCTTGTTTTTTGCTTTACAGTACAAAATATAATAATAAATTAAATTGAATGCCCGGTTAGGTCAACTGTACGCCCTTGACGATTGGTTAGGTTAAGTCGTGATATTTTCGTTAGTTTTAACGAAGATATCATTTGATAAATGAGGCTGGGGGCCCTGATCTTCAGGTGATCCGACATTAAACAACCGCAAAATAGTCATAGCTGCTAATTAAAATTTTACTTCAGAATATAGAAATTAAAGAAAATTAAGGTTATTATAGCGATCATGGTGGCATTATCCAGTTTCAGTTAAGTCTGTTAATATTAAAACTTATAAAGAATTAAGTCACATAAAGGTGCCTGATTTTAGATTTCGGTGATTTTACAGATTCAATTTTAATAAATTGGGCTGAATATTTAGCGATATAAAACCTCTTAGCATGTGGAATAATTTCAAGAACTTATTCATAAATAACGATGTGCTACGTGACCAGCAACTTAAAAAATATAATTTAAAAGCGCAGCCGAAACGGTGGAATAGCAATTGGGGACAGAAATGTAGCAAACAAGGGGTATGAAAAGGAACATTCGCAACATTTTAATAATTATATACATTTATGTAGATCGATTAAACGTTTAATTAGAAGTGCCAAACACAGATTTGAAGTTAAAGTAGAGAGTGAATATAAAGAAAACCTGGCATAGCGTAACAATAGTGGATAATTTTTTTTATTTAAACAAAATAAATGGATAATCTCTAGGAGCGCTCCATTTTTCAATATTAAACACACTCATAAAACATATACCATTTGAAAGCTCACATTTTTCTGGGTTTAAAATTGTAGTAATTCAAAAGTATCAATAGCAAATGCAAGATTATAGAAAAAATTACAAATTACATTTTTATAGTGAATATTTCCTGTTTTGGCTATAATGTACCGTGTGACCACAAAAATTGTCCCTGTTTTTAATCGCTTATTACTCAGTCATTATTGCAGCTTCACAAATGAAATAAAAAGCATTCGAAAGAGAACATTTTAAAGTTTTAATTTGTTCTACATGTGTTCAAAGTGACGTCCCTGGACATTCTTACATTTCACACAACGGGAAAGGAAGTTATTTATTACATTTTCCAAAACGCTGCATTCAATGGACTGTACACTCTCTACCACCGCTTGCTTTAATTCTTCGATAGAGGATGGCTCTTGCCTGAATACTTTGTCCTTGACAAATCCCCAGAGAAAAAAGTCCATAGGTGATAGATCGGGAGATCTTGCGGGCCAGGGAAACTGCGAGCGATGAGAAATGAATCTTTGTTCAAAAAATCTTGTTAAACATTCCAGTGATTGCCTAGTTGTGTGGGCTGTTGCTCCGTCTTGCTGAAACCACTTGTTACTGCAGTTTTCTTGTTCAAAAACAGTGTTCAGCATTTCTACATATCTTTCTGAAGTTACTGAAAGCGGTCTCCTTGTCTCTGGGTCCTCAAAAAAGTAAGGACCATAAACCTTGCTGCTACTCAAACCACACCAGACAGTAACTTTTGGTGAATGCAGAGGTTTCTCCAAGTGTATATTTGGCTTGTTTTGTGACCAACACCGGTAATTCTGTCTGTTGATGAACCCATTGAGATAGATGTGGCATTCATCACTGAATATTATGTCACTTAATCTTATCTGGTTTTGTTCAATTATTGTTTCAATGCGTTCACAAAACATCAAACGACGCTGGTAGTCTTGTTCGCTAAGCTGTTGCAAACACATAATTTTGAATGACTTCATTCTCAAATCCAACGTGATTATTTTCCGAATGCTCTCCCGTTTGATTCCTGTCACAGCTGATAGTCGTCTCACAGATTTCTTGTTGTCCGTTTCAAGCTTATTTGCGACTGAATCAATGTTTTCAGCGGTTCGCACACCTTTGCTGCGCCCAGAGTTGCCTTTATGCATGTTCTTGATTGAGCCGTGATGTTTCCATTTTGCGAAAATCCTGCGAATCGTTTTAGGATCTATGGTCCTTTGCTGACCGTATTGTCGTCTGAAAGACCGTTGGGTGGCAACTACCGAGCCATGTTTGATCATTTCTTCTGCGATGAAAACAAGTTGCATGTCCGACAAATAACCCATGATTGTGGTGGATAAAACTGTCATTTTTTTATAAGTACTGATTTCGTATCCAGGATATCGAAAAAATTAAATAAAACTTTTAAATATTCTTTTTCGAAAGCTTTTTATTTCATTTGTGAAGCTGCAATAATGACTGAGTAATAAGCGATTAAAAACAGGGACAATTTTTGTGGTCACACGACAAATAACCC
Source organism: Bathynomus jamesi (assembly GCA_023014485.1). NCBI lineage: Eukaryota > Metazoa > Arthropoda > Malacostraca > Isopoda > Cirolanidae > Bathynomus > Bathynomus jamesi. Next base: position 614,327 of record JAJOZX010000478.1, on the reverse strand, counting down.
ATGATTGTGGTGGATAAAACTGTCATTTTTTTATAAGTACTGATTTCGTATCCAGGATATCGAAAAAATTAAATAAAACTTTAAAATGTTCTCTTTCGAATGCTTTTTATTTCATTTGTGAAGCTGCAATAATGACTGAGTAATAAGCGATTAAAAACAGGGACAATTTTTGTGGTCACACATAGCCCTGACTGGGCTATTTTTTCGCTACTCTGCGACTTAATTAGTTGGTTGGATTCTGTTCTGTCTATTTTTTTTTTCTAATTGGATTCAGTTTGGTCGTGTTTGTGATAGAATTATGACGTGCTGTTCGTGTGGTTTCTGACTTTGAGAACTTAATTCGTCATGTGCCCTTGATGAAGAGAAAGCATTGGATGTTTTTATCTTTTCAATATTAAACATACACTCATAAAACATATACCATTTGAAAGCTCACACTTTTCTGAGTCTAAAAATGTAGTAATCCAAAAGTATCAATAGCAAATAAAAAGTAACTAGGTTTAATTGTTTGACGCGTGACGTAATTAATTACATTATAAAGGTTGGCTAAGTTATAAATCTTCAGTCTGTGTTGTAAGATGGTATTTTTGGCAATTGTTACGCAAACCTAACCTAACATGAATATGTTATTACATTATCATTTGTATAATTTAGGTTTCGGGGGTACGGGGGCGGAGCCCCCGTAAAGATCACGCATCACAAATTGATCGGTATAGGGTTTTATATTTAAACGTAGTTACTTTTTATTTGCTATTGATACTTTTGGATTACTACATTTTTAGACTCAGAAAAATGTGGGCTTTCAAATGGTATATGTTTTATGAGTGTATGTTTAATATTGAAAAATGGAGCGCTCCTAGAGATTTACCAAATAAATTGCTTATTAGATTTTTGATAGAGCATACAACTACATTTAAGTGTTTTTCGTAGGTTAGGTTAGAGTAATTACCTTAGAATTTTTGCTTTCCCATGCTAAACGTGGGTCTAGTTCGTGTAGTGTATAGTCATTAGATATTTTAGATATTTGGCCGACTAATTATAGTAGCCGAAATCCATATTGGACTCCAAATAAATCACCCAACAGAGCGTATAACCACATGTAAGTGTTTTTTTTTTTGTAAGTTACGTTAGGTAGGTAGGTTAGGTTAGATTTATTTGGAGTCCAATATGGATTTCGGCTAATATAATTAATCCCCCAAATATCTAAATATGTAATAAGTTTATACGCTACACGAACTAGTCCCATTTTAACTACTGTTTATAGATTTATTAAAAATTTAGGATCACCTGAAGATCAGGGCCCCAAGCCTTCTCTAGTTAGTCTTTAAGGCTAACTAACGAAAATATCACGACCTAACCTAACCAATCGTTAGGCCAACTGTACGCCCTTGACGATTGGTTAGGTTAGGTCGTGATATTTTCGTTAGTTAGCCTTATAAAGCTAACTAAAGAAGGCTGGGGACCCTGATCTTCAGGTGATCCAAAATTTCTATTTAATAAAACCACTTATTCATGGCATAAAAGACTATTTGGAATTTACTCATTATTATATTTTTCTTTAAATAAAACAAAAAAAATGCCCACCATCATTGACTTTTACTGAAAACCTTAATTTTTATCATTACACAAGTGATAGAAATCTGTTGAGGGACAATATTGGGCCATTAGCAAATTCAAGCGATAACCTACTGTAATGAATAACTATAAGCAGATAACTAATTATGAATAACTTTTTTATATCTGTTTTTACTGTTGAGGATGCATCTTTTAGGCTCTTTTCCAAAATCCGGACCGCTCTTTTTCTCTAGAAAGTTACATTATTAATTATTATTATGTGGTTTTGCGTGCTGAGTTCAAAAAAAGGGAGCAAGTGTAGTTTACGTCTCCCTGACGCAAAAGGGGACACAAACTACACTAGGTCAAAGTTGGGGAACGTAAACTACACCAGGATCTTTAGGAAACATTTTTTAAATGAATCCAACAAATAAAACGTTAAACTACGAAAATATTACGACTTAACCTAACCAATCGTCTATATATATATATATATTATAATATATATATATATATTATATATAATATATACGTAAAGAACGACGCTTGTATAGAGAACATTCCGCGCAAGATAAGGAGGGAGAACGAACAAATGAAAAAACGAGGTGTTCTTTGCAGTTGAAATGTATTATAGGTGCGGCATTCGGAAGTGCCCCCCCTCGGGCATTGGTTTCTGCGCGTATGTAGGAGAATTACGACTTCTGATCGAGTGAGGACCATGGTGTAGTGGTTATCATATCTGACCGGCAATCGGAAGATCCAGGGTTCGATTCCCGGGTGGTTACCTCGTTTTTTCATTTGTTCGTTCTCCCTCCTCATCTTGCGCGGTATGTTCTCCTATACAAGCGTCGTTCTTTACGTTAATTATACTGCGTGTTCTATGCAGTTGAAATATATATATATATATTATATATATATATTATATATATAATATAGATATATATATATATATATATATATAATATATATATAGATACAGGGTGGGCGGAAAGGAGCTCCTAATTTAAATTACATATAAATCATGTATAAATTGTGATTGTATTGTTATATTGTTATGGTGTGTTCTCTAAAGTGGTACAATTGTAACGATAATCTTTTTTTCTCTAAAGTGTTCTCTTTGTGTTCTCTAAAGTGGTACAATTGCAACGTTCATTTTTTTTTTTCATTTCAGATTGAAGGGTAACATGGCTGAGCGTTTAACACTGCAGAGCGTGCCCAGTTGGCGGCACGGTACGAAGTTTGGCAATCTGTCGTTCGAGTTCAAAGATGGTGGCAGGCCATTCACGGACCACGTGCCCAAGTGGACCCGAAAACAATCAAGAACTGCCCTCGAAGCTCATGACCACGGGGTCTGTGGCAGATGTTCGAAGATGTGGTCGCCCTTCGACATCCAGGGCCCAGGAGACGGTGCAGGCAGTTCAGGAAAGTTTCGCACGGAGTCCACGAAAGTCAACTCGCCAGGCAGCTCGGGAAAGTGGACTCTCCCGCTACTCAGTGCGAACTGTGCTGAAGAAGGATGGGTCGTCGTGGTCCACATCAATGGCCAGCCAGGAGCCCCGACTTGACACTGTGCGACTTCTTTCTTTGGGGGTGGGTAAAGGAAGAAGTCTACCGCACCAAACCGAGGACATTGGAAGAACTGGAGGACCGAATTCGGGAAGTCATGTCCTCCATCCCGCCGGAGTTCCTGCTAAAGTCAGTGGACGCCATTCCTGGGCGGCTCCAGAAGCTGGTGGAAAGAGTTGGAGCCCACATTGAATTTTAGAGAAAACCTACAATATGCCTACCTTTTCATATTATTTCTTCTGAAATAAATGGATATACGTATTTTTTTACCATCCAAATAGGGAGCTACTTTCCGCCCACCCTGTATATATATATATATATATATATATATATATATATATACGTAAAGAACGACGCTTGTATAGGAGAACATTCCGCGCAAGATAAGGAGGGAGGGAGAACGAACAATGAAAAAACGAGGTGTTCTTTGCAGTTGAAATGTATATATAGGTGCGGCATGCGGAAGGTGCCCCCCCTCAGGGGGTTACCTCGAGGTGGTTACCTCGTTTTTTTCATTTGTTCGTTCTCCCTCCTCATCTTGCGCGGTATGTTCTCCTATACAAGCGTCGTTCTTTACGTTAATTATACTGCGTGTTCTTTGCAGTTGAAATATATATTATATATATATATATATATATATAATAAGCAACAACCACAGGGAAAAAAGGAAAAAAGAAACACGAATTCCGAGCGCGCTTTCGTGATATATTCACATTTTCAAGGACAAGAGAGAAATTTCTCTCTTGTCCTTGAAAATGTGAATATATCACGAAAGCGCTCGGAATTCGTGTTTCTTTTTTCCTTTTTCTCTGTGATTGTTTGCTTATTAATAGATGACGTGTTATTTTGTGATTTTACTGTATATATATATATATATATATATATATATATATATATATGTGTTAAAGAACGACGCTTATGTAGAAGAGCGTTCCGCACAAGATGAGGAGGGAGAACGAACAAATGAAAAATGAGGTTCGTTCTCCCTCCTCATCTTGTGCGGAACGCTCTTCTACACAAGCATCGTTTTTTACATTAATTATACTGTGTATTGTTTGCAGTTAAAAAATATATATATATATATATATATATTATATATTATATATATATATAACGGGTGTGCCATAAAAAGTGTACATATTGAAAAGGCTATAAAATCAACATTTGTCATTTAATTTTAATAAAACTTCTACACAATAAAACATATGTATTTATCTATATGCAAACAAGTTTTCAGGCCAAAATATCAAATAATTCAAATTCTATCAACATTTAACGAAAGAGTATGATTTTTCTAATTAACATGCAAAAATTATTAAATCATTTTAATATTTTTTTATAAAAATAATTTTTTAACGTAAAATTTACCTGAAATTATTACAAAAATTACTCGAAATGCTTTCCTTCCATTTCAATAACTTTTTTTATTCTTGGCCGGAATTCATCTATGGCTCAATTTACTTGTTCCTGTGGAAGCTCTTCCCATTTTTGAATGATGATCTCGCGTAAATGAGCATCTTAGTCCCGTAGACTCGCTCTGCTAAGTTCTCCCATATTCCGGCGAAGAATAAAAAAAGTTATTGAAATGGAAAGAAAGCATTTCGAACAATTTTTTTAATAATTTCAGATAAATTTTACTTTAAAAATTATTTTTATACAAAAATATATATTAAAAAGGTTTAATAATTTTTGCATGTTAAGTAGAAAAATCATACTCTTTCGTTAAATGTTGATAGAATTTGAATTATTTGATATTTTCGTCTGAAAACTTGTTTGGATATAGATAAATACATATGTTTTATTGTGTAGAAGTTTTATTAAAATTAAATGACAAATGTTGATTTTATAGCCTTTTTAAAATGTACCCTTTTTTGATGGCACACCCGTTATATATACAAAACTAACTTTGATATACCTAACCAATCATGCCTAGTTGGATCAACTGTACGCCCTTGACAACTGGTTAGGTTAAGTCACACATTCCCTTTTGCGGCACCTCCAAACGAAACGGTTTTCATATTTGATCAAACTTTAGGATGTTTTCTTTGACATGCTTTTGCGAATGAAATAATTCCGTGTTCTTGGAAGAATTCAATTGTATCTTCTTCTGTTGTTTGGAATAATGATTGTAAATTTTCCATTATGATAATAATTCACTGCATTAAATTCTGAAAGCAAATTAAAACATTTTAGAAAATTATATTTATTATATAGCGATATATGTAAATAATGGTAATAAAAATTGCTGTAACCTTTTTGTTTTTCATTTCTCCAATTAAAGAATAACTTTTCTGAACTCAGCAAGCAAAACCACATAATAATAATGTAACTTTCGAGTTATAAAGAACGGTCCAAATTTTGGAAAAGATCCATTTTTTATTCCAGAGACTTAAATGGGGGCAAACTCTTTCGTCTTTGCCTTTCATCTGATATTTTTCATTCCTGCTGAAAGTTCACTTTCATTCAGACTATCCCAAAGAAGGGGAACCGCCCTCAAACCTCCAACTATCGTCTAGTTGCCTTGATTTCTTGCCTTTTAAAAGTTTTTGAATCTATCCTTAATAGGTAGATTCTTAAACATATTTCTTCTTGCAATCTTCTTTCAGATCGTCAGTATGGATTCCGCAAGGGACGCTCGACTGGCGATCTTCTTGCATATCTCTGACTCTTGGTCACTCTTCTTTCGGGATTTCGGTGAAGCTTTTGATAAAGTCTGGCACAAATCTTTAGTTTCCAAACTGCCACCCTTCGGTTTCTATCCTTCTATCTGTGCCTTCATCTCTAATTTCCTTTCTGGCCGATCTATAGCTGCGGTTGTAGATGGCCACTCTTCTTCTTCTAAAGCTATTAATAGTGGTGTTCCTCAGGTTCTATCCTGTCACCCACTCTTTTCCTTTTGTTTATCAATTATCTATTAAGTCGCACTTTCTGTCCTATCCACTCCTATGCCGATGATTCCACTCTTCATTTCTCCACCCGTTTCACAAAGCCTCCTTCTCAACAGTCACTCTGATCTTTCTACTATCTGTGATTGGGGCAGAGAAAACCTTGTGGCTTTCAATGCCTCAAAAACTCAGTTTCTCCATCTGTCTACTCGTCACAATCTTCCACACGACTATCCCCTTACCTTCAACAATACACAACTGAATCCTACAACTGAATCCTTCCTCTTCTTTTAACATTTTCGGTGTTTCCTTTTCTCGTGATCTTTCCTGTAAAAATCTCATATACTCTCTTTCCAAAACAGCTTCTGAGAGGTTAGGTGCGCTGTACCACCTCCACAGTTTTTTCTCCCTACTCAGTTGCTGTCTCTGTACAGGTGTCTTGTCCGCCCATTCTCATGTGTGGGGTGGCTCAGCCACACAGCTCTACTTGACCGGGTGGAATCAAAGGCTTTTCGTTTCAATTCCCGACCTCTTACTGATTGTCTTCAATCCCTCTCTCTTCGCCGCAATGTTGCCTCACTCACTCTTTACTATCGATATTATAATGGACACTGCTCTTCTGAACTCTCTAACTGCATGTCTTCTCCTTTAAGGAGAGCATGCAGTACCATACTTTTTACATATTCTCATTCTTTTCTGTCCAACTCTTTAACGCAAGCGTTAATCGGTATTTTCAATCTTTCATCTACTCAACCAGTGAACTCTTGAACAATCTTCCTCAATCCATTTTTCTCCCTGTGTTTGACTTCCAATCTTTCAAACGTAGAGTGTCCAGGCATCTTGAAAACTTTAGATCTTAATTTTGGCTCTCTTCTTCTTCTATGGGTGGGTCGTTTTTGCGGGCATTCGTCTTTGGCCCCTCCTTCCCGCATAAAAAATAATTCTAATACATTGCTGAACCATATTTATAGATCAGTGGTTCTTAACCGGGGGGGGCGCGCCCCCCTAGAAACAGGAATTTCTCTAATTGTATTTGTTATTCTCTTAACGAGAGCATGGGCTAATATTGAGAAGTTATTGAGAATGTTATTTTGATTGAAGGGGGGCGTGGAGGGAAGGACCAATTCCTAGAGGGGGCATGGTAGTAAAAAGGTTAAGAACCACTGTTATAGATAGTCATAGTCTTATTTGGGAGAGTTTTAAAATTCTTGTTAAAATAAAGACCTAACTTTTGTATGTAGAAAGGAGGAGCCAAAGGCGAGTACCGCCAAAACTGTCCATCTTTATAAGAAAGAGAGCCAAAAGCAAGGTCTCCGAGGCTCCCGATGCTATTTTTGGTTTATAAATTTTGAAAAGATTGTGTAACGTGTAAAATGCATGTATGTGCAGGGAATAATAGAGAGAGAAGTGTGTGTTTGAAAGCATGCTGGACTGCTCACAGGGTAGATGAGACAGAAAAAATCAGCTAAAGTGGACAGTGACGGGAGAAACGGGAGTTCCAGCACTCCCTGTTTCCTGCCTAACGTCCAGTCCGGAGTACTTCCCTAGTCGAGTGGTGTCTGCAATATGCTCCTATAACTGAAAGGAATATTTTGAAATGTGTACTCGTATACTTTATAAATAATTTCAAAAACAGTTCGGGAACGTATAAATGTAACCACGTAACGTTAAAACACCCTCTTATTTATTTAGTACTTGTTAATTTTTTTGGCTAATTTTTCCTATTTTGTTTATGCTATACTGATTACTGAGATAGTTATTTTCGGCTTTTTGCCTTTGCCCTGGTTTCCTTGATGAAGTGTGCTGGTGAATAGGCGAAAGGCCTTGGAATCGCTTTTCTTTTTTCTGTGTGTGTATGTGTGTGTGTGCGCATTTCTCTCTCTCTCTCTCTCTCTCACTATATATATATATATATATATATATATATATGATGAATAAAACCACGAAGGAAAGGAAACACAAAATGGTGCTCAAGCGCTTTCGTCTAATGACATCCTCATATATATATATATATATATATATATATATATATATATATATATATATATATATATACACTGTATTTTATATATATACAGTGTGTATATATATATATATATATATATATATATACACACACACACTGTATTATAACTTGGTTTTTGCTTCCGCCTGAATTGTTAATTTTGACGAAGGTTATATATATATATATATATACACAAACTCAGAATGGTCCCCTGAGAAACTTATATGTTAAACACAGACCGTGCATGGAACAAGAAACTCTTCTGGGAAAATTAAATCCACTATAGTCCGAATAAGTAATGGTAAATGACAAATACCATAGTTTTCCTTTTTCATGATGCTAGCCCGACGTGGGCAACGGGTCTCTCGCAAAGAGGTCCCATAAATATAGCTTCCCTCACCAGCTATCTGCAAAGCAGACAGGATCCAGCTTTGGGACATGGATCTAGGGTTTAAAGCAAGCCTAGTCCCACTACTTTTAGAACCTCTATATAAGTAAAAGACTCGTTGCATTCACGTCGGATTGAATAAATCAAAGAAAAGGGGGTAACTATTGTATTTTTAGCCAAAAAAACCAAAACTTAAACCTCAACCGGGACATTGAGCGTCCACTTTTCAAGGCACGTAACACGTCCGTTTAATATACACAAACTCAGAATGGTCCCCTGAGAAACTTATATGTTAAACACAGACCGTGCATGGAACAAGGAACTCTTCTGGGAAAATTAAATCCACTATAGTCCGAATAAGTAATGGTAAATGACAAATACCATAGTTTTTCTTTTTTATGATGCTAGCATCATAAAAAGAAAAACTATGGTATTTGTCATTTACCATTACTTATTCGAACTATAGTGGATTAATTTTCCCAGAAGAGTTCCTTGTTCCATGCACGGTCTGTGTTTAACATATATATATATATATATATATATATATATATATATATATATATATATATACACGATGAATTGGTACAAAATTTAAATTCTGTACCGATTCAGCAATTTGTTGTACCTGGTATGCCATACATTAAAATCAAGCTCACCCTCCCGTCTACTGTTAATTTTGCAGCCATCCCCTACCTAAAACTAAAAATATTATAATCAACACTGAAAATTCCTATGATGCGCGACTTTTTCGCCACCCTATATATATATAATCTGTTACAGTCAAAGTGTGTAACCAGCCATTTCGCGTAATGGCTGAAATTTTTAGTAATTTCGCGAAATGGCTGTTTCACTTGGTCATTTCGCGAAATGACTAAAATCTTCAGCCATTACGCGAAATGGCTGAAATTTCACCGTGGTCATTTTGTACAAGATCATTTGCTCGGTTAGGTCAACTGTATGCCCTTGACAATTGGTTAGGTTAAGTTGTGTTATTTTCGTTAGTTTTAACGAAAATAACACGACTTAACCTAACCAATTGTCAAGGGCATACAGTTGACCTAACCGGGCTTTCAGTGGCGGATATCTGAATAACATTGAAGGCCCGGTTAGTATTTGAAAACCTCTATATTGAAAATTCAAATGTGTTCAAATGTGTATTTCAAGAGTGTTTCTCACTTATTTGACCAGACCTGTAGATGTATATATGTTTTAGCAGATTTAGTTAGTTAAATAAAGGTTTCCAATTTTATTGTGATGTTTGTTATTTCTATGAATTCATGACAAAAGTCATTTTAGTCATTTCGCGAAATGACGAAGTGAAACAGCCATCTCGCGAAATTACTAAAAATTTCAGCCATTACGCGAAATGGCTGGTTACACACTTTGACTGTAACATATATATATATATATATATATATATATATAAAATAAAAAATAGATGAAAACAGTTTACAAATAGCAACAAGCAAAGGCGAATCGAAATACCTGAAAAGAGAATGACTAAAGGCGATTGGCTGATTGTTTTTGCTTTCTGATTTGATGGCTTTAATTAGTTTTGACTTCTCTGGTCGCTTTATATCGTTTCCCCTTCGGTTCACTCATGATTTTGTGAGGGCGTACCTTTCATTTTCACATATATATATATATATATATATATTATAATATATATATATATACTACTCAAAAGAATTTAAGGGTCAAAGGAAATTTTTTGATCATTTTTGTAAGTATGTCTTTTTAAGCCAGATAGGGTTAGAATATCCCCCTTTGGGTTGTCATTTGGACTATAGACATCACGTTATTATGGGACATGCAATCATTGCACTTATCTTTAGAAACTTTTTAAGTTAAACCAGATTTCCTTTTCATAGATTTGAAGCACGAACTTAGTCAGACTAAACTGACAAACTGCCTCGAAACACCCATTGTGACACCTCATGCACCATTTGCACGAGTTTTGCATGAGTGTCATTCCATGCATGCCAATTTTAGCAATAAAAAGGCTGAGCATTTTCCATTCATCATCACTTGAAATTTGAAGATGGTTCGACGACAACTCAGCATCCAAGACAGGGGAAGGGCCATTGGCTGGCTACAAGATGGACAAACTCAGAGAACTGTGGCTCAGCGTCTAAATGTAAGCCAAAGCGTTATCGGCAGACTCTGGCAGAGGTTCAGGACAACTAATGCTGTTCAGAATCGCCCCTGTTCTGGAAGACCCCGATCAACAACAGAACGAGAAGACCGCTTCCTGATGATAACGGCGTTGCGACAGCGCTTTGTGACCGCACGGCATCTTCGGGATCAACTCAGAGCTGGTGTGTATACATTTTTTTGGGACGCCCTGTGTATATATATATATATATATATATATATTATATTATATTATATATATATATATATATGATCAAAAGTATTCGGACACCGCATGGTTTTGGGAAAATGGTTTTATTATGGCATTTAGTAACCAGTAGGTCCACCCCTTTGCTTTTATTACAGCGTCAACATGTCGAGGCATACTTTCCACCAGTTTTCGGTAAGTCTGTGCAGGAATGGCTCGCCATTCCTCTTGCAGAGCTGATGCAGAGATGCAAGTGAAGCCGGGCGTGGTGTGCGGTTTCGTATCCGTCGCTCCAGTTCGTCCCACATGTGCTCGATTGGGTTGAGATCGGGGCTCTGAGCAGGCCAGTCTAACAAATCCACCTTATTTTCACGAAACCAGTCCTGCACACGCCTTGCAGTATGGCAGGGAGCTCGATCCTGTTGAAACAAACAATGGCCATCTCCGTAGTATTGCCACAGTGTAGGAAGGGCCGAATTGTCCAAACGTCGAGATAAACGTCAGCGTTCATTGTAGTGGGTATAACAACCAACGGGCCGAGCCCTAGCCAGGAAAACAACCCATACCATGATGGACCCTCCACCGAACTTCACCGTTGGACGTACACAGTCAGGAAGAAGCCGTTCTCCGGGCTGTCGCCACACCCAAACACGCCCATCAGACTGGAAGAGTGAATACCGCGACTCGTCGCTCCAAAGAACAGTTTTCCAGTCCTCCACGGTCCAGGAACGACGGGACACACCAGGCCAAACGACGCGTGGCATTAACTTTTGTAATCAGTGGCTTGTGTACAGCTGCTCTACCATAATAACCGAGTCTGTGCATCTCTCTGCGGATAGTTACAGTACTAACGGAGGTACCGGATGCTCTTCCTACCTCCTCAGCGATGGAAGCGGCAGAGGACGTGCGGGACTTCTTGACATGTCGTACCAGACTTCTTCTATCACGTTCCGTCAGTTTGCGTGGTCGTCCGGAACGTTTTTTCGCGTTAGTTTCACCGTCGTGCTTCCATCTCATGATAACATCCGCTACAGTCGACTTTGGTATATCCTGTTTGGCTGCAATGTTTCGTATAGAAACGTTACTTAAATAACATCCGATGACGAGTCCACGTTGGAACTCGGAGAGTTCACGTCCCGCGCGGCATGGCTTCACAACAGTTACTGATAACTTAACAGAACACCTCAGCATTATAGTTTCGCCACGCTTTTTCCCAGCATACCTTTCGGCGAAGGTGATATTTGCAGAAATGCGGATTTTCCGGGGTGTCCGAATACTTTTGATCATATAGTGTGTATATATATATTATATATATATATATATATATATATATATATATATATATATATATATTAGGGATGTACCAATACTAAACTTCACCGAATATCGGATATTAGGTGCAAAACTATTCGGCCGAATACCGAATACCAAAATCCAAGTATTAGTATTATTTGGGTTATTGGGCGTCAATATAAAAAATTGCTTAATATTTGGCTGGACACAGGGGCTAACGAGAAATGAGAGGTTGTGTTTCACTAGCACTATTTTTCATGCTCTTTACGATGGTACTAATCATTTTTTCTGGAAATGCAAGATTAGAGAAAAAATTACAAGTTACATTTTTATAGTGAATATTTCCTGTTTTGGCTATAATGTGCTTTTGTTTCACGAGAATATCAAGACGCGGATCACCTGAAGATCCGTCACCCGAGCCTTTTTTAGTTAGCTTTATAAGGCTAATAACGAAAATATCACGATTTAACCTAACCAATCGTCAAGGGCGTACAGTTGACCTAACGACTGGTTAGGTTAAGTCGTGATATTTTCGTTAGTTAGCCTCATAAAGCTAACTAAAAATGTCTGGGGTGACGGATCTTCAGGTGATCCCAAGACCCTTCCAAAAGGAAGCCGAAGGTAGATCTATGGAACTACTTTGATGAGGTTGCTACGTCTTCACAATCAGATGAGCCTCCACCTATCAAAAGTAGCCAGCAAAGTTGTCAAAAAGAATTAGAAATCTCTTCAAAGGAGCCGCGAGTCAGTCGCAACACGAACCCAGTAGCGGATTATAATGGGGGAAAAGGGGGCATTTGCCCCCGGCCCCAGATGCTGACCGGCCCCAAGATGCTGACCAACCCCAAGAAACTATGTAAACGCTATAATCTACCGTTGAAATAATTGGTCGACCGTGAGGAAGAAAAAAATATTCTAGATTCCGCTTCTACAAAACCTAGTTTAGTATCCCATTTATGTGAACAAAGTATACATTTTCTGTAATCACATCTTTGTTTTTGTTTCGTTTTCTGTTGATCGATCCCAGTCAGTTGATCACATCACTCATGTATGATGTATCAGGTAAAGAATTGTGTTTTTCTAGTGTTTTTCTAGTGACACCGACCCGAAAATAGTCATTGCCCCCGGCCCTAACAATGCTTAATCCGGCCATGCACGAACCTTCTTGACTGGTGGCGCCATAATGGCGAAAGATTCTGCAACTGTGAGGACTTGATCGCAAATATCTCACCGCACCACCTACAAGTGCACGAAGTGAACGGCTGTTCAGTTCTGCGAAAAATGTAATTACCGGCGCACGTAATCGTTTAGCTCCTGATGCTGCTGAACTAATTTTTCTCCTCGATAATCTACTTGCCTTAAATTTCAATTATTACGTTTTGTGTTTGCGGTAATTTATTCGTTTTTTGTAAGGTTATTACTTATTAGTATAACTATACCAAGTTGGATCTGTTTATAATTATTTTTTGAAATAAAAAAATACACTTTAATTTCCATTTCCTAAATCACGTTATTTACCCTAATTATCAAATATTTGGTATTCGGCTAAAGACATAAAAACTATTCGCCTGAATACCGAATATCCTCAACTTTAACCGAATACCGAATATCCTCAACTTTAACCGAATACCGAATATGCGGTACATCCCTAACATATATATATATATATATATATATATATATTATATATATATATATATATATATCCCAGGTAAGTTTTCATTTAATTTTTACCACTAGACAAATAATTGAATGAAATATTTGTTTCAAACAATGTGTGTCCATTTCCCTTTGTTGGTCTACTGATCACTTGTGTCACTTGTGTGTCTTATAAAGAGACATATATTGGCAGAACAAAGCGCCAGTTAAAACGTAGGGAGGACCAGCACGTGCTGGTTGTGAGTAATGGGACAGAAACAAAATTAACACACTTAACCAGTTTAGTAGGCCTTTTGCATAGCAAACATTCTTTGAAAACCAATTTTTGCTGCTAAAAATTCTACGTAGCTGTTTGATTTACTTACTGTAATTTCTGCTATATATATATATATATATATATATATATATATACACACAGTGTGTATATATATATATATATATATATATATATATATATATATTATATATATATATATATATATATTCGTCATTTCGCCCTCTCCCTTCATTCCCTGACGAGTGTACTGCTGAATACACGAAAGAGCTTGGAATCATTTTTCCTTTTTTCTTGTGGAAAAAGGAAAAAACAGAGCCTCCTTTTCGTTTTCGTGTTTTGTTGGCTCGTCGTATGTTATCTCCATTGATTTGAATTTCTTTTTTATCAATACAGTTATCACACTTTTCACAGTTTCTTGGCAATCGTTTAGATATGCTTCAGTGATGCATGTGAAGTAAATTCTTATTTTTTTTTCATAAATCCATCGAGGTATAAAAATTTATTTAAGGAATAGTTTGGTTTTTAAACCTTGTATATTTGCAAGAATCATTTTATTTTTTTTACTTTTCATTTTGCTGCTTATGTATTTCAGCTTCATTCTCCTTCATTCAGTATCTTTTGTTTCGTTGCCAAATGATCATCAAATTTTTTTTTTTTTTACCTTTTTCGATTGATAATGATCCAATTTCTTACGTAATTTTATTTTGCATATAATCTGTTCGGTTCGGGAGAGCTCACCTGCTTTGACTTTTGCTGTACGTATTGATTTTTATCATTGATTTCAGCGACATCAAAAGCTATTTTTTTGATTTATTGAGGTTTTAGCATTATTTTGGGGGAATTCGTCCGTAATGCTCATTGAAGGATGGTTACATATATATATATATATAAGTATAGTATTATCACTAGTACTAATGCTTATATTATTATTTCTATATAAGTATGGTATTATCACTAGTACTAATGCTTATAGTATTATTTCTTTATTATTAATATTATTATTCGTAACTTTTGGGAATAATTAATTCCCTTTGCCAGCAAATTAAATTAACTTATTTGAAATATTTATTAATGACGATAACTTAAATAATGAGTAAGATTATTTAAGAGATGGTTAAATGGTAAATGAAGTTCAGAATTGTAAATAAAACGGTCCTACAAGATTAAAAGAATAGAAGTATTTATTTTCAGGTTTTTTAAAACCAATGAGGAGTTGTAATCATTTGGTATCGGTTCAAGTTTGTTCAATGTATCGATATTCAAAGATGAGAAGCTGAATTGTCATTATATGATTGGTAAAATTTCAAGTTGTTGAGTTTGTGTTGTATGTGTGAATGAGTGGTGTCTTGAACTGGCGAAATCATAGATTGTGTGTGTGGTGTGTGTGTGTGTGTGTGTGTGTGTTCCATACGATGCGAATAGAATATTGGCGATACAGATGTACTCCCAGTATAACTTGTATTGCAGGAAGCGCATGTGTATCAATATACGATATACAAACACCAATTGGCAAGGAATGTCTCTTTGTGTTCGAATGGTGATTTTATAGTGCTGTCGTTAATGAAGCTTAAAGTCTATTCGTGAGATTAAAATGGTCAATAATAATTTGATCATTTTATTTATAGCTCCATAATAAAGTAAAAAAATGTAACGTTTGTGTTTTAGGACGCTTGGAATATGTGCTTTGAGTTTGTAAATATTACTTTCATTCTTTTATATATAAAAATATATATAAAATAATTTTATTTTAGGTCTTTTTCCTAAAGAACCTTAATTATAAATAAGAGAACTAAAGCTTGTATCATACTTTGATAATTTATTGCAAACGTTTCAGAATTTTTTCCATGTTCACTGCTAAGTTAATAATAAATATAATTATTATTTTAGATACATGCAAAAAGAGATATAGTCCAAATTAATCGACATTTTTATGAACTTCATAAAACAAAATTATTCGATTCTGTGAAGGTTCATTTTTGAAGCGAAAGGTTGAATGCGGAAGTATAGTCGTTCTGGATGGGTTTTTTTTTTATGTAATATGTGTAAAGATTCCAAAATATGTATGTCCGTTAATTGCTGTTGATGGTGTGAATAATTTTGAAGTGTGACGCGTGTAATGGATAATTTTTTGAGTATGAATGTTCTCTAATAAAAGATTTTGAAGGTTTATGTGAAGCTAATCTCGATGAAATGGTAAGGTGTTTGTTTATTTTTAGATGGTACTGACAGCTAGTGCTACCAATATAATTCGCTTGGCAACAAATACAATCAAAAGAATATATAATAAACGAAACCAGGGCATTCGGAAGTTTTTAGTTGTAGAATATGTACGATTTTATAATGTAATTATTTCTAAATATCAAACGAAAATTTATTTATGGGTATAATTTTGTTAGTAGCGTTCTTTTTAATTTTAATGCTAATGTCATCGGCGGCGGTGGCGGCAGCGGTCCCACGATCCGAGGATGACGTCAGCCAAGGGTGGAGAAGAGACAGCCTAGGTTTAGGGCATCTTTTCTAGCCTCCTCACTGATTCTGGGAAGCAGAGGGGATCCTGAATAAGACCCTTCAGTCGCGGAACGCAGCAGCTGAATCACACTCCTGTCTCTGTATCCAAGTGCGAGACAATCTTCTTACGTCCACCGCCTACGTACAGATCCGTAACGACTTCCGGATATGACAGTCCTGTCTCTGTTGTCACTCGTCCATCGCTGCAGGACTTGGTAAGTGATGGGATCCTATGATGGGAAGACTGATGCGTGATTTCTTTTAACGTGGGGAAACAGGCACTAACGGCAACCGCATGAGCTTGATGAGAAGGCGACCTGAATCCGATGGCATGAAAGAAACCATGACAATCGGAGGCCGCCCTCCCACTGCAATGTGATGAGATATGCTAATGTAATCGTAGTAAGGAAACTTAAAATATTTTAAGTTGGAATTTTGTTTGTTGGCTTTAAACATTATTTAAAAAGTAATTAAGTGCTTGTTGAAAAATGTTCTTAGGATAGGAGTTACCTATAGTTAATATTTGCTGATATGTTGTTTCGTTGTGGAAGGATATGTAGTGTATGTTGAACAAAGGTGATATGGTCAGTAACTTAAGTTCTTCTATTGTTAATTTTATATATGGTTGGTATGTTGCTGAAATAATTAGTACGTAAACTTGTGTGGCTGGGTTTTCTGGACACAGAAGTATGAAATTTTTTTCTCTTTTGCTTATTTTAATAACAAGAAAAGGTAAAGTTTAACTAGTTTCTTCCTCCATAGTAAATCCGATATGTGGATCTTGATTATTTAAATAATTAAGAAAACTATCAGAATAGTTTCGATTTGTGAATAGCAGGAACTATCGTCTCCGTATCTTTTGTAGAATTTTGGTCTAATGTTGTTAGAACAATCTTGTAGCCAAATTTTCTCTTTATAACATCGGAAAATGTTCGCCAGAGTTGAAACTGAAATATATACCGAAATGGCATATCTAATTTCTTTAATTTGACTAAACAAGAATTATCTAAGCTTTGAATTTGCATCTGACCTTTATTTCGGCACTCTTCTTCTCCTTCTGAGGTAGAGGAGAGTTTCTGCGGGGACCTCGCTCTTGACCCCTCCTTCCTGTGTAAAAAGAAACTTGGAATTGGGCTTCACTTCATGTGGGAAATGATTAATTTCAAGTAAATATAATTTTGTGTGCGTTTAGTCTGAACTAAATTTGTTTTGCGTAACATCATCTGTTTGCTTCAATTTTAACAAAAGTGGGCAACATAATTTTGAACACAATACTTTGTTAGTCTAAAATCTAAGTAAACATTTTGGTTGAAATAAATAAATAGTGTGGAAAGCTAATTCAATCTTCCTCCGTAATGTGTACTTTCTACTAAATTTTATATAAAAAAAAGGTCTTTTGATTCAATATGTATACACACTATATATACTGTACACACTGTGTGTGTGTGTGTGTGTGTGTGTGTATATATATATATGTATCTATACATATGTGTGTGTGTGTGTGTATGTGTATACTCGTATATGGAAATAAGCCAAATAGCTTATTTCCTGGCATTGACGTGTGTTCCTTTGCTCTTAATTTTTATTTTTATCACCGTTTCACTGTATTTTCTGAATGGAAATGAGAGAATCTTTCAGCATAGAAATTCGAACGAATTGCAGCCTTCATTTCTCTTCTCGTAAGCCATCATTATCGCAAGACAAGAATTGGGAGGAAATCTAAGCGCACCTACGATGATTTATGTGAACAGATTAAGAAGCTGATATATATATATATATATATATATATATATATATATATATACTCACAGGATGTGTATGGTCAGTCGTGCAGACTTGTGTATATACAGAATTTTCATATGCAGAGATGATTCTAGTTTTATTCTTTGTAGTTTGTTGAGGTTTAAAATATACTGCTTTCATTTCATTTTTGCAGCATGCAATTCTTGTTCATTGTTATACTCCTTGCATATATGCGCGTATAAATGCGTTTATAAACGAAATAATCGCACTTAAACAATATGAAAAGGGGAAAGCCATTAAAATGGGAAGCTAGGTGGCGTGGTCGGTAGGAGCACGCACTCTGAGACCACGCAAAGTGGGTAGATTTTCCTTTTCCATCGTATGTATGTTTATAGTGCAATGATACAGTGGAAAATTTAATTTCAAATTTGAGAAGTAAATATTAATCTCAATATATGAATTCTCATTTCATTTAAAGCACTTCACATTCGGCAATGTGTTACTCACTTTTAGCATTTAAAAGCGCTTCGGTAATTTTGAAATTAAATTTGAATGTCGGAGGTGAACTTTCAACAAATTTCGGACAGAGGAAATCGTGCAGGAATTCATTTCAGTAGTTGATAGCTATGATTCAATTCAGGAATGTTATATATATATATATATATATATATATATAGGTCGAACATACGGAAATTCATTTAAACAAAATGGATAAGAATGTTAAAAGTATAAAACGCTGATCAAAATTATGTCAAGTCTGATTGCTTTTAGAATTCTTCTTTTTATGCGGGTACCACATAGTTCATGTGGCCACAACATAACACATGAACTTCAACATAACACACAGGTTCCTTCCCTCACTCAAGTGAACCTATTTGACCCGACCGCCGAAACTCTATCGCGCTACCGCTGATTTATTTGTGTTACAGGTTATTCTCTAATCTTTCAGTAATTTGTTTTAACCCTTTCATACCCAAATTAAGTCGAAAAGTAAAAAAAAATTGGGATATAAAAATCGTTTAATTGGACCCAAAATAACTGAAAAATATATTTTACAAAGTTTTATTGTTCATAATTAATAAAATACGAAATGTGTTAAATTTCACACATTGGGAACTGGAAGGTCTAAAATTGCTTCCAAAGTTAACGATGAAAATTTCACACACTGGGCATTAAAGGGTTAAAATGTTCTGTCAAGCCATAGAATTCCCTATTTGATTTGAGATCTTTTGTAAAGCTATACCCGTCAAGAACCAACCCTCTTCGAGGGAAAAACCAATAGC
This sequence comes from Bathynomus jamesi, assembly GCA_023014485.1. Taxonomy (NCBI): domain Eukaryota; kingdom Metazoa; phylum Arthropoda; class Malacostraca; order Isopoda; family Cirolanidae; genus Bathynomus; species Bathynomus jamesi. The sequence continues at coordinate 594,825 of JAJOZX010000478.1, read as the reverse complement.
TGTAACTGTAGCGATCTGGTTAGTTGATGACTGGTTAATATGAGGGGAAACACCACCTTTAAGGCAGTCAGATTTGGTTGACCACCAAAAATTTTTTTTTTTTATATAAAAGCTCTTACACCGTCGGCTTTACTCACTCTTCTCTGTACATAGTGTATACATGATCTAATTTGCCGTGTACAATTTTGCTATACTCGCTTGAATAAGTTAAGTGTTTTATTGAGTAACTTCGAAATTTTGACTAAACCTGTTTAAACGCCAATTTTTTCTTTGAATTTATGCAAGGAATTGTTGTGACATTTTTACTGATTATTTTTTTTTTATATTTTTAAATATTGCTTTACCCTGTTTTAAAACTGCGGCCGTCGTATTTTCTTGGAACATGTGTGAATCAAACCTGCAAATGAAAAACATTTTCCTTTTAGTAAATAAGCCATATAAATTGAGACCAAAATAATCTAAATTACGAGTTATTTAAATGTACTTTGTTTTTAAACGTAAAAGCTGAATGCGGAGTATAAAAGTCATCGATGTTCTGAATGAAATTCTGCAAGAATTCATACTTTGAGGGGCAGTTACTGATCAAAAATTGCACTCAAAATGAAGAAGGGTAAATCTAAGAAAAACCATAAACGACAAACGTCAAGTTTTATAGTCAGATGAAAGATTTTATCACAGAAAATTTAATTGTATTACCTTTTGAATTTCGTACACCACATGGAAGTTTGCCACAAAATATAAAAATAGTTTCTAAGGTGCATTGATTGCACTACACGAAATTTGTTGTGTGATACTACTTGCAACATTCAAAATAACTACTGGCATGTAAGAAAGTGTATGTAGGTGAAACCAACGACTACGGTTAATTTGCGGAATGGCTTGCCAACCAAAGTAGTTCAAAGTAATTCGGTCGAGTCCTTTAGAAAGAGACTGGATGCTTATCGTGCCTTAAACCCCAGTTGGAAGCATTTGTTGGCGCATAAAAGTATTGTAGGATTTTCGCTCAGATTCCCTTCTCTTGACTTTTAATTTTCACTTGTCTTTAAATTTTCTTACTTCTTTTAACCTTCCTTCTTAAACAGACAGCCTCGTAGGGACCACCAGTTCCGTTGCCGTTTGGTGTCCTTTGTATTCTTTTGTATCTATTCTACAAAGAAAATCTTTCTATGGATTATGGGCACACACGCACCATAAACTCGCAATTCTTTGGTTTTCACATTCTCAAAAATACCTTTTTATTTTAGTAATAAATGAGGATGCCAATTATATAATTGTTTAAAAGACACCTTAGATCGAGTCGTTTGGAATGTGTTGTTATTCAAAAGAAAGCATGTTATAACATCCAAATAATCAATAAATCCTCGCATTCCTAGGGGTACAAGATTAGACTGTACAATGCGAGCGCAAATGTAGTAAATCCAGATAAATTATGCCATATTAAGGACTATCTTAATGCAGGCATTTGAATTTAGCTAATGGCAAATGTAAAACTTTCCGACAGAAATACCTTTTAAAATCACAACTGGCAAATGAGTTCTGTCGAGGGTTATCAGCCAACCGTGACCGTTTAAATATATATAAAAAAAAAATTTAAATAATTTTGCGGGAACACTGTTATTCATATAAAAAAAATAGCCTACATTGGCATATTACAATGGCGTACAAATAACATAGGAAGTATACACAATGCAAGAAAGAAATATCCTCTAGTAAGTGCATGTACGTATATAAATATGTTTCGAAATTAAATAAATTAATAAGAAGCATAAATACACACAAATGCTGAAAATATTTTCTCAAATAAACTAGAATTTTGGTTGATGATAAACAATAGAAAACAACGAACATTATTACTTATTTGATATATTGTTGGTATTACGTAAAAGTGAAGGACTCCACTGCCAATCAAGCAATCCATATCCGAAGTTTCACAAAGATAATTGAAACTGTTTTAAAATTAAATAACAATCCATATTAGTCTGTATTTTTATATCGAGTTAATTATTTGGGTTATTTATAAAATTTCAATATTATTTTAAATTCCAATTATTTATGAGGATCACCTGAAGATCAGGACCCCCAGCTTTCGTTAGTTAGCCTTATAAGGTTAACTAACGAAAATATCACGACTTAACCTAACCACTCGTTAGGTCAACTGTACGCCCTTGACGATTGGTTATGTTAAGTCGTGATATTTTCGTTAGTTAGTCTTATAAGGCTAACTAAAGAAGGCTGGGGGCCATGATCTTCAGGTGATTCAAAATGATTCAAAATGAATTTTAGTAATTATAGTTATCCTTAAACCTAAATGCATACTTACCAAGACAAATAAAACTAATAAGCATAATTGTATTAAGAATATTTAGATGCTTTTTCATGAAGATTATATAATTTCATATTTATTTTTATTGACTAACCTTTATTAATAAAATAAATATAGTACTTTTACAATTTACAATGATATAAATAATTGTGAATCTGAACTATTTATTCTACTTGGCCCTTAAGCTTTAGGCTTTACTGGACTCTTAATTAAAAATAAAACAGAGTTATTATTAATAATACAGAAATCATGAATAAGAATTATTAATTAGGCTACGTATCGATCTTAAATTATTATCTATATAACAAATACAAAGTCATTATTGAAGGTATTTTATCAATACCATACAAAGAAATCAATATTATACACGAGAGATAAGAAATGAACAATCACGAGTAATGTACAGTATCTCTCTAATCTAGATTACACACGAGAAATAAATAAAAAATATTAATCTTACATTAATCCTAGATTTTTATTAGTATTCCATTATTAATAGAGATTTTACAGACAATCTAAATTGAGGTATAACATGCTTTGATCTATTTCTGGTCTGATGCGAGTGGATTTCTTGAGTTACAAAATATTTATTTACTCATTGTAAGTTAATGATTTTGTTCTTACACTTGTAAATAAAACTAAAATGTGCCAGGTTGGTTATATCGTTGAGCTTTAGTAGGTTTAGCTCTTTAAATAATGCACTAAAATGGTCAAGAAAATCAATATCAGATAATAACCTTATTGCTCGTTTTAGGATGACGAAGATATTATTACTGTTTAAAGCGTTGTAAGCGGAGTTTCCCCAAACAAGGCTGCAGTACGTTATATAAAGAAGAACAAGAGTATGATAAAGAGTCAATAAAACTTGTTGAGGGACTACATTTTTAAGTTTAAACATTATAGCAACGCTCCTTGAAATCTTTTTTGCGATATAATTTACACTATCTCTCCATTGCAAATTCTTATCTAGCGTTACACCAAGAAATTTTGTTACAGTACACTCATTTACAGCGATTTCATCAACATTAAGTTCGTCAAGATATACATTTCTTTTATTAGTAAATATCATGAAATTTGTTTTACTGGTATTTAGGAAGAGTTTAGTGGCGGTCAACCATTTCATTCTTAGCTGAATTAACATCTTTGTAAGGAAAAAACACAGTTGTATCATCTGCAAACATTATGAAGTTTAGTAGCCTATATCAGATGAAAGTGGAAGGTCATTTATATATAGTAAAAATAACAATGGACCCAGAACAGAACCCTGTGGTACACCATGTTCGACAAGCGCTTTAGTTGAGCAAACTTTATTTACTGATACAAAATTATATCTATTGGACGAATAATTTTTAAACCAATCACTGATTGCTCCTCTAAAGCCGTAACAATATAATTTATTAAGTAGAATATTATGGTCTATTACATCAAACGCCTTAATCAAATCCATAAATATTGATATCATTATTTCTTTGTTCTCTTTAGCTATATTTGCATTTTCCATAAGATAGTCATATTAGTCATAATATTCATATTATTTCACTATATGATGGCTGAGATTATTCTAACATTCCTATTAAAGTTGATGGTCATCGGAACATGGTGGATCGCATGGATGATAAGAACAATTGTTTCGAACCCAGATGAAAGAAGTTCAAATCTTATCATGGTTATTTTGGATCGATTACCAAGAAAAACTTGTAGTAGTCGCCTAAGAAGTTTTCTAGAATAATAATAATTATTGGGTTTGTTTAACCTCCTTCGCAACATCTAAAATGTCGCTTAACTTCGCTGATCAACGGGAAGCGGTGTTACGACATTGGCTACGACGTAGCCCAATATATATATATATATATATATATATATATATATATATATATATATATATATAAAATTGTAAAGAAAGGAGTGTTCCTAAGAAATCGACATTTAAGAATAAAAAGGATGATGAACGCCCAAGTCAACATAATACAAATTTAATATCAGACGTTTCGGAAGTCACACACCCATCATCAGTTGTATGTTTAATTTATACGCAGAATTATAGTCATTTAACTTGGGTTGTTTCAACCACTTTGCAAAATGAAACAGACTTGAGAATTATGGAGTCCTTGTGTATATATATATATATACATATATATATGTGTGTGTGTATATATGATGAATAAAACGACGAAGGGAAAAGAAACACAAAGTGGTGCTCAAGCGCTTTCGTCTAATGACATCCTCAGGATGTTATTAGACGAAAGCGCTTGAGCACCACTTTGTGTTTCTTTTCCCTTCGTCGTTTTATTCATCATAAATATTTTTCACGTCACTTTCGTGAAATAATTTTCATATATATATATTATATATATATATATATATATACACAAAAACTGAAGTTAAATGACTATAATTCTGCATATAAATTAAACATACAATAGATGATGGGACTTCCGAAACGTCTAATATTAAACCTTCATCATGTTGACTTGGGCGTTCATCATCCTTTTTATTCTTAAATATACAGTATATATAATAATGTTATAATGTTTCAGACCAATAAAGACCCTAGGATCCACTCATGGCTGGTCTACCTAACCGTGTTTGTAATTGTGTCTTGCGCATGTCCTCCATGGTGGCGGGGGTGACCTTCAGTTTTACGTGGGTTCCGAACCACAAAAACCTTAATTTTACTACCTTAAACTATACCTAATCTATCGTAATTCCCTTAGGGCTATCGAGGTTAAGATAGATTTTCCGGCAGCGTTATGCGTTGAAGTTAGGGCGCGTAGGATTAGCTTCAATTTTGTTGTTTATAGACCTCCCGTTCAACCCCTCGATATCGATGAAAGATTTTACTCACTTCTTGGTAACTTTATTAATAATCGGGATAGTATAATTGTCGGAGACTTTAACTGCCCTAATGTTGATTACGAGACTTTTACTGGTAATGATGAGGGTTTGAGACTGATTGAGTTCATGGAAGATAATTTCTTAAGACAGATGGTTACCGAAGCAATGCACGGTGACAATATCTTAGACGTGGTGATGACGAACGACGATAATATAGTCGAAGGTTTAGAAGTAGGTGAGAGTTTGGGATGTAGTGATCACCAAATTATTAGGTTTAAGCTATTGATAGAAAACAGTAAGGATAGTAACGTAATAGAAGTCCCTGATTTTCGTAGGGCTAATTTTGATAGTTTTGCGGACAGGATGAGAGTAGTGGATTGAGATAATTTGTTTATGGGTAATGACTCAAATTTTCATTGGGAGGCGTTTAAAGAAAATTTTATGAATATCGAAAGGGAGTTTATTCCTCGTAGGCCCAAGCGCGCTAGAAATCATGGTAGGCCCAAGTGGTGGACTAGGGAAATAGGCGAGGTCATAAACGAGCGTAACAGAGCGTATAGACTTAATAAGCGCAATGGCACAGTAGCTAACTTTAATAGATATATCGAGCTTAGACGTCAGGTTAAAAGATCTGTTAGGAATGCTAAGCGTAATTTAGAGATACTTATAGCTGCGGATAGTAAACATAATCCAAAAAAGTTTTTTGACTACGTCAATAATAGTAAGCCGATAAAAGATAACATAGGCCCTCTAATGGACGCTGACGGCGTTTTGGCTTCCGACGCTCAGGCGATGGCGGGTATTTTAAACAACTTTTTGGCGACTGGTTTTTACCGTAGAAGACGTAAATAATGTCCCCGACGTTGACGATATCGTTCCATTTAGTAGCGAGACTATTTTGAATGATATAACTGTTTACGAGGGTGAGATTGCGCATTATATCGGTAAGCTAAAAGTTAGCAAGGCTCCCTCCAGGCACTGACGCGCTTTATCCTAGACATTTGAAAGATTTGAAAGACGTTATAGTAGGCCCCTTAACAAAAATTTTTAATAAGTCACTGGAAGCGGGGATTATTCCTGAAGACTTCAAATTAGCTAACGTTACTCCCATTTTTAAAAAAGGCGACCGCACTGTAGCTAGCAATTATAGGCCTATTAGCTTAACGTCAATTGTCGGTAAACTTTTGGAATCCGTAGTTAGGGACCGTATCGTCGCTCACTTAGAAAGTCGCGATTTGATTAATAATAGTCAGCATGGGTTTCGACGCCATAGATATTGTTTAACTAATTTGTTAGAGTTTTATAACGAAATAGTGCGCGAATACGATAGGCATAGAGCGGCTGACGTTATTTATTTAGACTTTAAAAAAGTGTTCGATACAGTTCCGCATAGAAGATTAATTGCGAAGGTTAAAGCGCATGTATACGCGGTCAGGTAGCTAACTGGTTAGAGGAATGGCTTCGTGCTAGAAAACAGAGGGTCGTTGTTAATGGTAGTGAATCTGGGTGGTTGGATGTAGGTAGCGGTGTCCCACAGGGTTCAGTGTTAGGCCCATTCGCGGACGATACTAAAATAGGCGGTAAAGTTGTTAACATGGACGATAGAAATAGGGTCCAAGACGATGTAAATAGTATTATGGAGTGGACGGATAAGTGGCAGATGCAATTTAATGTAGACAAATGTAAAGTTTTGCAGGGTCTTATTAAAAATTTAGACTGTGTTCGAGTTTTTTGAAACTTGCATTACAGATACAGTTTTTCGCGCTGATTTCAAATATGAAACTCATTTTTTGCGGAATTTTTTATTTGTATGTTATAAGTCTCTGAATCAGAAGTGCTTGCCAATCATGCTTAACATAAGCTCGTACAAATTTTGCCCTTTGTGACGCTGGCGCCACACAAACTCGCACAGGTACCCATCCAACATTTGGCGATGAGTACCGGCTTGTTTCTTGTTTCTGCGCTTGACAGCGTTCCATAACGATTCAATTTTTTGCGTGTTTGCGCACGTGCCTGGGTCAACAAAGTTTCGGCTGTGGTTGACTGTTAGGTGCTTGTAGTTATAGCCGGGCAGCTTGTTCACGCCCTCGTACGCGGCCCAGCAGTCGCTTACAATTGCCGTGCCGGGTAGAATGTTGGTCGTTATGCACGACGTCAGCGTAACACGATCGCGACGTGGAACGGCATATGAAAAGCATTCGCCGGTGTCCTGACAAATGCCGCCGAACACCCATTGTTCGGGCAGCATGCGTCCAACGTTGTACTCTCGTCTTGAAAAGAGGGTTTCATCGATTTCGACGATCTTGTTCGGTTCGCCAATCATCACCGGATTAACCAGAATGTCGATCGCGCACACCTGGGTAAAAACCATTTACCATTAGGTCAGTTCTTGTCTAAAATATGGTTTGTATAGCTTAAGGTTAGGTTAGGTTAGGTTAGGTTAAGTTAGATTATAAACAATAACAAATTACTTACTTCTCGCATGCAGCTGCAGAAGTCAATTGCGGTTGGGTGGCTCATGCCAAATTCATCCGCGCAAAATTTCATTGATGTGTCTTCTTTTGTCCAGCAGTAGATAAATTGAAGAATTCCTGCCAGATCAAGATTCGTTCCATCCAGCCATGTGCTTTTTCTGATGGTGACCTTGTCATTACACCTTCCTTTCTGACAGCACCAATTGATTCTTCCGTCAATACATTTTATTTGCATATCGTGGCGTTTTCGGCATTGCTTCTTTTTGGGCACAATCCCCACACTTTGCATTTTGTGCAAGGCATCAGTTTCGCTTAACGAGAACAATGATTGTAGGTTATCACTCATTTTCACTCACCAGCAAAAACAGGCACTGTTCCTGCAAACAAACGCCAATAAAATGTTAAATATTTATTTCCGAAAAAATGAGTTGCATACTTATGAACCAGCATAAAAAACTGTACTAGTGACAAAATTTTCATAAAAATTTAACACAGTCCAAATTTTTAATAAGATCTCGTAACAATAATTACACGTACACGATGGACAATAGAGAGTTAGCGAAAGGGTTCAGCGTCGCGCCACGAAACTAATTCCGTCATTGCGCAACAAGTCTTACGAAGATAGAATTAAAGAGTTAGACTTCCATTCACTCGAAACTAGGAGATTAAGGGTAGAACTTATTGAAGTTTTCAAAATCGTTAATAACATCGATAACGTAAATTTTGACAAACTGTTCACTTTCGATAATAGCAATATTCTAATAACGGATTTAAGTTGCGTGGCAGACGTTTCATTACTAACATCGCTAAAAACGTTTTTACGTTTAAAGTAATTGATCAATGGAATAATCTTCCCGCGCCCGTCGTGAACTCTACCAGCGTTAATATGTTTAAAAACCGTTTAGATAGGCATTTTAAAAATATTAACGTTGTTTAAAATAATAAAACAATTAACAACAGGAGCTCTGTGGGTGGTAGTCGAGGATGAGTCTGTTGACGATTAATGCCAGCTTGTGACATACCAGCGTGTGATGCCAGCAATAAAATTATTAAAAATAAAAAATTAGACTAACACGAACGTAGATGTAGCTCGTAGCGTAAACTAGCCCACTTTTTGTTATACTCTTCCTACTATTTTTTTTTATTATCCTCTCTTTACTTGCATATCTGTAGTTTGCATGGTATGACAGTGTTTGAGTTAAGACTGTGTTTGCATGGTTTGTAAGCGTTCTTATTTTACTTCTTTTCATCTTTCACCCCTTTCCTATTCTCTTCGACTATTTTTCCGACTTGTTGGCAGTGGCAGGCGGATGATGATAGTGAGTCTTTCTTTCTCTTTTTATGGATGAATGTTAACTCACGAATGATAGGTTTTGCTACTTACTTAACCCCTTATTCTCCTCTTTTAACCCCCTTCCCTTTCCTTTCTCTCGGGCTAACCTTAGAGTGGATCTTAGGGTATTTGTTAGCCTTAGCTTCTGTAGATCTGTAGATGTAGAAGATACGCATCTAATCGATTTTTAAACATGTTTATAGACATGCTACTAATTACTTCTACCGGCAAACTATTCCACCTATGCGTAAAAAAGTTTTTGGCAACTGCCGTCTCGAACCTTCTACTTGTCAGCTTTCACCCATTATTTCTAGTTCTACTATATTGTGCTCTTTCGGAAAAGATATCTCTATCTACGTTATCGAATCCATTCGTAATTTTAAAAACTTGGATTAGATCACCTCTTAGCCTCCTAGTCTCGAATGTAGTCAGTTTTAACTCCTGAAGCCTATCCTCGTACGACTTTGACCGAAGCGACGGAATCATCTTAGTTGCTCGTTTTTGAACTCTCTCGATTTTGTCTATATCCTTGCGCATATGCGGATTCCAAAATTGAATCGCGTACTCCAAATGGAGTCTAACTAACGACTTATAAAGAGGAACAATAATATCGCGCGATTTGTACTCAAAATTCCTAGCTATAAAACCTAGCACTTTGTTCGCCTTATTGACCGCTGCTGTACTTTGTTTCACTACTTTTAATTCACCAGTGATTATAATTCCTAAATCTTTTTTCTGATCTACGCTTGCCAACGCCTTCCCTGACATACTATACGCAAAATTACCGTTTCGCGAACCTATATGTAAAATTTTGCACTTATTAACGTTAAATCTCATTTGCCATGTGACCGATCTATGATTTTATTCATATCTTCCCTGATTTTACCTCTATCTTCGTTATTAATCGCCCTACCACCCAACTTCGTGTCATCCGCAAACTTTGAAACTGTGCAGACTAAGCCGACATCTAGATCGTTAATATATATAAGAAAAAGCAAGGAGCCCAATACAGAACCCTGAGGAACGCCGCTCGCTACATTAGCCCAAGAAGACAACTCCATCAACAACCACGCTCTGTTTCCTACTTCGCAACCACTTTTCTATCCAATTTATTACCACACCCCTGATTCCCTGAGCCTTAGTTTTTTCAACAAGTCTTTTGTGCGGTACGGTGTCAAACGCGTTTTGAAAATCTAAATACACTACATTTACCGCCCGATAACTATCAGAAACTTCAACCACCGTTTGAAAAAATTCTAAAAGATTAGTTAAGCAAGATTTGTTTCGCCTAAAACCGTGCTGCGTATTTCTAATCAAGTTATGCATTTCTAAGTGTTCGACTATACGATCCCTAATTATTGATTCCAGTAGCTTACCTACAACATACGTTAAACTAATTGGCCTATAATTTCCCGCCGCACCTTTATCGCCTTTCTTAAAAATAGGTGTTACATTTGCTAGCTTGAAATTATCTGGTACGCACCCCTCAGAAATAGACGCATTATAAAACTTTGTTAACGACATAACAATGCTTTCTGTTAATTCTTTAAGTTGTATGCGATATATGGAATCCGGCCCCGGTGATTTACGCATTTTCATTTTACAAATATAGTGCAGTACCTCCCTTTCACTCATCACAATATTATCTAAAGTATTATCATCATCGAAAGGTATATCTGTGACCGCAGAGATATTCGTTACATCTTCCATTGTAAAAACTGACGTAAAAAGCTCGTTTAGCAGAGAAGCCAGTTACTTGTTCTCGGAAACTAGTTCACCGTCAGAATTTCTCAACGGTCCCAACACGCTCTTTACCAGGTTTTATATATATATATATATACACATACCTATATATATATATATATATATAATATATATATATATATATATATATATGCAATGATTGCATATTAATTGTAAACTGCTATTTACCATACAACAACGGCAGTAATCTAGATGAATACATTGATTTGCTGTACAAAATTAAGTCATTATCAGATAACCCCAAATATTCTCACTGTATAATAATGGGGGACTTTAACGCACATGTGAACTCGGAATTCTTGGAGAATTGGGTAACATGTGCGAGTCGGCCAATTTAAGTATGAGTGATGTAGATGTATTAGCGGTAGCCAGTGGTAATTTTACATACGTTAGCGATATGAGTGGTACCACCAGGTGGATTGATCATTGTCTCACTAGTAATAATCTAAAGGATCGAATTGTTAGAGTTCATATTTTGCATGATTTCCTTCTTTCTGATAATAGACCATTACAAATATTAATTAACGTTACCAATTTATGCGCAAGACGACTTAACAAGAACTCAATAGGTAAGAATAATCGCGTCGATTGGTCCAATGTTAATATGCAGCAGAGAATAGAATACAAAGACAGAACATGTCACATCTTTAATAATTTAGAAATTTTGCACCTTGGCTGTAATAATCCTTGCTCAAATGATTCTCACTGTAAACTCATAGATAGGTATTATAGTAAGATAATATCCCTGTTAAGAGAAGCAGGAAGCCCCTTGATTAAATCTTACAACTATCATACTAAGGTTATTCCTGGATGGAATGATTTTATTGCCCCCCTGAAGAGGGAATCGAAAGACGCCTACGATTTGTGGTGCTTTCATGGTAGACCAGATTAGGACCAGTATACATAAATATGTGTAGAAGTCGGGGTCAGTATAAGGCGGCCATAAGGCGATGTAAACAGGAAGAAGAGTCTATTCGAGCATCAAAAGCCTGTGAAGCTCGCATAAATAACGATAATAACAAATTTTGGAAATTTGTTAAGAATCAAACGGGTGTCAAAAATGTCCTCCCTCCGACAATCGATGGGTGTCGGGGGACGATGAAATTGCAAAGCTGTGGAAAAACCACTACTCTAACATTCTTAATAGTGTGAGTAGGGATAATCTTAAGATAGATTGCAGCGAAACGATTGTGGGAGAGACAAGGGAAAATATTTTGATATCATTTTCTGAAGTAAAGAGGTTAATTAAAGAGTTAAAGACTGGTTCTGCGTCAGGGGTAGATGACTTATCGAATGAGCACTTAAAATATGCAAATGACGTAGTATGTCTGCATATATCATTGCTCCTATCAGCCATGCTTGCTCATAGCTATATCCCTGCAGAGTTCATGAGGGTATATATCCTGCCCCTGGTCAAAAATAAGTATGGAGACATTCTGTCCAGCAATAATTACAGGCCTATTGCTGTCGCTTCCTGCTTCTCGAAACTACTAGAAAAATTCTTGTTACTCCGATTAAATGATTTCCTATGGACATCTAATCAGTTTGGCTTTAAAAGGTCCCACTCAACTGACCTGTGTATCTATGTACTTAAAGAAACAATATCTAAATACATTGACAGTAATTCAACCATTTATAGCTTTTCCTTGATATAAGTAAGGCATATGATAGGGTGAACCACAATATTTTATTTGCAAAACTAGAAGACAGGAAGGTTCCCATGTACATATTAAATTTATTGAAATTTTGGTATTCCCACCAATCTTTCACTGTTAGGTGGGGCAATGTACTATCCGAGTGTTTTGGCTCCTCTTGTGGGTGAGACAAGGCTCCTTGCTCCCCCTATGCTGTTTAATGTGTATATTGACAGATTAATTGCTTCACTTAATGAGGCAACAGTAGGATGTTGTATAGAAACACAAGGATAAATAACTTAGTTTATGCCGATGATATGGTGTTAATAAGTCCCTCTGTTAAAGGTCTGGATCGGCTACTAAAAGTCTGCGAAGTGTGTTCGCAGAAACATGATATTCTTTTAATGTGACAAAAATTAAGGTTATGCAATTTCATCCTAAAAGCTGTAATCAGCCAGCTGATATAAGGTTTAAAATGAATGGTGAAGTAATTGAGGAAGTACAAGAGTTTAAGTATTTGGGTCAAACTATTACCAGCTCATTGAGTGATGACTCGGATATAAGAAAACAATCTCGAAGCCTGTGTGCTAAAGCGAATATGACCATAAGGAACTTTCGTTTCTGTACAAGTGAAGCTAAAGACACACTCTTCGTACTTTCTGCAGTAATATATACGGTCAGCAACTCTGGGTGAATTATAAAAAAGGTTCTGGCAGAACCCTAAATTTGCTGTACAACAGGTCGTTTAGACTCTTACATAAATTACCCCCGAGATGCTCAGCTTCGCAAATGTTTGCAACCCGCAATGTTCCGAGCTTCCCGGAGGTAACAAGACGTGCTCAACACAGTCTAATGCAAAGAATTAAAAAATCAACCAACCCGATCATCCAAGCTATCCATGAGTCCTGCCATTTATCCTCTAAGCTATGGACTTTTTGGTACGAAAACGTCTGTCTGTAGCTCCACTTAACTTCGACAGTGCAGTATTATTTCTAATCAATTGTATATTTTTATCCTTAGTGTATGAACTGTCATTGTATTAATAATATTTGTCATATGGACTATAGTCTGCCAATAAACCTTTTCATTTCATTCATTTTCATTTCATTTCATTTCATTTCATTTCATATATATATATATATATATATATTATATATAATATATATATATATATATATATATATATATAATATAACCTGGACTCGTCCCACAAAAACTTTCTAGTAACACACGATTTATTTGATGTTGTCCCTTTCAAAGTAGTCTCCTTGTGCAACTATACATTGCTCCCAACGGCTTTTCCACTTTCGAAAGTATTCGTCGTAAGCCGTATTCCTGACCGACTTCAGTTCGTTTGTTGCATTTTCAATAATTTCTTCCACACCTTGAAATCTTCGACATTTCAATACAAATTTAAGTTTGTGGAAAAGAAAAAAGTTTGACGGACAGATCTGAAGAATACGGGGCCTGGGGAACGACTACAACGTTGTGCTTCGCCAGGTACTGCTGAATTGACAACGCTGTGTGTGCGGGCGCATTGTCATGGGGCAACATCCACATTCCTGCGTTCCAACTTTCAGACCGTTTTCTTCTTACTGCGTTTCCCACGCACTTCAGTATTTCCAAATAAAACCGTTCGTTAATTGTTTGACCTCTAGGGACGAATTCGTAATGAACCTTTCTGTAGTAATCGAAAAAAATGACCAGTATTGCCTTCAAATTCGATCGGACTTGCCTCGCTTTTTTCGGTCTCGGGGACGTCGCGCACTTCCATTGCGATGACTGCTGTTTTTTTTTCAACGTCATACCCGTACACTAGGGTGGGTCATACTATGCATTTTTTTAAAATCAATGGAGAGGGGTGTTCAAATGACATATTTTGATGTATAGAACACAATTCTGAAGAAAATATTTAATTCTGATAACCCTAACCTACATCATTTTGCAGTTGATTATTATTAAATTGTTCATTATTTACTATTGTAGTTACCCCAGAATATGTCTTCTCACGTTTTCTATCATGGCTGCTCACGTTATCTCTCATAGAGCATTGTTCTAACTAATTCATATAAACACATATAATGTAATTCATATAATAATAATAATATTTAAATACTCAAATAAAAAGGTGTGCCATTCCACTTAATTGTAATTATCATACAGTTTGGTATATGAAATATTTTGACGGTTTTCTGGCGCGCATAAGGCCATTTTCTGAGCCACCTTTCTCAGAGGCTAGAATGTAACGTTTCAGAACATTCTAAAACGTTTTGTGAAATATTTGAAGTGACTCATGATTTATGAAGCTATTTTACCACCTCGGCTTGCAGTGAGGGGATAGATTTAGTGATTATCTACTGATTTTTTTTTGTTACTCTTCACATGCGAGTATTATTCTGTTATATTTTAGAAAAAGCTATTTCTACGCATATTATAGTGATACATTGAGCAAAATTTAATTAACAACTTTGATTTGAGCTAAAATTAGGTGGTTCATTTTTAGTACAACTGAGCAGTATGAGGCCTATTTCAATGTTCTAAAGAATATTTTAGGATGTGTTTCTTTAGTTTTTTTAGAGTACATGAACAAATTATTTGCATTACAGACAACAGATAAATTAGCATTTTATAACATTTTGAAACCAAAAAAGCATAATGTGTTTAGCATTTGCAGATAAATTTGTTCTTGCCCATTTCAGCTCTTTTTTAACCAAGAATTTTGCTCTGAAAAGAGTTAATACCTGTCTGTAGTGGATACTTAACTGTTGTATTATTGTTTTTATTTCAGTGTGAACTCATTAAGAAAATGGCTCAAGTCAGAACAAGGACGAAATCAAGTTCTCATCTGAGTAATCTTGTTGGCACTGGCCGGAGCTGTTGGTGTCTGAACTGCCAACTGTGAGGGATATCCTGAGGTATGGCATCTACTTGAGGAAGCAAAGTGAAGATGACAGGAGGAACTACCCAGTGGACAAGCTGGTGAGTGACATCTACCCTGGTCTGATTTGTCAGTGGAGCAAAGCTAATGCTCTTTTCAAGCCACCTGTTATCAATGAAAAAGTGACCATCATGTCCAAGCTCAAGGAGGTCTGGAATCAGGCAGTGAAGTTTTCTCTTGGGAAGGGCAAACTTGATGCCAAAGAGAGGTTCATTGTCAAGTTAGACAAGTTCTTTGATATTTTGACTTGCAAGTGTCAGATTACCAGTTGTGAGGGGGGAGGCTGTGAGGGCTGTGTTATCCAAGCCCACATTAACTGTTCCTGCAGCAGAGAGAAAAAGATTCCTGTGAAAGATCTTGCCTACATCAAGGGACAGAAAGAGAAGGTTGGAAGTAAGGGACCCCACCAAATAGGGGGTCCTGATCTACCAGAGCACAAGAGACAGGTGAGGACATTGAAAAGGCAGTGGATGGAAAGGAAGGCAGAGAAAAGGAGAAGGAGCAAGGAGGAAAGTGCTGCAGTAGCAGAGAAGGCAGCCAGGAAGGATGTTAAGAGATTTTTGGCAGATGGTGATGAGGATCTGGAATTGGAGAGAAGTGGTAATGAAGATGAGTTTGTTCCTGAAGTTGAGCTCTTCCCTCAAACTGACCCAGAGCCAGCAGCTTCGGCAAAGGTACAGAAAAACTATGATGAGATTCAAAACATTGCCCTTGTTAGTGTAAGGTATGGCATAGGGCTGAGGCCAACTGCAGCGATAGCAACAGCAGCTCTGATTGACGCAGGAATCATCACAGAAGACAATACAAGTAAAGTGATTGATAAGAGCAAGGTCAAGAGAGCACAGGAGAAGTTGATGAGAGAGCTGGGGGAACAGTTCGAGAAGAAGTGCAGGAGGAGGGGGGGATCTCTTGCATCCTCTTTGATGGGCGGATTCACCTGACCAATGTGATGATGGAAGCTGAGGGCAGTGACCAATCTTTTCCCGCAAAGATCAAGGAAGAACACTATAGTGTTGTTAGTGAGCCTTGCAGCTACTATATGTTCCACTTTACCCCAGAGAAAGCAACTAAAGAGGAGTCACATGCGGAGAAGATTGCTAAGGTCCTGTTTGCCTGGCTGAAAGAGAGGGGTTATGATAAGACCTTGTTGGCCATTGGAGGAGACTCAACAAATGTCAACACTGGTGTGAAAGCTGGAGTAATGCGGAAGCGGAGCTGCACCTGGGGAGAAAGCTGGTCTGGTTGGTGTGCAACCTGCACACTGTTGAACTTCCCCTGCGCCATCTCATTGTTGACCTTGATGGCCCTACTCTGTCAGGCAAAAAATTATCCGGGCCAATAGGAAAGCTCCTTGATTCTGCTACAGACTTTGATATCAATCCAAACTTCACCCGAATCTCTGTTGGCCCTCCACTGATCAAGCTTCGTGACAAGGTCATTCAAGATCTCTCAACTTATCAATACTATGGCTATAAAATTGTCTGTGCAGTCAGGGATGGAGTACTTCCTGCAGGGCTGGCTCTGTTAGAGATAGGACCAGTAAACCACAGCCGCTGGCTCACCACAGCGAACAGACTTCTCAGGCTCTGGGTGTCAAAGCACGGACTTAAAGGAAAGAACCTGAAGACTCTGCAATTCATTGTGGAATTCATCATTGGAGTGTATTACCCATGTTGGTTCAACGTGAAGGTCAAGCACTCCTGGATCGAAGGGCCTAGGCACATCGTCTTTCAGCTGGACTGCCTCAAGTCCCAGAGAAAGGAGGTGCTGGATATTGTGATGCCAACTGTAAGAAGATCTGCTTGGTATGCCCACAGTGAAGTCATCCTCCAAACACTACTCTGCTCTGAAGATCAGAAGGAGAGGATTGAAGGGGTGGAGAGAATCCTGGCCATCAGGGGAGAGGGGGACCCGGACACTCAGCTGGGGGACTCCTCTGTTAGGAGCAGAAGGACACCTGACATCAATTGTGATGCTTCCAGCATCGGTGACTTGATCAGCTGGTCAGAAGGTGTGTCAGAGCCACCTCTCACCTGCTCTCTAAGCACCTCAGAGGTGAAAAACTTCATCAACACCCCCATGGAGGTGCGCAACTGGCCTTGCCACACACAAAGCATTGAGAGGGTTGTTAAAATGGTGACTGAGGCTTCTGCTAAGTACTTCTCACAGGAAAAGAGGGATGGAGGGATCAGGGCTCAGGAGACCAGCAGGAAGCTGATGTCGAAGTCTGAGTCAAAGCAGGATTTGTGCAACCTGGCAAAGTTCAAGATGTCAGGAGAATGATCTTTGTAATTATATCCAGTGATATACATGCAGTTCACCTATTAATAAATATATGTAAAGTTGATTTGGCCTTGTCAATATAAATGATTTACCTTATATCTTTTAATATATTATAAAGGGGTTCAAAAGGGTAAACTTGGCAATTTAGAAATACAAAATGATGTAGGTTAGAGTTATCCTATCCAAAAAATAAGCTCATATTTGAATTCCCCATGTAAAAACACATAATTTAGACACCCCTGATGGTAGGATTTCCTTCAGATTCATGTTGTCACCTGAGTACGACCCGCCCTACCCGTACACCCACGTCTCGTCACCCGTAACGATATTTCTGAGAAAATTTTCATCAAGATTGGCATGTTGAAGGAGGTCTTGAGACAACAACACGTTGCTCTTTCTACTCGGCAGTCAAGAGTTGTGGCAAAAATTTGGCTGACACACGACGTATCCCCAAATTCTCTGAGTATCGTGTGGCATGATCATATCGAAATGTTCATTTCGTCTGCGACTTCCCTGACTGTCAGTCTACGGTTCCCTCGAATCATTTCACGAATACAAGCAACAGTATCATCAATTCTTGAAGTGGAAGGTCGTCCCACCCTTGCATCGTTCTCCGTCGACGTTCGGCCTTCCTTAAAGCGTTTGTGCCATTCAAAAGTAGTTATCTGACTTAAGGCGTCAATGCCAAATGCTGTGTTTAGCATGGCATGGGCTTCAGAAGCAGTCTTGCCCAGCTTAACGCAAATTTTTATGCACACACGTTGTTCTTCAAGAGTAGCCATCATTCAAAGGTACAAAATGTGACAAAACACACAAAATGACTTAACAAAACAATAAATATCGAGAGAACAAAATACGATATCAACAAGCGGTAACCGTCTTTGGACACAGACTGAGTCACACTACAACATGCATCACATGACGCGCATGCGCTTCATGTGATGCACTCGCAACATAACCAGTCCGGGAACTTTCTGAACACACCTCGGTGTGTGTGTGTGTGTATATATATATATATATATATATATATATTCTGGTGCTGTTTCATGGTATTTTTAGTTCCACCCATGGACGTAGCGACCAAGATGACACGAGGGTCAATAGTTTTCAGTTGTGTAACCATAGGCAGAGTTATGGTCACTTGGGTAGACTTGATACTATATGTTGGCCAAAGACTAGCAGGGTTGCACTGTTCTACCTCGAGTGAATTGAAAAAGTGATCGCTGTTTGCATAAAGTATATCAACTTGCATCTATTGTAGTACGTATTCAGGGCCGGATTAACCATTAAGCTAATAAAGCTGTAGCCTTCGGCCCTCATATTTTTTAGGCCCTCGAGTTTAGGGCCTAATTTGTATACCATAAACTCCTAAATCTTTGTCACAAGGGTGGTTAAGTAATATCATATATAACCGCATAATTATATTTTCAGATGTGGAAAATAAGAGTTTTTTAGTTTTAGTTAAGACTTTTTTGGTGCTACTATAGCGTGAATCCTATCTCGATTCGGCGGTCTACCTTTTAATTATAGCTTCTTACCTTGTTTACTAATTGCTTGTTTACATTCCAATGTCCATCGCCCTTGACGATTGGTTAGGTTTAGTCATGATATTTTCGTTAGTTTTAACGAAAATATCGTGACTAAACCTAACCAATCGTAGGTAGACCACATACTATAGTAGCACCGAAACTATTTTTTAAATAAATAAAATTGAATAATAAATAGCATTTTATATTTATTATATTTTCATTTATACCTTGGATAGGAATCACACTCTACAGTACTGTAGTTTCGAACCAAAACGGGTAGGAATCACCCTATAGTATCGAAGTCACCGGTAGGAATCACGCTATAGTAGCACCACTTTTTTTTATGTCATTATATCTGATGGTGTATTATTGTCGATATGTATGTATGAGTTTCATCCATTTCTGTATGATTGGCTTGAAAGGGTTAATCTGTTTCCGAAATTGTTTTTCAGACGTTGGGAATTTGGGCCTAGTGTAATGATCATTGAGCATGTCGAAGAAAGGGGGATGTTTTGTTTGATATCACAGTTTAAAGCCAAGAAGGAAGAAATCATTCTCTATTTGAATTGTATACTGTTTTTGCTAGGGATTTTCTAATGTACATAGCTTTAATTTTTGTTAGTTGTTAAATTTGGATAGATATGCATTTCTCTTTGTTTAAAGATTTTATGAATTATATACAATACATAGTATATACTGTGTATAGGCCCTTCCCTCTTATTAGCCTTAGGCTCCTCACGGCCTTAATCTGGCCCTGTATGTAATGAGAGAACCTCTATACAGTGTTAATACGTATGAAATAAAACAGTTAGGCATTATCAAGATGATCTGTAATAAAATTTATTATACTAATTATTAAAATGGTTTAAGATATATTAATTTACAAAGATATTAATATAAATATAACATTACATACACAAAAGAGGAATTAAAAATTTGGTGCTCCTTTAGTATGCGGTCTACAAATTCTGCCGCGCTCTACTTTTTTCAAAGTGCAGTCTACAGGTTTTTTTCTTTAAATTTATGCCTGCTCACGCATTCTGCCGCTCTTTTTTTTCGCTAAATGACTCACCCACATGACTTAGACCCTATTTGACCTTGAAATTCAAAATGATTGTTTAACATCAGTAGCTTGAGAAATTTGAAGCAGTAAAGTTGTAAACAATTCAATTGCCGGTGCTACTATAGTATGCGGTCTACCTACGATTGGTTAGGTTTAGTCAAGATATTTTCGTTAAAACTAACGAAAATATCATGACTAAACCTAACCAATCGTCAAGGGCGACTGACATTGGGATGTAAACAAGCAATTAGTAAACAAGCTAAGAAGGTATACTTACATTTAAACTTTTTGTGTTTTTAACTTTTCAATAATTTTTTTCCTTACATTTAAACTTTCATGTTTTTAACTTTTCAATAATTTTTTTCAAGTAAGATTGTCATTTCAACCTTCTTTAACTACATTTAAAAAACAAATTGGTGTAGACCGCATACTAAAGTGTGAATTTGTCTGTAGACCGCATACTAAAGGAGCACCAAAAATTTAAATTGAATTTATATTTGTTTTGATTAAGTTATTATATTAAAGATTCATTAATTTTATAAAAATTTATTATTAGTTTTAATTAAGATAATCAATTAAAACTAAACAAAACACTAGAAAGAAATTAAACAAACATTGCAATACCAACATATCATAATCATGGCGTCATCATAATCATATCATAATCATAGAGTTCTTTAAACCAGTACAGGGTATTGGTATATTAATTATATTAATATTAATTATATTTAAATTTAAGTAATACAATTAAATTATATGAAAAGAAACCCATAAAACTAAAACCGTCGTAATTACAGTGCAGAAGAAGGTTGTATATTTTAAATTTCCTTATTGTGGACATGAAATCTCGTGTTAAAAAGGAAAATTAATAAACTAATTAATAGATTTTATCCACAAATTTCTGTTAAATGTATCTTCACATTATAACGTAAATTGTACTCTTTCTTTAAATTTAAAGATAAAATTCCAAAGCCTTTGTGCTCATCGGTTATCTACAAATATACATGTAGCGATTGCACATCGTCGTATGTTGGCATGACCACACGCCATCTCCAAGTTCCCAATCGCATATACGTTCCACTCCCATCAGTTAGACCACCCAATTAGAGCTAATAACTTTTCAATAATTGCTAAAGCAATCTACGATCTACCCCTCTTAGAAACAATACTCATTTCCAAACATAAACAGGATATAAATCATCATACCCCACTCCATAACCTCAATATCCTTCAATAAAAATTTTCTTTACCTACCAAACAACCAAGTTAACGTCCTTCAACAAAGTGTATCAACCTTTCTCATCCCTCATTCTCTGCTGCGTCTGTGATAGAGTTCTAATTTAATCATTACAGCTAAAACAAATTAATGAGTGGAGGCGACACGAACTATTTTCTTTAGCAATTTTATTACTTACTGAATGATGAATACATGAAACAATTCAATTAACTGTTCACACTAATCAAGTTTAAAATAGACAAGTTTTCAACAATATGCAAGAATACTTCAAAACACTTCAGCAATATCATTTTTTACACTTTTCTTCAAGAATAATTTTCAAACAAACTATTTAATATTCAGATAAATTTCAGCAAAATTACAAAGTCGGATACTGTACGCGAAAATGTATGAGAGTAATCAAGCAACGTAACAATAATTCACAATTTACACAACGGAGGAACGTTTAAGCACAATTTATTTTCGCAAGATTCCTCAAAAGGAAGCTGGTCACGTCTTAAATACTTACACAAATGTGGGTGGAGTGACAGCCTTCAAGGAAGGACTAGTTCATGAATAACAAATCATTGCCTTATATTTCGACAGTTCTGGTTCTGTAATTAGAACATTGAAAAATGGGTACGAATCCTTTCAAACCAATGAAAGTACCTTTAAAAAATGTATAATCAATAATTTGGTTGTAAAATTATTTGAAAATTTCATAAAGTAATTTCGTCTCTCGCGAACTACGTGGACAGTTTGCCATAAATTATTCGTTAAGTGTAAAATTACTTACATTTCTATAATAGAGGCTTTAAATGGGGTTATCACTCTTTAAGTTATACTAAGTTTAATATAAAATTATTATAACATTATATATTTGATATAAAATGATATATGACAATATAAACAAATATATATTATATTTATATTCTACGAATAAAAATAAAGAACATTCAGTCAATTAAAATTTAGCTCGATTGAAAAATTAAATTATTGAAATTATAGTTAAATATTTTCTATTCATGTAATAAATGGAATTAATTTGATTGTAATTAATGCAATTTGACAGAATTATTAATTAGAAATTTATTTTGTATTAATTGCCAAGAGAAAGAGAAATTGGTTTTAAAATCTCAGTTGGTATGCCGTCTCAGCAAACACACTACGTAAATTCAACGTTGTATCCTGGTTGAATCTTGGTCATATCAGAAATTGACGTTGTACTGACGTAGTCACAACGTAAAACTTAAACGTTATATTGCAACGTTGATACAACGCTGCATAATGACGTTGTATACACGTGAAGTATAAGTAGACTTCTGACTAGGGCATGGTTCTGATTAATTAGTTAATCAGTTAATCATTGTTTCGAATTTAATCATTAATTAATCAAAAAATATTTTTAGAAAATGATGGGAAATGATTAATTTTCCTCATAATGTCAACATCATTTTACCTTAAATTTTGTAATGTATCATTTGAATTTGGTACCTTTTTGCGTGCATAAACTGTCTAATCCGCTCATGCCTGATTTCTTGAACTAAAGCAAACTAAATGTTTGAGCAAAATGTTTTCTTCGGTCTTATCTCACGCAACAGAAACAATAAAGCTCTTTCTTACTCTTTTCAGAAGTATTTATTTTTTAATAATTTTTAATCAGTTAATCATTGATTAATTAGAAAATTTCATCATTCATCACTTTTTCCTAAAAATGATTAATTAACCATCCCCTACTTCTGACGTAATTTTTTGTACATAGCATAGACGTTGTCTGCATGTAAGGTTTAACATCCATAGCATATAGTTTCGTATTACATTATTCTTTGTTACAAAACTGTAACGGAGTTACATACGACACACTACTATTTCAAATAGGGTGCCTTTGTTGGACCAAATTCAATCCTTGAGACGTTGAGACAACGTTGTATCTACGTAAAGTTTACGTAATATCACAACGTTGTGAAGACGTAAGTGAAACCAAACAAATTTACGTTGTAGCTACGTCACAGTGCTGAAATGTAACTTTGTGACAACGTCGTAGCTACGTAAAATTGTTAGCTGGGTGAGAGTAGTTATTTTTAAAATTTGCAATTGGCCTCATTTTTAAAGGGATTTTCGCTGATTTTCGTGATCGCAAGACGCAGTGTGTTTCTTATTGCTTTCTAACATAAATTCCTTTAATTATAGTCGGCTTAGTGTGTGTGGGAATTACTTTACGTATAAGATCTGTGACACATGGAACAGGTTACCTTCGGAAGTTGTGAACAGTTCCTCTGTGGATCAGTTCAAGAAAAGGGTAGACGAAATCTTGCACACTATTTGAGTGTGTAAAGACATTTAGGACCTCAGTCTGCGGAAATTTCTTTTCCTATAAAATAGTTAATATCTGGAACCAACTTCCCTCAGAGGTTGTTTCCAGTCAAAGTGTAAATGTGTTTAAAAATAGGCTAGACAAAGTACTGAATACTCTCATAGTTTAAGACTAAAACATAAGAAAACTCTGCAGGAGATCGCTTGCACGGTGTCTCTGTGAGCAAACTAAATATAGAGCTATTTATATATTCTCCACTTTCCTGTAAAATTTCCTTGGCTACTTTTCCAGGGTCAAGGTATTTTCTTCAACCTTTTTCCGTACCTGCCTCTGGCAGGGAGGGAGCGGAGGGTCGGGAGAGAGCCTTCTACTTTTCTATCCAGTTTTCTACTACTGCTAGGATAGTTGAAAGAAAAATAAACTTTTACAAAATTTTCCCTGGCACCCGTTGCCATTGGTACCTCTTCGGTATGGGCCGCAAGGCCTTTTGAGGTACTTCTTTTCCTTGTAACTCCTTGTAACTCTCTCTCTCTCTCTCTCTCTCTCTCTCTCAATGTCATATTCATCTGAATTCGACCCACCTTTAATCACCATGTTTCAAAAGGTAAATTGAATAAAATCAAATAAAATCTATTTCGTGTTTCGGTTTCCTGTCCGTTAAGCCTAATCAGACACACACTACCGGAGGTCAGTGCAGTTAAATGTGGGTCAAAATAGGAGAGCCGTTAAAATTCCCACTACAGTATAAGTTCGATATAACAAATATCAATTTAAGTAAATAAAAATCATGTTAATACACTAAAAATCATTACAATAAAAGACGACCACAACAATATGTTGAATACGACATAATGATTTTTCTTTGTTCAATCTACGGGCGGAGCACAGCTTTCCCCTGAAGACTGGGTACACATTCAAAACCAAGAGTATAGTACGAAATGGCAAAGTAAAATTAACCTAACAGACACTTAGTTATGGGCTAAATTATGCTGATAATTTCAATTACAAAAACAAAGATATTATATAAGTCACAAATAAAAATACTATTACTTAATATTACCAAAATACTTAAGTTAAAACAAATAAGGATAATAATAATAATAATAATAATAATAGTAATAATAATAATAATTTTATAACAACCTAATAAACAGTCAATAGAGCTAGTTATTGGTAGTCTTGTAATTTCACTGTGTATTTCTTTTCTAATTTACAATTTGGTTGCGATGAAATAAAATAAGAACACACCAGACTCAAGGTTCCTCACACCTTGATCATAAGACTACGTGTCATGAGACTGCAAAACAGCGCCACGCATGGGAAGAATCAATCAGAGACAGTTCAGTGAGTGGATGTCAGTTAGAATTAGCAACGAGTGAGTCAGTAAACAAGCTTTCGCATCGGCAGTGGGCCATTGGGGCCGTCCATCACATACTGTATTTATTTAATTGAAATTATTAAACTGAGGTCGAGGGCTGGAAGAATCTCTGGTCCTGTTCTTTAAATGTTAAATAATGTAATTTAGTTTATTCTGTGGAACATAAGAGTAAATTATAAACTACAGTATTTTTCGTATAAGAATTACTTAGAAAATGTTTATATAGGCCTAGCTTTCTGTTGTACTCAGTGACATCTTAATATAGTGAAACTGTTTGTGAGACAAAGTTACACTATTAGCCTATAATATAGCCAATTATTATTAGCCATGCTACCACAAATCTGTTGTTAAATTATTCTGAACTAAAATATGGAAATATTTTTGAGTTCAGCGTTAAAAATTCGATGATACCCGAGTTAACATCGGAAACTATTTTTTGATTTTCTTTCATTTTGTATTTTAAATTTTAATGCTACGTCTTAGCCAATGTCGTAACACCGTTTCCCGTTGATTAGCGAAGTTAAGCGACATTGGGTCTGGGTAGTAGTGGGGTAGGAGACCGTCCTCCATGTCCAGATTAGTAGCGACACGTGGTTCGGATTCCACGTAAGGCTGTAGGTCCCCTCCATCATATGACCTTAGATGTTGCGAAGGAGGTTAAACAACCCAATCTTTATTATTTCTTTACAGGAAATGTGTAGTTTTTGTTGACAAATTAAGTTTTGTGATTAATTCCGGAGCAAGTGTACTTAACGTCCCCCTGACGCAAAAGGGGGACACAAACTACACTAGGATCTTTAGGAGACTGTTTTAATGAATCCATCAAATAAAACGTTAAACTAAAGAAAATATTCCGACTTAACCTAACCAATCGTCAATTTATATACAGTGTGTCCGTAAAGTCATGGTGGGATTTTAAATAGCTATATTATTGCAACGAAACATGATAATGAGATGAAAAAAAGGCAAATTGAAGAACAACTCTAAAAGAATAACTTTATTTAACGTAGTTCGATATGGGCTCCTCTGGTAGCCCTGCAGACATCTAGGCGGTGATTCAATTCCAGCCACACACGCCCAAGAACATCAGGAGTGACGGATGCGATAGCTTCCGTGATTCGCTCGTGCAAGTGATGAATATCCCTAATGGGTACACTGTACACGCTTTGCTTGACGTAACCCCACAAATAAAAGTCCAAAGGTGTCAGGTCCGGAGAGCGTGGAGGCCATGGCTTTCATCCTCCTCTTCCTATCCATCTCTGTGGAAATTTTTCATTAAGGAATTCTCGAACAACGTTGGCATAGTGCGGAGGAGCACCATCTTGCTGAAAGATGACATTATTGTCAATAAATTGGGGTACTGCGAAATGTTCCAACATAGCGAGGTAGTTGTGTGACGTCACAGTGGGTTCCGCGAAGAAAAATGGGCCAATCACTCGATCTCGTGCTAGAGCACACCACACATTAACTTTCGGGCTATTACGCTCATGTTCAACATAGGCATGTGGACAGCCTATACTAACTACGAGATAAAGGTTAAGCTTAGCCTAGACTAACTACGAGATAAAGGTTAAGCTTAGCCTAGACTAACTACAAGATACAACTTTGAGAGTTGTTCTTCAATTTGGCATTGTTTCATCTCATTATCATGTTTCGTTGCAATAATATAGCTATTTAAAATCCCACCATGACTTTACGGACACACTGTGTATATATATATATATATATATATATATATATATATATATATATATATATATATATATAAATTGACGATTTGTTAGGTTAAGTCGGAATATTTTCGTTAGATTTAACGTTTTATTGGATTAGGTATACGCGGACAAAGTTGGGTAACGCAAACTACACTAGGATAATGTAGGGGAACATAAACTACACTAGGCACCACAGGCGGACGTAAACTACACTTGCTCCTTAATTCCTCCTCCAAATGAGATGATCTAATAATATCTGTAAAAGCCTCTCGGCTACACTATCATCATCGTCACCGTCAACGCTGGAGGGGAAGAACCGGGCCAATACCCCAAGGTCTCGTCGTTTCCTCAACATCGTCACAGAAATGGCATTACCCCAGCTACTTGGTCCCCCCTCTTCCCTTTCCGGGGAGAACTCAACAAAACTTAAGGTATTATAAAGTATTAATCAATCCACTAAGTATTAATCAATAATACAGTGGCGTAACTATGTAGGCATACGCATTATACGGACGTGCGAATAGTTTTTCTTTCGCGACCGGTTACACTTACAGCAGGGGTTCCCAAACTTTTACCACCAAGGACCCCTAAATATTAATTCCGTATGGACATAGACCCCCCACAAAAAAAATTATGAATTTTGGTATAAGAACAAAAAATTAATGGAAATTTATTTTAATATAGTTAATGTTCCAAAAGCTTAGAGACCCCCTGGAAGCTTCCTACAGACCCCTGGGGGTCTGTACAGACCACTTTGGGAATCCCTGGGTTACAGGATAACATCTTTTCATTTATATTATTGTATTGAGAATCTATGCGTCTCGATTCTACCATTAAACTGGTCAACATAGAATTTTTAACTACTAAAAAAATACTTGACATTACCTAATTTGTTTATTTGTTTACAAATAAATAATCTTACTACACTTTCTTTTGACATTTGATTTATTTTCGATTTTCACGAATGTCTGGCTACATCCATGTAATATCAACCATTTAGGATTAATTATTGCAAAGAAACAAAAGAGTTAAAAGAAGGTAGTTTCCCTCTACAGAACAATCTAGACATCCAAAACCGTCTGGGAACATTTACCAAATTCTGATGGTTACCTTCCGGAAAAAAAAAAACCGGATTCTACTTATGAGCAGAGTGCAGCGGCTGGCAGTCGTGAGAAGAAGCCAATTTTCCAGAGCAGAAGGGATAACAAGCTGTGCTAATTTCTCATTTTTTTAATTAATTTATTATATACGAGTGTAAAAATTAGATAAAACTTAAAAGAAAAATATTGAACTAAACTTTTGTGGTACATTAATTAAATTCCTCTCATTATTTTAAGTTTGTTTACCTTCTTCTGTAAACTTAAAAGGGTCCATTTAATCAAAATTAAAAGGTCTCTTCAGTTCCTCCTCTCAATAACTATATTAAATTTTTACCTGCACTTAATAACAGACTAAAATTTAATTAGTTTTAGTAGTAGCGGGAGGATTTGATTGTAAACACCAATCGACCAGGAAAGTACTCGAGGTAATGGGGAACGTCAGGCGAGAGACAGCGAGTGCTGGGACTCCCATTTCTTGTCACTATTCTCCTTAGCTGATCTTTTTCCGTGTCTTATCTACCCTGTGATATATATATATATATATTGGTGTGCTGGAAGATCCTCACTTCAGCACACCAACCTGAATAACTCGAGTTGGCCTGGTGAAGTAGTGAATTGGTTTCATGTACTCTCCACCTCACATAGCCAGATGCGCCCGGCTCATCGGGGATTCTTCTGAGCCAGGCATCTAATCTTCTTTTGTAGATGTCCACTGCAACACCATTCGTGTTCCTTAGGTCTTTGGGCAGCTGATTAAACAGTTTTGGTCCTCTCCAACAAAACTATTTTCTTTCAAAGTTAAGGATGTTCCCTGTCTAGCCTTTAATTTGGGAACACGACACAGTCTTCCTTTTCTACTTTTCACTGTTGTTTGGGGAGTTACAGGGTTCAGAGTAAGATTAGAGACTAGTTTCTCTTTCTGTTCTTTCCTTTCCTCTTGCTTTTATATTGGTTCTTATTTCAATAATGTTGTGATCCGATATTATAGTTGGCGATATTCCTACATTATCAATTAGGTTGCTGTTGTTTCTTAGGTTTTCTGTTATTTCTTGAGTTAACATAAATTCATCAGCCAGAGCTAGTAGCATTTTTACCTGCTCCTGGTCTTCCCGTGTGCCCCCCTTGTCCTGGTGTATACATATATTTTTCCCTAGCCTTTTATGTCATGAATGGAGAATTAAAATCACCACAGAGAAAAAAATATTTGGGGTTGGAGAGTGTAAATATTTTACCCAGTTTCTTACATATGTAATGGAATCTGAAAATTTTGAGGTTGGCGTATTTGGGGGTCTGTACATTACAATTAGTACCATATTTAATTTTTCAACTTTTGCTGCTACACATTCTACGTAGCTGTTTGAGGTACTTAGTCATTTCTGCCATATGCCTTTCGCGTGTATAAATAGCACATCCTCCTTTACGTCTCGCTGTCCTGTCGGCTCGGAAGATGTTATAGTTGTCAATTTGTATTTCTCTTTTGTCAATACAGAACTCACAGTTTTCACAGTTCGCCTGGCAGTCTTTTAGATGGATTTCCGTAGACATGCAAAATCTGCTCCGGTTTCTTGCATGAGCCCTTTCAGGTATAAAATTTTGTCCGGGGAATGGTTTGGTTTAAGGCCCTGAATGTTGGCTAGAATTGTTTTTACTTTTTCCCTTTCGTTTTTACATACTTGTGTTTCCGATTCATTTTCCAATGGTGGTGCCGGTTTCGTTGCCTTGTGAATCTCCGAGAATTTTCCTCTCTCTATCTGTTTCGGTAACCGTTGTCCCGATATCGCATGTAATGTCTTTCTGTACGGATCTCGGATCCCTGTATTTGTCAGTTGAGATAGATAGATAGATTAGATAGATTAGATAGTCCTCAAGAACAAATTACCAAGATCACCAATGGAACGCCAGAACGTGTGTCGACTTTACATAATGAAAAGGGGAAACCAACACGATTCTAAACATATTTTTTTCAATAAATCTATTGTTATTTATTGACTATTATGTATTAATTATGGGAACACCGAAGGTGTCTATTTACTTCTGCCAACGCTCTCTCTCTCTCTCTCTCTGTATGTATATATATATATATATATAATATAGTGAAAAATGGTGAAACAAACAACAATATCAGTATCAGTATAATTACATGATGTGAGCAGAAGTTTGGCAATGTTTTTCATGTTTAGTTTCAAGACTGAGCGCGGGAGACTTTTTATGAGAGTATCGATTCATTGATTGTGACTCACGGAATTTGGCGGAACGCTCTAACCAACGTGCAATACATAAAGGCAGTCCAAAATACAATGCACGGACGTTAAAAAATAATGGACAAGCTATTGATACCTTCATATACCTTTGGTGTGTGTATATATATAATATATATATTATATATATATATATATTTTTTTTTTTTTTTTTAAGTTCAGGAAGAACCGATTCGCCTCTATTTAAAAGGGCATATCTCAGCGGAAAAACAAAGAAAAAGGGAGAGGAAAGACAGAGGAAAAAGAAAGGGTGGAGGGGACAGTCGAAGTGGAAAAAGACCAAGGACTGCAGGGTCGAGCCCCATCATCCTTGGGTGCTAGGGCCGGGAGGGCGCACGTGAAACCTCCAGGAACAAGCACGTACAAACGAGCACAAAGAGCACTCAAGAGCACGAGCTTAGAACCCCCTTGCGGGTATATATATATATATATATATATATATATATATATATATATATATATATATATATATGTATGTATGTGTATATACACCTTTCAACCTTTCAAATGTTCCGGCGATGATTTCTCATTTCGCGAAGGTCAAGCTTGTGGCCCCTCCTCTCGAGTTGGCCTGGTGAAGTAGTGAGTTGGTTTCCTGTATTCTCCACCTCACATAGCCAGGTGCGCCCGGCTCATCGGGGATTGTTCTGAACCAGGCATCTAATCTTCTTTTGAAGATGTCCACTGCAACACCATTCGTGTTCCTTAGGTCTTTGGGCAGCTGATTAAACAGTTTTGGTCCTCTTACAACAAAACTATTTTCTTTCAGGGTTAAGGATGTTCCCTGTCTAGCCTTTAATATGAGAACACGACACAGTCTTCCTTTTCTACTTTCCACTGTTGTTTCTGGAGTTACAGGGTTCAGAGTGAGATTAGGGACTAGTTTCTCCATTATTTTCGAAGTGTAAATAATGGTGTATCTCTCTCCTCCTTTCCAGTGAATATAGGTTTAATTCGCGTAACCTTTCCCAGTAGTTTAGTTCTTTGCACCCATTCATCTTGGCCGTGAGGCTTCTCTGAATCCCTTCTAGCAGTCTAGTGTCTTCTTTTTTCTATGGGCATGTTAGGAACTTAGGACCGAGCAGTATTCCAGTTAAAAGTCAAATTACAAAAAGTCAGTATATTACTACAGTAATCGAAAACCAGAGTTGCACCGATACAATTTTATTTGCCGATACCGATACAAGATACCGATACTTACTTTCAAGCTGATCCCGATCCCCGATACTTTTAAAAATGAAAATTTAAATTTGATATAGAAAATTGGTAATCAAAGAAATTTTGACTGACATAAATAGCGTGATGCTGATTCTTTAATAAGTTAATATTGATGGATGTTTCATATCTTCATCATTTATTACGGACAAAATGAGGCAAGATAAATAACTTATAGGATATGAACCATTATGATATGAATAGGGGGCTAAGCCCCCATTTGATCCACCCGGCCACCCTCTTTCCTTTTATTTAAACAAGTTACAACGCAGTGACATTAGTGAAGACATTGACTGATAATTGCAATGATTATATTTTATTCCAATTATAATGAAATTGAAAAGGTATACAAGATACATCACAGAAGACAAAAAATTAAATTCTCGGTACTAAAACATAAAAGACAAAAATTATTAATTAGGCCAAAAAGTAATAAAGACAAAAAATAATAAGTGATAAAAATCCTCAAATAAAATTAGATTTGAAATTAAAACAATATTCACTTTTTTAACTTAATCAATGTAAGATCTTAGTCTCTTAGATTACCAGCCAACAACTGCGAACTGATTCTTGAAGTGAATCTGTTTCATGAAATCATGATATACACTGCTTTCGCACTTAAGCAGATTACATTTTCTCCAATGTTTTCAAAAGTTTTTCCCCGATTTCAATGAAATTTGTAGCAAATAATCACTATCTATAGCAGCATTGATGGTATTCATTTCGATGAAGTATTTTGATAATTAAAATAATTATCTCATTTTATTGAAAAATATGTAAAATATTGTGTTCCGATTTATTAAGCAAGTATTTTATTTACAGATCTAAATGGTGAAAATGGGTAAGAAGAAGGATTTAACATTAACTGAGAAAAGAAAAATAGTCAAGTTACTCGCTGAAAATATAAAATCTATTGAAATTGCGAAGCAGTTTGGCAGAGCTTATCGAACTGTAAACAAGTTTGTAGCGGAGGGTACCAAACTGAGGCAACGAAGTGATAAAGGAGCTATAAGAAAAGTGACAAGGCGGCAGATATCTGTAATCAAGCGCAAATTGCAAAGCAGCCATTGTCCTCAAGTAAAGAGGTTTTTGAGCAGGCTGGCATACATAATTTACCAAGAACATCTCGATGTGGAATCCTCCAAACAATTGGCAAGACGTGTAAACCTACGATTCAGTCACCATTAACACCCAGGTACAAGAAGCAGCGTGTTGAATGGGCGCGTCAGTACGTGAAAACAGATTTTAATACTGTATTGTTAACCGATGAATGAAAAGCAACCCTTGAGGGACTTGATGTTTGGTCAAGAAGATGGATTGCTGAGAGCCAATTTCTACCATCGAGATTAAGACGCCAACAAGGTGGAGGTAGTGTCATGTTTTGGGCAGGATTGATAGGCAATGAAGTAGCTGTCCCATACAGAGTGTCTGATGGTGTAAAAATGAATGCCCAGTCTAACACAAACTTTCCAAAAGAAAACCTCATTCCATGGTAGAGATTGACCCTTAGCAATCCATCTTCTTGACCAACCATCAGATCCCTCAAGGGTTGCTCTTCATTCATCGGTTAACAATACAGTATTAAAATCTGTTTTAACGTACTGACGCGCCCATTCAACACGCTGCTTCTTGTACCTGGGTGTTAATGGTGACTGAATCGTAGGTTTACACGTCTTGCCAATTGTTTGGAGGATTCCACATCGAGATGTTCTTGGTACATTATGTATGCCAGCCTGCTCAAAAACCTCTTTACTTGAGGACAATGGATGCTTTGCAATTTGCGCTTGATTACAGATATCTGCCGCCTTGTCACTTTTCTTATAGCTCCTTTATCACTTCGCTGCCTCAGTTTGGTACCCTTCGCTACAAACTTGCTTACAGTTCGATAAGCTCTGCCAAACTGCTTCGCAATTTCAATAGATTTTATATTTTCAGCGAGTAACTTGACTATTTTTCTTTTCTCAGTTAATGTTAAATCCTTCTTCTTACCCATTTTCACCATTTAGATCCGTAAATAGAATACTTGCTTAATAATTCGGAACACAATATTTTACATATTTTTCAATAAAATGATATAATTATTTTAATTATCAAAATATTTTATCGAAATGAATACCATCAATGCTGCTATATATAGTGATTATTTGCTACAAATTTCATTGAAATCGGGGAAAAACTTTTGAAAACATTGGAGAAAATGTAATCTGCTTAATATGTGCGGACGCAGTGTACAATTGCACACACTTAATATTTAAAGTTAAAAATCCTAAGATTGAAGTTCAGGAACATCAATTGTTCTCCTGTATTGGGAACTAGTCTGTTTCTCTTGGGATTGTATATGTTACCACCAATGCTAAAGAGCCGTTCATTCTCAATTGAAGGAGGGGCTGATAAATATTTCTTAGCTAGGTGACACAAATTTGGGAAAAGTTTGCTGTTGATCTTCCACCATTCCAATGGGCACAGATTCCTATCAAGGTTGGTGAGAGCGAAAATCTAAGTTTTCATGAACTTCTCTGAATTGAATCAGTGGTTCCTCTGTCTTGAGGGGTTGTTTCGTCAGTGGTGCGATGAGAATCACCATAGTTGGCTTCATTACTCTTGCTGGCAATAAGTTGATCATAACAACTGTCAAAATCAAAGTCTTCCGTGCCTTGATCTTTACTTGCTTGATCAACTTCGATGGTGTAGTGATCAGGGGATTCTTCACTTGCGCTCTCATGATCATTCTCCTGTTGCTTGAGTACTTCTACTATGCCTGCTAATGTAGATGAAAGGTTGCTGAGGTGAGTTTTGTAGCTGGTTTCATTCTTCTTTTCAAAGAAAGAACCTTTGAATCTAGGGTCCAAGAATGTCGAAAATATCATGTTGTTGTCACCTTATATTTCATGAACCGCTGGGAACAGGAATTTTTGAGAGTTGCAATTGTGCTTCCAAGGTGACCAAATCCTTTCTCAGTTCTTGCCCTTTCAACAAACAGCCCAAGAAATCTAATCTGTGGGAGAATTTCAGAGGCGGTACTATCTCTGCTGCTAAGCCTGACTGTAGTTTTGTGAAAAACTCTCAATAACTTGACAAGTTTTGCAATTACATTCCACTTATTTGCATCAAATGTTGGTGGGTTTGGCGTATACAAGCAGTAGTTAGCAATTGGTATTTTCTGTTCAAGCAACCTTTCCAAAAGAAAGAAAGTACTATTCCACCTAGTTGGCACATCTTGAATCACCTTGTGTTCTAGTAGTCCATGTTGTCTTTGAATTTCATGCAACTTGGTGTAGGCAGCTGTAGAGTGGTTGAAATGACCAACTCTTTGTTTGCAGTTAGCAATTATGTCCTTCACTATTCTTTGTTCAAAGATATAATCTTTTACAATTAGCTGCAAGGTATGTAGAAAACAAGGCAGTGCATCATATCCAGATTCTGAAATCCCTTTTACCATATTGGCACCATTGTCTCTTACAATTAAATGCACCTTGTAAGACGGAATGTTAAAGGCAGTTATGGCACTTTGTATAATCTCACTGATATTACTAGCTGTATGGGATTCTGGGAATGGCATAACACGCAACACAACTGTTGTTTTATCAAAACTTTCTGATATACAATGCCCTGTAAGACTAATGAATGAACTGTCACTTGAGGAGGTCCAAGTGTCACTAGTTAAGCTCAAACTGTGGGATTTATCAACAATTGTTTGTACTCTTTTCTTCACTGATACTGATGCATAGATGTCTGGTACAATATTGTTAGCAAAATACTTCCTACTTGGCAGAGAATAATTTGGACGAAGTGTTTTCACCAACCTAGTGAACCCAATGTCCTCAACAATGGAAAAGGGTTGATTGTCAACTGCGATCATCCCACCAATAGCAGAGTGCACTGCTTTTGCTTGAGGAGAATTGAAGGATCCAGGACAATTGCGTCCTGGTCAAGTGCGTCCCGGACAAATGCGTCCCGGTCATTGGCGTCCCTGGACAATTGCGTCCTGGACAATTGCGTACTTCTCCAACTACTATATGAAGTTTATTTATTAGAGAAGTGAATAAAAAGTTAGTATCGGAATTTCAAATATACTTTTCATTTTAACCTATTAAACTTGTTATATGTTCATAAGTTCTGTTCGAAACTGTTCTCTAAAACTTTATCCATCATCAGCAACATCATTGTCAAATTTTATGGGTTACGTCCACTTAAAATAAAGTTAGTTTCGTTAGTTTTAACGAAAATATCACAACTTAACCTAACCAATCGTCAAGGGCATACAGTTGACCTAACTGAGTATTCAATTAATCTAACCGGTCATTATATCCCATACAAAATTACAATAACAAACATACTCGTCCCTCGTCATTGGCGTCCCTGGACAATTGCGTAGGTGAAGTCACATTGAACTTTCTATTCACTTCTCTAATAAATAAACTTCATATAGTAATTGGGAAAGTGCGCAATTGTCCGGGACGAAATAAAACCGGACGCAATTGTCTAGGGACGCCAATGACCGGGACGCATTTGTCCGGTACGCACTTGACCAGGACGCAATTGTCCTGTCACCGAATTGATGTCCCAAATCTTTTTTAATGCTAGAGTTTCTTCCATTGTGTACTGCGTTGTCACTGTAGTTTGACTTGCTTGTAGAAGGAGAAACACTCAGGTCAACAGCTGATGAAGACAAACTAGAAGTTCCTGGTTGAGTATCATCCCTTCTCGGACCTTTTCTTATCACGAAAGGATTTTGACATAGCTCATTACTCTTCCTCTTCTTTTCATCCTCTAGCAATTTTTGCTCCTTTTTATACTCTTCTTGAGGTTTGTTGGTGATGTGTTTCATCAAGTTGGTAGTGTTCTAACTTTTACTGGTTTTTCCTCCTCTGGATAATTCAACAGAACATAATTTACAAATAGTTTTACTTTTGTCGGTTTCTGATACTATGAAAAATTTCCAAACTATACTGCTTCTAGATTGACTAGACATGATGAATTCTACAGAATTTAGATAAGATCTGAAATTAAAAAATAAATTTATAAAACATGTGAAAAGTGATGAAAACGAAATGTAAAGATATTCACACACAGAAAATGAGATTGACACACAATTACAAATGATGTCAATGACACATAATGCCCTATATAGTATATACACCATATACCCCATATACCAGGTACGATGTATCGGAAGTATCGGAGTATCGACAGGATCGGACACCTAAATTTACCGATACCGATACTATCGCGTGAAGGGCCGATACTACCGATACCCGATACATCGGTGCATCACTATCGAAAACTAATATAAAGTTATGATGTTTGTATAATGTGTGTGTGTGTGTGTATATATATATATATATATATATATATATATATATATATATATATATATATATATATATATATATGGGAATGATCATGGTCCCCTGAGTTTGTGATACACACAGACCGTGCATGGAACAAGGAACTCTTCTGGGATAATTAAATCCACTATAGTCCGAATAAGTAATGGTAAATGACAAATACCATAGTTTTTCTTTTTCATGATGCTAGCCCGACGTGGGCAACGGGTCACTCGCAAAGAGGTCCCATAAATATAGCTTCCCTCACCAGCTATCTGCAAAGCAGACAGGATCCAGCTTTGGGACATGGATCTAGGGTTTAAAGCAGCCTAGCCCTGTTATATTTAGAACCTCAATATAAGCAAAAGACTCGCTGCCTTCACGTCAGATTGAATACATCAAAGAAAAAGGGGTAACTATTATATTTTTAGCCAAAAACCAAAACTTAAACCTCAACTGGAAGAATTGAGCGTCCACTTTTCAAGGCACATAACATGTCCGTTTCAAGATGGGAATGAACTCAGAATGGTCCCCTGTAGCAGGGCTAGGCTGCTTTAAACCCTAGATCCATGTCCCAAAGCTGGATCCTGTCTGCTTTGCAGATAGCTGGTGAGGGAAGCTATATTTATGGGACCTCTTTGCGAGTGACCCGTTGCCCACGTCGGGCTAGCATCATGAAAAAGAAAAACTATGGTATTTGTCATTTACCATTACTTATTCGGACTATAGTGGATTTAATTATCCCAGAAGAGTTCCTTGTTCCATGCACGGTCTGTGTGTATCATATATATATTTATTTATTTATTTATTTATTTATTTAATTTATATATATATATATATATATATATATATATATATATATATATTATATATATATATTATATTATATATATATATATATATATTTGCAGCTCCGCTTACCCTGTGGACACGCCCACCGCACGCCACTTATATATATATATATATATATATTAGTGGTGGACCGGATGTCAGTTTTTCAACATCTGCGGATGCGAATTTTTAATTTCAATATCCGCGGATGTGGATGCGGATGCGGATATTTAGTTAATCTATCAATATAATATAGAATTATGAATATATGACATAATTTTTCAAATTTCGTGATATTACTATTATGGCAGGCAATGCATAAGAATTAATATTCATGTTTTCATTATGATAAAAATAATAACTTTCTCAAGAGTTTCAGCCACAGAAAATTCAATGAAACGAGTTTCATTCAATTTTCTGTGTTACCAGGTATTTATATTTTGACGTTTATATATTTGTTTGTTCATTAATAATTAATACTTTATATGAAATGTGCATGACTGGGCCTTATAAGCTAATTTAATTGTAAATTGCATAATTTATTAGAGGTAATATCCGCATAACATCCGCAGTCAGAAGTGCGGATGCGGATGTTAAAAATGATGCGGATGCGGATATCCGGTCCACCACTAATATATACATATACACAGGGTCATTCACTCGCTGTTTGGCCCAGCTGATATACCGTATTAGCGATATTCTGGAGCTACCAGCGAGTGAATCACCCTGTATAATCATTAATATTTTCATAACGTCGTTGTAATTATTAGTTATATTACAAAGTTCGTTCACAATTCCATGAAAACTAATAACGACTGCATGAAATAAACAAAACGCGTTGAAGATGCAAAAAAAACTTTCTTTCCATTTCGTGCTTCCCAACATAACATATTTTCTGGACTTAAAAATAATTAAATAACTTTATTTGAATGTTTTTATATTCTAATTCTGTAAAATAATTTACATAAAACAACGTTAAATGCTATTCCTGAAGGTATCGTATCGAAATACTGAATCAACCCCACTTTCTCCAAAAAATAAATAAATAAAAAATAGTAGAATTTTAATCGCCCCCACCCTCCACCAAATACAAAAGTTAATTCTATTTATTATATTAGAATTAACAAATGATTACCATTAATTTGTTCTAAGGAAATAAAATGTGCTAAAAAAAATTCTTTAACATTTGAAAGATAAAGAAATTGTCATTTTTGCATTTTGACCGTAGCGCATAAAGAAAAAAAACTCAATGGTATCATTGTTATGGATCATAATAAGCACACACACACACACACACAACACGGTAATGGTTTTACTCGACTTAGGACTTAGGAGGTCAACTTCTTAACTAAATCAAACTAACCTAACCTAACCTGGATACGACTAATATTTTTGGAGATATTTTAATTTGAATTGAAAACTTACAAAGAATCTCACTAACTATCATATATCGTAAGATTGAAATTTATAAGGTAATGGTCAATGGTGGGCAAATTACTAAGATTTCGTAATCGAGTAACAGTAGAATTACTTTGCCGAAAATAATAATAAAAGTAATCGATTAAAAGTAAAAATTACTGATGTCTGAAAAGTAACTAAAAGTATAAAGTAGAAATTACTTCTCTGGATTAATTATATATATTGCTTTTCAATGTCTATTTTTATTTACATAGCACAAATTTGCAGCATTGATATTCTAGTAATATGATTACAATTTTAACTATTAGTTAATACATTCGTGATTCACTATAATGTTAAATTGCAGATATTACTAAAGTTTATACATTACATTACGCAAAAAACACTACCAAATAAAAGGAAAATGTAAAAAAGTAATTGTTTAACTTTTTTACAAAAGTAATGAAGT
Organism: Bathynomus jamesi; assembly: GCA_023014485.1. NCBI lineage: Eukaryota > Metazoa > Arthropoda > Malacostraca > Isopoda > Cirolanidae > Bathynomus > Bathynomus jamesi. Next base: position 555,431 of record JAJOZX010000478.1, on the reverse strand, counting down.
AAAAAGTAATTACTATTGACAAATTTTTAATCGATTGCGAGTAAAAAGTAATCGTTCAGAAAAGTAATTAGTTACAAGTAGATTACTGGAAAAACTACTTAGTTACTGTAATCGATTACAAATGCTTAGTTACTTGCCCACCACTGGTAATGAGAAAATACCCTGCAAAAATTAGAAAACTTTGGAACCACAGTGCTTTATAAAAAAAAAAATCGTAAGGTCGGTAAAACCAACGCAAAAGGGTTCTCTCTCTCTCTCATATATATATATATATATATTGTATGTCTGTGTGTGTGTGTGTGTGTGTGTGTGTGTGTAAATATAATCGCCTAACCGCTAATTTTTTCATATGCAAAATTTATCCCCCATCAGAATTCGATAAAGTTAACAATTTGGCTTGATTGTTGCTAACTTTTTGTTGTCGTTGCCTAATGGCAAACACCCGCTTCTCCGATATGAAAAAAAAATGAGGACCTAAAACTGATAGATTGTTATGTTTCAAATGGATAGGAAATTTAAAGAAACACATAAGCAAAAGATTTAGGAGCTATAACGACCAAAGATGCAATATTTGAGACGCAAAATAACATAGCAATAAACAAAGCAAAGGGAATAACGGGACAAATACTACGAACCATTAAAAGAAGGGACAAGAATGTAATGATTCCCTCGCTGAAAACACTGATCTTGCCAAAATCTTACTCGTAATATTGCTCCGTCTTAAGATGGAGGAAGATGGAGGAAATTAATCAGAAGAAATTCAGAAATTTTTATGAACAAGATCGATGGATTAAAACAACTAAATTACCAGGAAAGATTAAGTAAATCAAAAGAGGAAATGAGAAGTACACCATAATATACACCTGGAACATAATAAAGGAATAAGTTCATAATCTTAAACTGAACACTATAACCATCCAGACAACACTGGAAAATAGGAAAAGAAGATTATGTAGTATTCGCCAACTAAAGGCTGGACTCGGGATATCCTAAACTCTGAAGGGAAATAGCTCTGTTGTCACAGGACAATATTATTTAACCAACTGCCCAAAGTAGCAAGAAACACCACCACTGTCCGTGTGGAAGTCTTCAAAAGAAGATCAGACACCTACCTCAGGACAGTCCCAGAGAAAGCAATTCTCTCCTTCAAGTCAAGTCTAGAGGTGGGGCCACCAGCCTGACCTCCGCTTGAATAGAGATATTCATTTTAACGCGAGAACTAACATGTGCACAAAAAACCACTAAAGAAAAGGAAAAGCATTATCGACCGAGCTCTTTTGTGCGTATTTCACAACACATTATGTATATGGACAGGTTCTTGTGCAAAGTCCCTGATCAACCATACGTGGCTGGCTGCGAGGGCAGGATGAGAGCAGAAAACAAATCTCTTATCCATCAAATCTCCCAAATGAAGAGGGATGCTGAAGAGGAGTTGACCGCAGGTCGATCCTGAACCGTCGTTCGAAGACACCTCAAGTAAGAATATATATATATATATATATATATATATATATATTGGGCAAGAAGTATAACAAGTGGAGAGGAAAAAATAGGTGCTGATCGAAGTAAACAAAATGCATAATTTGGACTGAATTTATTCATGAGAAAGGACGAAGCCGTGATGAAGACGAAAGAAAACTTTGTTGAGGAAAACTAAAACATAATATGAAATAAAATTAAATGGAAAAAAAAAGGGACTTTTCTTCAAAAAAAGATGAAGGGATATTTCTAGAACATCAAATATTTCAGATGGTAGATAGTATTTTTCAAATACTGTGGTTCAAATTTGTGTTCATAGATTATTTGATTTTTATAACTGGATTAAGAGAGGGTATTCAATTTAAAAATGGGCACTGCAAAATTTGTTATATACTTTGCACTGCGCAATTTTAAGAGTTCATTTTGTATTTCATATGTGCCCTTTTAAATGTTACTCAAAGACTATATATATATATACTGGTCAAAAAAAGAAACGCAATTAGCTTGCATATGGTGTAAAATTTAAGTTCTTAGTGGTATTATCACAGTTTCAAGATTATGGTTAAATGTTTGTTCAAATCTTTTAAAGCCACTTAGTGCATGTTTTTAAACCTGACTAATCCCGGCTAAGACGCCATTTTGTTACAAACAATAAACAGAGATTAAATTGAATGTATTCTTTATGAAGGCATGCATTTTTTCTTTGACTTCACAGAATACACACTGCCCGTTGAGAAAACCAAACTTTTTCCCGCGATTGAGGCATGCCACGACTCTCAGAGGTCAACAGAGGTCGTGCCTTGGGCATGTTGGATGCAGGCATGTCTGCTGTCCAAGTTGAACAACGAATGCATGTGCATCCCAGCACAATCTCTAGGCTTGTTAGACGGTACAATGCCACAGGAAGTGTTCAGGACCTGCCAAGACGTGGGCGACCTCGTGTGACGACCCAACGCCAGGATCGCCACATTGTACTGCAGCACCTGCGTCATCGGCAGCGGAATGCTCGTCAGACAGCCAGAGAGACACCTGGTATCCACAACAACAGAATTAGTGACCAGACCGTCAGAAACCGACTCCGTAATGCAGGACTCCGATCCCGCAGGCCTTACAGAGGTCCTTTTCTCACTGATGCAAGAAGGCAACGACGCCTGCAATGGGCCTATCAGCACCGTGACTGGACACAAAGAATGTGGAACCAAGTCCACTTTTCTGACGAGTCTCGCTTCAGACTGTCCAATTCTGATGGCCGTGTCAGGGTATACAGACGACCAGGGGAGCGATACTCAGATGCTGCAGTAGTGGAGCATGACAGATGGGGAGGACCGAGTGTCATGGTTTGGGCAGGAATTGCCTTTGCTTCAAGAACTGAGCTGGTGGTTGTTGATGGCGCTCTGACTGCCCAACGCTACAGGGATGAGATTCTTCACCCACATGTTCTTCCATTCATGAGGCAACATCCAGAATTGGTGCTCCTGCAACAGGACAATGCCAGACTTCATGCAGCCAGGATAGTGCAGGCGTACCTGCAGGGACAACAGGTGCAGACCTTACCATGGCCAGCCTTCAGCCCAGACATGTCACCGATACAGCACGCATGGGATGAACTTGAACGGCGAGTTCGCAGACGTCAGCATCAGCCGCAGAACATCAGGGAACTGACCAATGCAATTATTGAAGAGTGGAGGGCCATCCCTGTTGCTTTCCTGCAGAGAATGTTGAGGTCGATGAGGGCCAGACTCCAAGCCTGCATTGTGGCTAGGGGTGGCCATACGCGTTATTGACTGTTTGTTATGTTAAAGAATCATTTACTATATACTGAGTCCTCATGTTTATTAATAAATCTCAAAAATTGCGTTTCTTTTTTTGACCAGTATATATATATATATATATATATATATATATATAATATATATATATATATATATATATATTATATATATATATATATATATATATATATATATATATATATATACCTTAGCTTATTTCCGCCCGAATTGTTTTTCTAATGAAAGGTAAGTGTTTCGCCTCGCCTAAGACCTACACCTACAGCTTAATAGAGAATTCTAACCACGACCCACCGAGAAAGTCTGGAATTAAAAGGTCTTCACTCATACTCGAGCTGCACCTCCCGATCAGCAGCTCAGTGCCTTAACCTGACCTACATGGTATATATATATATATTATATATATATATATATATATATATATATATGGGAGGAATTTCACAATTAAACAAGTGAAATGAATGAATGATGTAAACCCTTTTTCTTTTTCCTTGTGGATTTACATCACATATATATATATATATATATATATATATATATTATATATATATATATATATATTAAAAAGGGTGATTATTGTCCGCGTCAACATTATGAAGCTTTAATATCCAGACGTTTCGGAAGTTAAACTTCCATCAACAGTGGCTAAAAACAATAAAAATAAAAATAAGATAAAAAATGGTGAAAGCTTAGTCGGATGAATGCATCATGGAATTAACAATTAAAAAAAAAATTAATATAATTAAAGATAAAATTACAGTGCCAACTTCAACCCTAAATAAAATTGTTAGATATCACGTGTAAAATTAGAATGCAGACCTAAAACTAATTATAACTATTAAAAAATATTAATTTAATAAGTTTAATTTGGATACAGAGTTATAATCATTTAGTTTAAGTTTTGGTCTATATACTGTATATATATATATATATATATATATATACACATACACAGACAGTGCATGGAACAAGGAACTCTTCTGGGATAATTAAATCTGGGATAATTAGCCAAAAACCAAAACTTAAACCTCAATTGGCAGAATTGAGCGTCCACTTTTTAAGGCACATAACATGTCCGTTTCAAGATGGGAATGAACTCAGAATGGTCCCCTGAGTTTTTTATGATACACACAGACGCTCAATTCTACCAGTTGAGGTTTAAGGTTTGGTTTTTGGCTAAAAATATAATAGTTACCCCTTTTTCTTTGATGTATTCAATCTGACGTGAAGGCAGCGAGTCTTTTGCTTATATTGAGGTTCTAAATGTAGCAGGGCTAGGCTGCTTTAAACCCTAGATCCATGTCCCAAAGCTGGATCCTGTCTGCTTTGCAGATAGCTGGTGAGGGAAGCTATATTTATGGGACCTCTTTGCGAGTGACCCGTTGCCCACGTCGGGCTAGCATCATGAAAAAGAAAAACTATGGTATTTGTCATTTACCATTACTTATTCGGACTATAGTGGATTTAATTAACCCAGAAGAGTTCCTTGTTCCATACACTGTCTGTGTGTATCATAAAAAACTCAGGGGACCATTCTGAGTTCATTCCCATATATATATATATAAAGGACTCCATAATTCTTAGGTCTGTTTCATTTTGCAAGGTGGTTAAACCCGAGAAATTGTTATTGAATGGATAGTTGTTGCTTTCGCAGTGTTCACGGATTGAGGATTTAGCTGGTCTGCTTGATGGTAAAGAGGTACGGCTACTAATGCCACGCCGCTCATCGACCCGGGGCTTGAGTTGGCGCACGGAGCTGCCAACATATGTGACATTGCAGCTACAATTTCAAGTATAAACTAGATTGGAAACGAGATCTTCGGGCAACCTTTCTTTAAGTTTTAAAAAGACACTAATATTAAAATTGTTAATAAATACGATACTGTATAAATTTAAAGTCAACTTGTGGATAAAGCTGAGAAAGTAAGCGTTTTAGGTCATTTCTATCCTTACCGATGTCCTTTTATGATTACATCAGCCTAAGGATAGAAAAAGACGTAAAATGGTTACTTTTTCGGTTTTATCCACAAATTGACTTTAAATTTATATTTATTATTTGATGTAGACTGAACAACATTTCTTCATATTTTGTGTTTCTCTGTTCGAAAAGTCCTCTCAGCTGAAAATTTAACTCTTAAAACCTTTATTCCTCCTAAAATATCACGCATCAAGATAACCTAGCTGCTCAGTGAAGAGCTGTTAATACAAAGAAATACAAAGGACATCAAATAGCAACGGAGCGGATGGTCCCTACGAGGCTATCTATTTAAGAAGAAAGGTTAAAAGTTTAAGAAGCGTAAAAGATAAGTGAAAATTGTAAAGCAAAGCAAAGAAGGGAGGTTGAAAGAAAGGAAGGAAATGTAAAGATAAGTGAAAATTTTGAAGCAAAGAGCGGATAATCCGAGTGAAAATTCTACAGTACTTTTATGCACTAACAAATGCTTCTAACTGAGGGTTCACGGCAAGATAAGCCTCTAGAGTCTAGTCTCTTTTTAAAGGACTCGACCGAATTACTTTGAAATACTCTGGTTGGCAATCCATTCCACAAATTAATTATATGATTGAAGAAAAAATGTTTAGCTTCATTAGAATTAAAATGTTTACCTACTAATTTCAGACCATTGCCGCGAGTTTCATCTGCATTTCTGAGGGCGAAATTATTTTTCAGCGTCGAAGTTATCAAAACCTTTAATCACCTTAAATACTTGGATTAAGTATTAAGTCTCCTCGGATACGTTTTTTTTACAAGTGAGAATAAATTTAACATTTCTAAACGGGCAGCGTATGATTTGTTTCTATTTTTAGGAAACAACTTAGTAGCTCGTCGCTGCATTCTCTCCATTCTGTCTATGTCCTGTCGTAAATATAAAGACCAGAACTGAACACAATATTCCAGGTGTGGGCGTACTAAGGAATTATATAATGTTAACATTGATTTTCTGGACTTAAATTCAAATTATCTCGCAATAAATCCTTAGATTATATTTGCTTTTCTAACCGCTTCGATACATTGCTTACTCGGTTTAAGAGTGTCGGTAACAATAATATTTAAATCTTGCTCTTCCGTAACACTCGTTAGTGTCTTGTCGCCCATAAAATACTTTACTTCAACATTGTTTATACCGATATGCAACGTTTTACATTTATCTGTATTAAAGTTCATTTTCCAAATTTCTGTCTGCTCGAGTAACTTGTTTAAAGCTTGAATCTACAAATGTTCTGTCGCTGATTTTGTTCGCTCCCCTAATTTGGCATCATCCGCAAATTTTGAAATTATACTCTTAATTCCTATGTTGATGTCATTAATATAAATAATAAAAAGAACTGGTCCTAGAACTAATCCCTGAAGCACGCCGCTAATTACACTTCTCCAGGTCGACGCTTTGCCATTAATGACCACGCTTTGGATCTTTTGATCCATTTGAGAACGTTACTATCAATTTCATGAGACTGAAATTTAGCTAATAATCTCCTATGTGGCACTTTGAAAATCGAAATATATAACATACCGTATGTTTTACTTTCATCATTTATATCTAAAATATCATTAAAAATGTCGAACAAATTGGCTAGACAAAAACGATTACGTTGAAATCCGTGGTGAGAATCTTTAATTAAATTATTAATTTCTAAATGATTAACTATTTTATCCTGAACGATCGTCTTCATAAGCTTAACTACTACTGAAGTCAGACTAATAGGACGATAATTTCCGGGAAGCGATTTGTCACCTTTTTTAAATATTGGAGTAACGTTTGTCAGTTTCCAGTCGAACGGAACTTCTCCATACTGTAAAGCTTTATTAAATATACACCGCCCGCCCGGCCCCGCCTTAAATTTTTATACAGTATATGTAACAGGGTGTACCATTTTTGGGTCATTTTCAAAAGGTCAAGGTCCAGGAGTCTAATGTTGTGCCAAATGATGTCCTAAACACGAATTTTACAGGCATTTTCTAACCCGACAAATTTTGAATCCCCCCCCCCCTTGAAATTTTGCGCATCCCCTTTTCCTAAAAACCCCATATATCTCAAACACTATCAACTTTATCGAAAAATGTTATAGAATAAAAATGATTTAGAATCAAAAGTTATATTAGAAAAGTTCATCAAAATAGAAATTTACTTAATTTTGAAAATTTTCATTTATTTTTAAAAAATTTAAATTAAAAAAAATTTTTGCTTGCAGTGCCTTCTTCTTAAATAAGGTGTTACCGCCACCTTTGAAGCATCACCCCAATGCAGCTTCGCGGCGATGGGCTTTGTATTTGCTAGTTATAATGCAAATCATAATTAGTTTTTATTATAACTAGCCTATACAAAGTGAGGACAACCTCAAAACTATATATATATAAAATAAAGCTAAAAATTAACCCTTTATCTATAGTTGTGAGGTTCCATCGTTTTTTTTTTCCTTTATTCAACACTTTCCTCAAAAAAATAAAAGAAACAAGTTTCCTAATTAGAAATCATTGATATAAGAGCTTTTTAAACATAAAAATAAGAAAAGACAATTTATGGTATATTTAATAACAAAAAAAATCAGCCTCTTCTAAATTAAAACAATCTCTGCAAATAAAAATACCTAATCTGTCTGTTAATGAACTATTCTTTACTGAGTTTCATTCTTTTAAGAGTCTCTTTACTAGGATCAGGAATTAGTCTTCTATTCTCTTCCACAATTTGCAAAAGACCTTGAAATTCTTCTTCATTTTGACATTTGTCATGAAAGTCTTGAACCAGCTTGATTCCTCTTTCAGCGGTATCATTGACTACTCTAATAGATGAAAGAATGTTTTTTAGTTTGTTGTAGTCATCGACCTCTTCCCATGTTGATGCTGGTTTCTTTATCCATGAGTCTGGTTTTGACTCACAGCATTGAAATAAATGCCATGAAATTGGACCTACTAGCTGATGAAGCTTTGTGTCTTCCTTTAAAATGGGGAAAACAGGTTGCCCACATACATAATTTTCTGGAACTGGATATTTGTTTAAGGATTTTGCGATCTTATCTTTTTCATCATTACTTAGCGATCCAAAGAAACTCAAAGGGACCACTTCCTCCGTCAAATACCAGTAATGATTGGCAAAAGATTTCAAAGCAGCATTTGCAACTTCCCTATCTTCCTTCTTGTAATTCACCAAATCATGATAAAACTTCAGATCATTAGCTGGTCTATCTAGTGAATTAGAACATAAAAGCCAGTATTTTCCATAAATTAATGCATTAAATAGACACATTCTCTTTAATTTCTTAATCAATGATTCATCATATGATGCTTGGTGGGCAAAAGCATACATTTTATTTGTATACAAAATCATTGCCATCCACCTGGCACGGTGCATTGCACCAGGTTTCCGCCAATGACTGTTTTCTCTGGAAACCTCTCCTAAAAGCATTAAAGTTGTTTCAGCAACTTCCTTATAGTCATCACGTGGAAAGCAGTCAGATTTTCTTAAACATTGGGTCATAAATTCTACACATTCTTCCTTTAGGCCTCTTTGATACCTTGATTTAACATCAAGAACATTGTATGTAGATTTCGTATTAATTTTCTTCCATTTAGACTCGCGAAATTCTTTGAATAACAAACTCAGGAGATTTACTTGGGCCAAAAATGGTTTCATACACAGCACACAAAACTCTTTCAGCCACATGATGGCGGCATGCTAACCAAATCAATTTCTTTTGCAAAAGTTCTTCAAGTAACTTACAGGAACCTTTCATCCATCCTGAATTGGATGCAGTGGTATCAAATGATACTCCAAAGACATTTTGCTTCAAGTTCCATTTTTCAATACTTTGAAATACAGAAGTGGCTTGAGACAATCCAGTGGAATCATCTATTATAGAAACTGATAAAAGTTTTTCTACATTTGGGTATCCAGTAACAAGTATTGCAAGGCGGTCTTCTTGTTCTGAACATGATTTAGTAAACAGCTTGCTATCCCAATGTACTAGGGAGTGATCAGGAGGAGTAAAATCCTTGATGCAAGTTTCATATTTTCGTTTTTCTTGTCTTTCGAGCGGCTCTTGCAGATGTGGTCCTGGAGAGAGACAGTTTTTCAATATCCTTGCCACACCTAATGGCTACTGCAGCAGCAAAAACAGTCCGTTGTCCAATAGAGAGATTAAGTCTGTCTGCAGTGGAGGAAACCAATGGCGAGGCAAGAATATTTTTGGGGCTGGAAGCATTTGAAGGTCCTGCTGTAGGTTCTGTCGGAAACTCTTCATAGCTGTTTGTCTCAGAACTGGTCGTGCTAGAAAGAAGGGTCTCTGATGTTCTGGCTGTAGCACTCACTTGCTTCACTGATTTATGTTTCTCTTTGCGTTTTCTCTCTTTCTCTAATCTAATGTACTTGCGCTGTACTTTTGATGCATAATCTGCATCTAGCAAACCTAAACATGTTTCTCGTTTTGTTCTTTGATCTTCTAAGAATGAAATATCATATGCTTTCTGAGGCTCAGTTCTCATGCGGTCTTTCTGGATTAATTCAACGGCATTTTGAGAAGAGATGTCAAAAAGGGAATCCATAATTTTCATGAAATTAGAGAGTTCATTTTCAAAGCTTGCTCTTTTTTTGTGCTTGATTAAATTATTATGCATTTCTTCTAGATTTAACAGCATCTTCCTGCCTTTAGGGTTTTTACTAATATCTATAGTAGGAATGCATGCTTTTTGCCATATTATTAGTAGCTTCTGTAGAACTTCATTAACAGTAGAATCTTTTGTAACTTTTGGACCCTTATACTGCATTCTCCGTAAATAAATAAAATGGCTTAGAACATCTTTATTGGATGGTAAAACAATTTTAGATGAACTCATAATATCAGCCTGCAAGCGACCAGGAATAAAGTCATGCTGTTTTGTAGCTGTTTGACTCATTTTTTATTTATTTTTCAAATAAAGCAGTCTGAAAAGAAACAATAAGAGTAAAAACAATGCTTGTTTATTAAAATTCAATGTAAAAAAGGATTTTAGTCCAGGCAATTTGTAGTTAGACCTGGGCAAAATTGCTTCAGAAGCTTTCTAAACTGTTTCCAGCTCAGGAACCATTGCCGAATAACATATCCAAAATCCGACAAAATTGGACCCCGGGAACACCCCCAAAAATGAAATTCAAAATGGCGGACTGGATGTTTCCTACGAAAAAAAATAAAATATATAATTTACGCTTTTATTTATAGAGATACATTTGATGCTTTTTCTTTCAGTTGTAATGTTTTAAATAATTCAACAATATACAACACAACCAGTTATTACGCAAATATAATGTTATATAGCTTTTTACAGATTTTTATAATCAATAATACAACAATTATTTTTTTGCCCAGTTTCAAGTTATGTTCATTACAAAAGAAGTGATACCTGGTCACAAACATACAGAAATTAATCCTCTTCATCACTATCATCGGATAGATTACCGGTACTTGGGTTGTTATCGCAACCACTGATTTGGCACTCGCCACAAGCGGCTGAACAGGGCATTCCATTACGCTTGCATCCACACCTTGAAGTAGCACATTTCGTCTTGCAGGAGCAGCGGATCATGTTGAGTAGATAATTTGGAGCTGGTGGCTCGTCGCAGGCTGTAGGGTAGTAGGAATTATTCTTTACATACCAACCCCACTGTTCTGCATCGATCTTCTCTTCTGTAGACTTCCAGATTAGTATTTGAAAGTATGTGCGAAAGCTGTGGTACTTTGTGGACGCATCGGTAGGTGGCAAACGTTCGGGTGTAACAAAAGATTTAGCTGTAGCTACCTTTTCAACTAACATTCGATGACGTAGTGCGTTAGTGGATTCAAGTGTTTTGCAGCCATACAACAGAAGCATTGCCTTTCTTCCAGCGGCTTCAATCAGGCCCGGATCTAGAAGAATGGGGGCCCGTGGCTAATATTTTGTTTGGGGGCCCCCTTGGCTACAATTTTTATTGTATAAGGATTATAACCTTTGTTTACAAGGAAAATTAAAGGTTTTCAGAACAAACATATTACTTTACTTTATTTATTTAGTTTTCAGAACAAACATATTACTTTACAAATATTTTACTTTATTTTACATATTATATTTTCCTGAATTAATAATTTTATACACACCTACCTACTGATTATGAGCTGGCAACCGATTGAACCGACGAGCCTTTTTTTGTGCAAATTCATTAATAATATTTCGAAAATCGACTTCTTTGGCCAGAGCATGTTCAACACAGAATTGCCAGTGACTGTAATCGCTTTTGCTTCATTGTTGAACGTGTGCAACATTTCAGTCGCTTTAACTTAGAAAAACTCCGTTCGCCGGTACAATTGGTCACCATCAATGACAAGTACATTCTGTATGCATTTAAGACATTGGGGAAAACTTCTCCAAATTTGGAGGTCCCCCTCAAATGCGGGGCCCGTGGCTGCAGCCCACATAGCCCACCCCTAGATCCGGGTCTGGCTTCAATGTCAGAGTGTTGGCAACAATCAGAACAGAATGTATTTGCAACTGAACGGAGTTCAGCCACCTTCATCAGTGTGTCGAATACTTTGGCTTTACCGATCGAAAAAATTCTGGATGTGCTATCACAGCCCGTGAAAGCATGCACAAACAGGAGATACTTGCAGATGTCATTGCCTAACAATGATTGAATGCTGAGAATATCATACACAGGATTAGGAGATGGTCCCCGTCATATATCGCTGCGATAGTACAACTTGAAACCACTGTCCTTGGCATGGTACAGAAGGAGAATCAGCAAGTCGGTGTCTTCCCCTATTACTGTTGTAGTTGCATTTTCTGATGAGGAAACTGCTGCACGAACGATGTCCACATCAGCATCCCCATCTGCGTTGTGAACAGTACACCCGTGCTTCTTCAACATCTCACCTACGAGGGAAATAAATGCTTGCTTGTTGTTTTCATTAGCCAAGAAGTGTTCTTCTGGCCAACAAACTTCATGCTTGGACTGAGATTCACATTTCTGCTTGTCTTGGTGCTGCGTCTTCTGTGGGTCATGTCCTTGATCGTAGGAGAGCTGCTGTAGCCATCAAAAACAATGATTGCTTTTCCATATGTTTTCAGAGTGAAATCGGCATATGAGTTGGCGATGCTGTCATATGTTTCATCTTGACGCCAGGAAACACGATGTAGTAGAGATCCACCATCCAATACGTACTGGTCTGTGCACTGAATTTCTTGAACTTCTTCCATGCGTAAAGTGTCAGTGTATTTGATTATTGCATGAGCTAGCTGAGACTTATCGGGTTTCCTCAAGATACTTCGTGATTCGAACAATGCAGGAGGATATGCACACAGTTCGTAACACATGACATCTTCAAGATTCATGTCTCCGCCAGTGGCAACAGTCATCATTCTCTGAAACAGTAGTGCAGGATCTACTTCTATATCTGAAGCATCAGTGATCACAACGGCAGAAGCAGATCCTAGTGTTTTCACTTTGTCAGATCTTTTGGCAGAATATGTAAAGGCTTGTTTCCCAATCATTTTTACGACAATGTTCGTACCGATTGAATGCAATTGATGAACGTTAACTCCAGGATCAGCAGTTAGCCCTGTTACAATGTTGCAGAGACCCGAGGTAGAATGGAATGGGGATAAGGATTCCAGACGTTCAAGTACTTTCTTCATGTCATTACTGTCCCTGATTTGTCTACTTCCCCTCATTTCCTTGTGCTGTTCACTACTTTCCAACAAAACTCTGGTGTATTCCTGCATTGCTAAGTTATAAGTGGAACACAGAGGCATAGAAAAGAGCCACGTTGTCCTTTGGATGTCTGTAAATCCACTTCCGCGTGTCAGTCCGCCTCTGCTTTTCAGGAACGCATTAGTACTTGTTCTATCACCAGGTAGGTATATCGATCGTCTTGTTATGTCCGGCTGCTGCATTATGGGGATGTCTCCAGCATAGCTTGCAAGTGCAAATCCCACGAGCCGGTTCTGTCTGCTGTTATCAAGGAACGTGCAATGTTGATCATTCGCTGATATTCCAACCAGAGTTGACTTGTTTGCGAAGTAGATTGTAGGTCAGTTTTCTTCGCATCCAAAGTGGTAGCAATCTGAGACAATGCATTCGAAGATTCACATCCTCAACTGATTGTTTGGCGGTCATAACATCGTCGAGCAGGTCACAAGCTTCCTTATGGAGGTCATGAGGAGTTCCATCTTCATTACGAGGGAAAACGTCTGCGACTAGTAAGGTACTAAGAGCTGCATCTACTATCATATGACCACGTATCGCTCTTGAAACAGCTTTTCCAGACATCATGTGTTGCACGGCATTTGGTCCGTATATTTCTTGAAGTACTTCAGACAATCCTGAACCATTCATAAGAGTACCGACTGCTCCCAAAAGATTCATCAGAGTGTGAAATGATCCCAGCATTAAAACAATGTCCTGCAGGTCTCTCTGTTCATTGATGATTTGGGAAGCTTTCCAGAACAAAGGCTGATCAAAGGTAATAATGCATGGGACTTTTTGATCGCGTGCTATCTTGCTCAAATATAGTAATGTCGAAAATATGCAGGTCATGTCAGTTGGCGACATATCTATGATGGGAAGGAACGTGATCGACGCCACACCTGGATGTGAGACACTTGATCCACCGTGAATTGCCTGCATTGTTCCGGACCAACTTGGACCTGATCTTTCTGCTGAAGATATCTGCCAGAGAAGACTAAGTCGACTTATGGTGGCAGTGGGTACTGGAAGTTCGCGAATGAGATGTCCCTCAACATGCTTCTCGCGTGTCTATATTCCCTAATGTCAACGGTTGCAATCTTCTTAATGTCATTGTCACCAACATTACGCCTGTGAATAGAAGGGTGGATCTTGATCTTCGAGTTATTGCGGCAATCATACCCATTCCATGAAAGGTATTCTTCCCATCCAAAGTGCAGACATCATGATCGACGTTATCTGCTGCTAGAAGGACTGCAGTGTTTTCATCAACAGTAAAAGAGCCAGACCCACTTGCCAGCGCCGCGTTTCTTTCGAATCTTGTTACTTCTGCATACGACGAACAGTAACCCAGCTGATGGAGAACGTCAATAAGGTACCTTGACCTAAAGTTGTGGTGTAGCTGAACCGACAAACCGATCTGTAGTGGACATAGTAATCCTCTAGGACGGGTTGCTTGCATAATGCTCTGCCCAATTGCACCTATTTTTCTTGAAGCATCCTGTCCCGCAAATGCTTTTGATAATAGCAATTTCAGACTGTTGGGAATGTAATCAAGAGCACTTTCTGCAGTGATGTCATTTGGAGATGGATACACATCTTTTCTAGGCGAGTCGACAGACTTGATATCACTTCTGATTATTTTTGCAGCAGCTTCTACTAGGTAAATCTTCTGTAGCTCTATATCTATATCACATTCTTTCGACTTTTTGTGATAATCTATAAGAATTTCATTAGCTGTCTCTCGTAGTGTTACTACATCTGCCTTCCCACTTTCACCTGATATTATGATCTTGTCTCCGTAACGTTCTAAAAGCTTTCTCTTCATGTGCCTGCGTTCGTAGACAGAGCTCTGACTTCCTTGAAGATATTCCTTCATTTTGGAAATTAGGTCTCCAATCAACAGTTGTTCATCATCATTCTCTTCCAGGTAAGCACAGGTCTGAAGGAATGCTTGGTGTTGCTCTTCATTAGTTGGTCTCCCTTTCTTCGAATCATGATCGTCGGAGGAGTATGCGCGAGGAATGTTTTTTCCACTTCGAAAATTTACGCTGCAGGTGTGATGGTTAGACACAATCTGCAGCAGGAAGATCACGAAGATAATACTCCAGACGGCCTTTTACATTAAACGACCATTCATCGCAGCAGCTTTCATAGCACCTTTTATGGTTTCGGAGAACTCTGTAGTTCTTATTTTGACATGCTCTGATTTTGGTTTGTGTTTGGAAAAAAAGTCCACAAAGGTATCACAAAACAAACAGTGAGTAGCACTGGAAAATGCGTATTCATGAAAACGAGCACTTTTCCTTGGTATTGCCTCGGCTGCGGTCTGTCGCTTCTTTATTTCAATGGTCTTTTTATCCGTAAACCTTTTCCTACATACAACGTGAACACTTATTCCAGCTGTTGCAACAACATCGCTTCCACGGCTGCGGCTGGATGCATTTATACCATCTGCTCCTTTTTGCGAGATGTGAACCACTTCCTGTCCGCTGTCCAATTTCTCCTTACAAATCACGCACAATTCTTCAGGGGTCTGCATTCTTGAAGGCGGACGCACACCGAGTCAGTCTGAAGCAGAAAACACAAATTAATAAACTGTGTTGCAGTATTTAAAAGGAGTACATAATAACAGTTTTAAAGAAAATGACAAGCACAAATACGCAGATTTGATAGTGGGTAGTAGGAATTAAAGAGTTGTATATAATATAAGTTTATAAAGATGTAGCAATGTCCATTCTCACATACACTCCATACAGTATATTTTATTTACATTACGTGACGTCATAGTTTAATACTAGCCGCCTAATACAATTTTTAGTGTCATATAGGTTAATTTAGAAACGAAAATGTGTTTTAAAACATTTTACTGATCAAGAAAAACGTCATAACTCTCTCTACAAAGCGAAATTAAAATTTATTGTATTTCGTAAGAAACTGCCAGTCCGCCATTTTGAATTTCATTTTTGGGGGTGTTCCCGGGGTCCAATTTTGTCGGATTTTGGATATGTTATTCTGCAATGGTTCCTGAGCTGGAAACAGTTTAGAAAGCTTCTGAAGCAATTTTTCCCAGGTTGAAGCTATTTTTGCTCTAGATTGCCTGGACTATTTTTAAATTTGGATTATACTCACAATATACTCATAAATAATGTAACTTAAGCACCTTATTTTATATTAATACAATAAGGTGCTCTTGGACAAAAGAAAATGAAAATTTTCCAAATTACGTAAATTTCTATCTTAATGAACGTTTCTAATAGAACGTTTGATTCTAAATCATTTTTATTCTATAACATTTTTCGATAAAGTTGATAGTTTTTTAGATATATGGGGTTTTTAGGAAAAGGGGATGGGCAAAATTTCAAGAGGGGTGGGGGGGATTCAAAATTTGTTGGATTAGAAAATGCTTGTTAAATTCGTGTTTAGGACATCATTTGGCACAACATTAGACTCCTGGACCTTGACTTTTTGAAAATGACCCAAAAATGGTACACCCTAATATGTAAGAGGAGAAACTACTGTGTAATTCATTTCTTTAAATACCCTAGCGAAGAACCTATCTAGACCTGGCGTTTTATTAAGATTAATTTTACCTATGGCCGAGAGTACTTCACTTTCACTAATGATAAAATCGCGAAGTAGTAGACACTAGCAAAAGGTCGGCGCTACGCGCCGATTATTTTGCTCGATCTGTGGTGCTTCGGCTGGATTGTGGGCCTACGGCGTATTTTATTTTGAACATCAGTAGCCCTTTATCTGGATATCATTCCTATTCCTCTCACCTTGGGCCTCAGTAATTGGGGTGCCTGCGGCCTTCTAGTTACTGGCAAACCAATTATTCATTCAATAAAACTACAGAAAAGAACGCAGCCATGAAAATCTAAAGCTTCACAAATCTTAATACAATGAGCTCGGATTTGAAGCTTAAGATTTTCATGACTGCGTTCATTTCTAAAATTTTATTGACCAAATAACTGAACCGACAGTAATTGGGGGCCCTGCGGCCCGCCAAATCATAGTTTTCATTGTTTCGAGTGCATCAATGGCGTTGCTGGGGTGGATGTTGAACGCTATATATATATATATATATGCCCGGTTAGGTTAACTGAATGCCCGGTTAGGTTAATTGAATGGCCCAGTTAGGTCAACTGAATGCCCGATTAGGTTAATTAAATGGCCGGTTAGGTCAACTGAATGCCCGATTAGATTAATTGAATGCCCGGGTACGTTAATTGAATGCCCGGTTAGATTAATTGTACACCCTTGACGACTGGTTAGGTTAAGTCATGATATTTTCGTTAAAGCCAACGAAAATATCACGACTTAACCTAACCAATCGTCAAGGGCGTACAGATGACCTAACCTGGCATTCAATGAACCTAACCGGGTATTCAATAATTTTACCATAGGTTTCGTAATGATCTTGATGACGTCATTTAATGTTTTAAAATTAATTATTTAATTTATTAACACCCACGTGCACAACCTCGGGACCTAATCAATATGTGTGTGAAGTTTCATGTTTGTAACTGCTTCCATTTTGGAGTTATGGCTGATGGCTGGAACACACACACACACACACACAACACACATACACACACACACACACACATCTTTTTATTATTATTATTATTATTATTATAGATAAACAATAGACTGGTACAAATTTATAACCAAAAGACTTCCGAAAATCAACAATTTTTGATAAAGAAAAGGGGAAAATTGGTTTTGTAGGCCTAGGGGGTCCGAAATTTTCATAAAATGGAAAATAATTGCTATTTTCTTACTTACAGCGACAGGCATAATAATATTAGGATGCCTAATAGAAATTTTGTAATATTTTAAAGTTGGGAAAATAAATAATTTTCTAAAAAATGATCAACTATAAAAGCGCATCTAATCAGATAACTTAATTAACGTATTTCTATGACAACTAAAAAATAGAATGATAAATCAATATCCTATCAAATTGTTTGTGTATACTTAAAATTATTTGTACAAAAGCCACAGTAATAAAACGCACAAAAGTCACGGTAAATAATTTCGAGTGTGGCTCGTTTAACTTTGAACTCGTGTTTATTTAAATTGCCCGCTTTAATTATGTAATTTTTTGTATTGAATCGATAAAGATAAAGAAATCTTTTGTGATTTTTTGTATTGAATCGATAAAGAAATCTTTTGTGATTTTTTGTATTGAATCGATAAAGAAATCTTTTGTGAATGGAAAAATGTTAAAATTATAACAAATATCAAAATATTTTGTATAAAAATCATTGAATTTTAAAAATATATAATTTTTTTAAATTGAATCGATAAATAAATCTTTTGTGAATCGAATGATATTAAATGTTTAGTAAATATTGACTTATTTTGTGCCAAAATTATGATTAAAAATGAAAAATTAAAAAAATGCGTGTACAGGCATAGGAAGAACTGTACCCCTAAAAGGAGGGAAGGAATTATGTTAGGGAATTTTTTTTAGCATGGGCACTGCACAATAGAAAGACGCATCGAATGGTGAAAACCGCATTGTTCTACACCAATTGTAGCGACCTGTAGGTGTGCGCAAAAAACTGTTACATATATATATATATATATATATATATATATGTATCTATCTATATATATATATAAGGCTTCATTTCTGAAATAGTATATTAGATGTTAAGTGCAAAAAATAGGGTGTCCACTTCAAATCATGATGCAAAGGTCCCCTTTGCTATGGAAGTTCCTTAGGACCATAGGAAAGAATTTATCCAAAGACACAAGTTGTATCTATGCATAGACATGCTTAATTTTATGCCTAATCAACATAAATTATGCTAATGACCGTATTTCTAACTTTTGAACCAATTAACTTAGAAACGTGTGTGATGACTCGTTTTCAGCTAAATTCAGCATGAGAAATCCATTTCTGAGGTTATTATGAGGTTTGGAGGTCATTTTGACCCCCAAAATCAAATATGGCCGTTGGCTGCCATGTTGAAATTGGGGATTTACAGCAATTTCCAAACTGACGGAGTGAGACACCCCAAAATAACCTGAAACCCAAAAATAACCTCAAAAATGGCTTTTTCATGCTGAATTTAGCTGAAAACGAGTAATCACACACGTGTCTAAGTTCTGTGACCTATAGAAATTCAATTTCATGTTTCAGATTCACAATGATTAATCCGAAATGAGTGACTCTAAAAGCACGCCTGCCATCATGGACACTCGCAACTGGAGCTTATGCTTCATATGTCAGTCAGACAAAAGCTATGAACCGACTAAGGATCCTTCATCATCTGTGAAATTGAGAAACAAACCTGAAAGACTTTCAGCCTCTTATAAAGAAGTTACGGACAACATCCAGGAGCTCAAGGAATTAGGGGAGTTGCCTGACTTTGTAGTCGTAGATGACATTAGTGGCGGTGCTGGTGACGGTGCTCAGAATGTAGTGCAGCTGATGATGTCTAATCAAGTAGTGTGGCACAAAAGTTGCAGGAATGCTGTCGACAATCAAAAAGTGCAGAGAGCGAGGAAAAAGCATTAAGGGCAAGAGTCAGTTAGCCCGGTGAAAACTCGCCGCATGAACAGTGGTGCCAGCCCGCCTGCCAGGTCCATCACACAGGCCTCACCCTCACCCTATACATCTTCGAGCGAACCAGTCGACACTCCATGCCTCTTCTGTGACGAAGTGGGCAACAAGAAAGAGCTGAGGAAGGCCTCCACTCTTGGTTTGGATAAGAAAGTCAATGATTGCGCTCGAGTGTTAGGTGACAAACGTCTATTGGCTAAACTCTCTCCCGGTGACATGGTCGCTATTAATGCCGTCTATCATCGTACGTGCCTGACTCGGTTCTACAGGATAGCGGCGACGGTCGGATGTGACACGACTGAGAGTCATGCGACTCAGGTGATCTGAGCACATGTTCTCAACGAGTTACTTGACTTTATTGAAGATAATCGTGTTTCAGGGACGTCACTGGCAATGGCTGACTTGACGGCCCTCTATGACAAGCGCCTCGCCGCTCTCGGTTTTCCCTACATCAAATGCAATACAACACGCCTTCGAGAGGATATTGAGCGCATGATTCCTGACATCAAGGTGATACCAATGAATCGTTGCTGGTCTCTTGTTTTCGACGACGGCCTAAGCAAAGCTGTAGTTGATATGGAAAACAATATATCAACTGAAGTCTCCATCCTCCACAAAGCAGCCAAGATCCTCCAGCGAGATTATCTCCACATGAAGCAGGCTTTCACAGGGTCCTTCTCAACCTCATGTGAAGCTGAATCCATTCCGCCCACGTTGAGATCATTCTTGCACATGCTTCTTGATGGACCAGGTATCGATGAGCCGGCTCCTGATTCTGAGAAGTCCAAGGTTGCAACATCCATCGGGCAGCAGATCATCTTCAACTCTGTTGGACGCAGATCCAAGAAATCTGGGAGTGTTCCTCGTCACATCAAGGAGAAGAAAACACCAGCATCGCTGTATCTGTCTATGAAACTAAATCTTCAAACTGGCCGTAAATCTCTAATCGATGCTATGCATCAACGAGGACTGTGCGTCTCGTACGACCGTTTGAGAGTGTTGAGCACAGACATCGCGAATTCAGTCATCGGTCACTGGGAACAGGTCGGTGTGGTAGTGCCACCTCAGACTGTCAAGGGCGTGTTCACCACTGGCGGTTTTGACAACATCGACCACAACCCTTCCTCTACGACGGCAAAATCAGCCCTCCATGGAACATGCATCAGCATTCAGCAGCACTTTCTTCAGACAGCCAACAAGTCAAGAATCTCGGCGACATCCTCAATCCAGCTGAGATGGGGAAGAAGGCTGTGAGGTCCTTGCCAGCTATCTACACGACCACGGATCTGGATGTCTCGCTGCCAAACGATGAGGTGCTGCACGTTCCTGTCCTGAAGACCAACAGTCACCCTCTTCCGGCTTCGCGCTCCCTCACCAGCATCACTGAAGAAGGCTACGGGTGGTTGGAGCGAGTCAGAAGCCTTTTATCCAAACAGACCCTCGAAGCCCCGGTGAATGGATCTCATGGGCCGCGTACTATGCCAGCATCACAGAGCATCCTGCTATTCCCCCAGCCAAGTCATACATGCTGCCTCTGTTCACCGAGTTTCCCAACAGCCCTACCATGGTTTGTCATGGCATGAAAGTCATCCGCCAGGCGATCAGCTACATCAATCCTGGTCAGACACCAGTCATGGTAGCCGATCAACCCCTCTTAACGCTGGCCAAGAAACTTCAGTGGAAGTACCCCCAGACAGAGCATGGCGAGGACTCCTATCTGGTGTTGTTGGGGCGATGCATACTGAGAAAATGCTGTGGAGTGTGTCTGGTGACTGATTTAACGGTAGTGGGTGGACTACAGCAATCACCAACAGCGGTATCTCGACCAGCGGCAAAGCTCCCTCTAAAATTTACACTAACACAAACTTTACCTTCACACTAACGCAGACTTTACCTTTACACTAACTGTAAACAAAGCCTTGTTCATTTAACAGGCTTAATTCATTTTAGGTCCTATAAAAAATAGGCCACTTTCAACCTAAGCATATTTAGTAGGCCCACAACACAAGCCTATTTAGTAGGCCTACTTTACATTAACTAATAGACCTAACATACTCATACACTAAAGGCCTACTTCAAATATTACAATTTGCAATTTAAATATACAAGAAGCCTACCTCACAAAGTAGGCCCTACTCTTTACACTAAGGCCTATCTTAACTAAAAACACTAAATTTTTAATTCAACCTGTGGTGTAGGTTATAAAATTTATTTCAGCAAATCAACTTACTCATAAGACTCATTAACATCAAAAAATTAAATTCAGAACTGTAGCTTCAAAAAATTCAACTCGGACCTTTAACATCAAAAATTCAACTCAGAACTTTAACATCACACCAGACCTAAAGCAATTGCACGAACTCAAACCTACACCCACCTAACACACACATTCTAAATCCTATTTGGCATATAGGCGTAACACATTGTAAGTCCTATTTGGCATATAGGCGTAACACATTCTAAGTCCTATTTGACATATAGGCGCAACCTATTGCAAGTCCTATTTGACATATAGGCGTAACCCTATTCTAAGTTCTATTTGACATATGGGCATAAAACAGTCAAGGCTTGATATAAGGGTCTCAAATGTAACATTTGAGGGTCTTTGCTCAGCCAAATTGGTTAACCTAACACAAAACTCAAAAATAAAACTCTAAAACAAAATATACATTTACACATATACATACAGTATATAAATATATACATACAACTCCAAGCATCCAATTCTTCTTTTAAGGAAGAATCACACAAGAGATTTCATCAACAGACACATACATTCCTTGCAAACAGATTGGATTCCTTCAAAACCCCAAACCTTCCAGACCTACCTGTAGGACACATAACATTTATCAATCATAACTACGAGTATTGACTTCACTGGAGTGGTGAATCCAAGTTTTGAAGACCAACTTGATTCAGAGGAATGCAGAAAATATACATACACACTCTTTACATGTTACAAACACAACCTGTCTGAACATAACTAAAGATCGGAGAGTAAAGGCTTTTATTGCTGCGCTCTGGTTCTGTGCACATAATTTTGTGCCAAAAAATTATATGGTTGGACAGTGGCACATATGAACTACTCTACTATAAAGGGTTTTTATGGCCTACCTTTGGCCATAACCCAAACTATTCTAAAGGGTTTTACGGCCTACTTTGGCCATAGCCCAAACTACTCTACTCTAAAGGGTCTTATGGCCTACTTTGTCCATAACACAAACTACTCTAAAGGGTTTTATGGCTTACTTTGGCCATAGACCAAACTACTCTACTATAAAGGGTTTATGGCCTACCTTGGCCAGAGACCAAACTATTCAACAAGGGTCTTATGGCCTACCTTGGCCAGAGACCAAACTACAAAAAGGGTCTTGTGGCCTCCCTTGACCAGAGACCAAACTACAAGGTCTTATGGCCTCCCTTGGCCATGGGCCAAACTACAAGGTCTTATGGCCTCCCTTGGCCATGGGCCAAACAACAAGGGTCTTATGGCCTCCCTTGGCCATGGGCCAAACAACAACGATCTTATGGACTCCTTTGGCCATGGGCCAAACAACAAAGGTCTTATGGCCTCCCTTGGCCAGAGACCAAACAACACAAAACCAGTATAGGATTCAAAGCTCCAAGCCCTCCAGATCTACCTGTGGAGGAGTAACATTTACTCTACCAAAACTACGGGTATTGATTAGTCTGAAGTGATAGGAGGTTTGAATACAGTACAAACTCTTTTAACCAAACAACACAACATGAAAGTACAGTACATTTCAATTAACTCACCAACGTAGAAGTCACTTTAAAACATAAATCGTTAATAAAACAAAACATGACAAAACTCCAAAACAACATTAGTAAACCAGCATTTAAAAACTGGTGACCTACTGTATATAAAACTTACCCAAATAATGAGCAAAGTTGAAATGCTTAATAACTACTTTAATTCCATAAATTTCCTATACCTAAGAGGAGTCAAACTGATTGACATAACTTTAACTAAACTTGAGAAGTTGGTCTCTTGAACTTTTATATTTAAATTGGTATTCAGTAACCTTTCTCTTTCTAAATTCCTACTTCATTCTTTTTAACCCATTTCATATGGTTTAAAACAGTTTGTCAAAAAATTTAATCTATAACATACAAATTTTTCTCTGGCCCTCCCCTCCCCCCAGTATATGGAAAAACTATATATGCTTACAACATGGTATCGTATGTGGTGCCTTTACTTCTTAATTAAATATAAATTATTAATTAATTGAATTAAATATCTACAAAATTGCCTCGGGATTGGCGACATAGCCTATTGGGAATGAAAATAATTGCCATACATACATAGAACCCAATATGGAGGCATTGGGCCCACTCAACCACCAGAAAAGCTATTGTTTCGTGTTCAAAATTTTCCACTGCTGACTCATGAAAATTACTTCGAGAGAAGAGTCAACGAACTTTGCAAATTCAGCAAATAATAAAATACGAAGATTTATATGAGCAGCACTCGGAGCTGCTTATGTTACAGCGATGCTTTAAGCAAGGAAGATGTACTTTAGCTTCCTATAAGTTCTGAGTGAATAACATGTGATATAAACCTAATAACGCAAAAGGATAGGCCTATTCCTTCTGCTATTTAAATACAGTGACTGTCTATATTAGTTACATCAAATCAACTCATTGTGTAACTCCATCGTACCACGGCCCTACATCGAAAAAGATCGTCGCGCCCTACATCGAAACAGAAGCGAGGCCCAACGAAATAATAAGGTGAGGTAATTTCTTTGTTTACCATTAGGCAGCGCAAATACCGAAGGCAAATAAACATAAAGAGGTCCTTTGAAGACCTACACATACATAACTCTCTAACGAAAAAATGTAGGGCTTTTGTCGTTAACTCTCCACTGTAATCTGCTGGAAATTTCCAACGGATGAGGGTATCAGGCAATCAACCCATAGCCCTATATAGTTTTTTCATAATAAGTATGTGGAGAAGGCGACGAATGCTGATGATTATGATGGTGTCTCTGCTGATGCCGAGTCGAATGACCTCATCGCTCTGCCCTTTGACGAATGGCTCAAACAGCTGTGTGTCTCGCAGCCCCAAGCAGATTACTGGTTCAAGTCCATGGAGCTGGATCTTCTCATTCTTCAGGTAAGACAGGTTCTTCATGTCATGTTTTTGTCTCACTCGCTAACGTACTACCCTTAAGCAACGCATGCAAGGCTCACTCATGTTTTTTCTCATTCTCTTTGTTAGCTGAAGACTATGATACATTCCTCCACAAAATCAGTGTGTTTCATATGGGTCTCTTCATGTGTTTTTCAGTTTGTCAAGTCGTGTCGCACAGCTGACTTCTCGCTCTACATGGAGACTCTTGATTCTCTGATGCCGTGGGTCTTCGCGCTGGATCATACCCACTATGCTCGGAACCTGCCCATCCATCTCCGTGACATGGCAACACTGGAAGAACGCCATCCCGCGCTGTATATGGAGTTCTAGCGTGGTCACTTCATGGGACAGAAGTCCAGGTGAGCATTCTCGAAGATCCCACATGACCAGGTGCACGAGCAACTCATCGATTGGCTCGAGAATGTGGCTGGCGTCATCGAGAACCTGGATGACCCACGCACAGTTCGCCGCGAGCAGGTCGTTCGCCCTGAGATGGCTCGCCTAGTCAGGGAATTTGAGGGCACGAAGGAGTCAGATGAACGGAGGCACCATGAGCAGTACCCCAAGTTCCAAGCCGACTACAAGGTAACTTTCTAATAAATTGCAAATTGAGAAATACCCTCATCATTTTCAGTGGTATGAATATGTATGATTCGGCAATGCCTATATATGTTTATTTTTTCTAGTCTGATGTGCTGGCGCCGGTGGATGCCTTTGAGGAGCTGGCAAACCCGCTCATGGAGGAGAGTGACGAGCTGCTCGACCTGGACGAGTCAATCATCATGCATCTAGACGTGGTAGACAGTGTGAGGAAGGTGAAGGACATTGGATTGCGGAGATTCAAAGCGTTTGTCGACAAGCGAGTCAGCTCCCAGGAGGAGGCGTTCACTGCTCCAATACCCCACACCAAGCTGAAGTTGTTCAAGGGTTCGCTCTCTCAACCACGCCGGAAATCGGAGGTTGCTGTCGTCAAGGACCAACAAGCCAAGGTGACCCCGATTTTGCTTGCAGCGTATTCTGGTTGCAACATCAACGAGTCGCTGTTCTTCCATGAAACCTCTGCCCATCCTCCCTCTCTTACTCGGAAGGGACACATGCACCATGGGATCCTGGACTGCACTGTCCCAGCGGATCTCGACAATCGCAGACCGGTGACGACCGCAGCTGTGCTGGATGGTGCTGTGCTCGTTCAAATGCTTCGTCCTGGAAGTGCCGTGACCATCGGAGACTATTTCACAGACGTGTTTCTGCCATACATCCTCACCTGGTTTGAAAGAAAATGCCGGGTTGACATTGTCTGGGATGTCTACTCCAAGACGAGTCTGAAGTCAGGAACTCGGGAGCAAAGAGGCAGCGGAGCGCGGAAGCGGGTTACTCTCTCGACCAAAGTTCCTGCGAATTGGCTGCCTTCCTACGTGTGGACCTGAACAAGCAGGAGTTGTTCGTGGAGCTGGCCAACAGCTTGAAGCTCATGACGCTTCCATAGGTTAGCTGAGAGATTGTTGTGAGCTACTGACATAGAAATTAGTATTTCTTAAAATATTCCTGTCTCTAGTATATGCTGAGGAAGTCAATGTAATTGACTTCCTCAGCATATCCTCAATTACATTGACTTCTTCATTTCAGGGCAAGCAGCTCTTCACCACCATTCTCAGTGATTGTGCGAGTTCACCGGCTGACGCTGATGTTGGTGCAGTTGCCCCCTGCACACACGAGGAAGCCGACACTCGGATGTTTCTGCATGTGGCTGCAGCTACCTACGTCGGTCGTCGTCGAGTGATCGTCCGCACCAGCGACAGCGATGTTGTAGTTCTGGGCGTCTCCACTTTTGTGGCCCCCGGACAGAGGATTGATGAACTCTGGATTGCCTTCGGATCGCGGCGGCACTTCAGGTACAGTCATTTCATTGAGGTGTCTTTAAGCCAGGTGTCTGCAGTGTACCGATAGCTTTTAGATCATGAGGCCATTGTCTAACTCATCTCTACATTCCTTGCCAGGTACATTCCAGCGCATGTCATCGCCCGCGGACTTGGACCATCCAAGGCAATGGCACTGCCGGCGTTTCATGCGTTAACGGGATGCAACACGACCTCAGCGTTCTGTGGCAAAGGCAAGAAGTCGACCTGGTCAGTGTGGCAGTCCCTCCCTGAACTCGCCTTACCTCTCGAGCTGCTCTTCTGCCCTAACCCCACCCTGGAGATGATCAAGACTCTCACACCCACACTCCAGAGATTCGTCTTGTAGCTCTATGGTGTCTCTGAGGAGGGCATCACAACCGTGGATGCTGTTAGACTCTCCCTCTTCCTCCACAAAGGACGCAACTTCGAGCACATGCCTCCAAGCAGCGACGCTCTGCATCAGCACCTCCTCAGAGTAGCCTATCAGGTAAGACAGCATTGCATGGATGGGGACATCACTCATGCTTGAGATTGCTGCATGCAGTTGTATTTCTAGAAGTGTTATATCAACTAATCAGTTATTTCTCTTGTGACTTCAGAGTGGACACGTGTGGGGTAATACGTTCATCAAAGCTCCAGCTCCAGTCTCTCCAACGGAATGGGGATGGCAGCAAGAATCCCCCAACTCTGCGCCAACTCCAGTCTACACCACAACTACCACCATTTCGCGGGACATACCAGAGCTTGTCATTTGCCAGTGTAAGACAGACTGTAAGGCTCCTTGTAAGTGCTACGTGCAGGGGCAGCCCTGCATGTATCTCTGTAGATGTAAAGGTTCGTGCCCCCACACTGGTAAGATGAGTGAGGTACAGATAGATGAGGAATCAGGTTAGTGCTGAACGAAGGAATGTCATGAATGTGCTTACATTGTCACAATATTGTGTGATATATTTGAGTCGGCTAGTTATTGGTCGAGTATACTATGTATCAATTATACTATTTAGCTACCACAGAACTTGTAAATTTATCATTCAATTTGCAATTCTTGCTTCCGTACCTCTAAATTCTGTTTTCATAAATTTTATCAAAATGTCAATTTTGTGTATCATTTCCCGGATTTGACCTTTAAATGCATTCCAAATGTAAAATCGATGCCAGACATAAGTTCAGCGACCTCAAATTAGCTGGAAAACATGTATCATAATAGTTTCTATGACAAGCGGTTCCTTGGCTCTGAGTCAGCCATGTTTTCCAATATGGCCGACGGCGGCCATCTTGGATTTAAGATACAACTTGTGTCTTTGGATAAATTTTTTCCTATGGCCCTAAGGAACTTCCATACCAAGGGGGACCTTTGCAACATGATTTGAAGTGAAAAGTCACTTAACATGTCTACTAAAGCTTTAAATGATCATCATTGAACATGATTTCGAGAACGCGAATGTTGTTCATATTTTCTTTAGTAAATACGGAAAAGAAGAATTTATTTAAAACTGCCGTCATTTGTCAGTCATCCTAAATTTATTCGTTGTTTTCGCCTGTTAGTGGACCACTTGTCTACAAAGTTACTTTTTTATTCCTAACATCGTTATAGAATTCCTTCGAATTCAATTTAATTTGGTTCGCTATACGTATATAGCTCATAGTTGCGCTTACTTTTTCTAACAAGTTTTTTGCTTCACCTTCACAATAACTTTTATGTATTTTCATCGGACAAATTATTTGTTTCTTTAAATTTGAAATATGCGTTCCTTTTTTACGTTAAGCTACTTTCATTTTCAGCATTCCACTATTTAGGTTTAACGGACGTCAAAGGCACCATTGCGTTTCCTTATACAGGGTGTCCAAAAAGTCCCTATCTATTTTGTTGAAATAGGCTGAATTTCAAATGAATGTTTTAATGACATGATTGCATGCACCTTTCTAGACAAATACATGCATTAGATTTCTATTTTAATTAATTTTAAATTTTTTATTAATTTTTTCAGATCCATATCGTTGGTGATGGATGTGCATGAACGTGTTATGATAGTAACACGTCGCATCAGAGGAATGAAATGTTGTGAAATTAGAGACCGATTCTCAAGAAGGTTTCATAAGCCTGGACCGACAGATAAAGCAATTCGTGAATTGGTGAACAAATTCAAAAGGACTGGATCTGTGCATGATGAAGGAAGAAGTGGACGCCCAAGAACAGTACAACAAAACATTGAATCTGTTCGCATAATGTTCGAAGACGATCAAAGAATGTCAATTCGCCAAGCATCCCACAGATTGACCATACCCAAAACAACTGTTCACAGAATCTTGCGTTCGACGCTGAAGAAGAAGTGTTATCACATTCAGCTGTTACACAGCTTACACGAGGAAGATTTTCCAAAAAGAGCAGCAATGTGTGCGGAACTGGTCGAACAAATCCAAAATAACAATTTAATGGACCACATTTTGTTTAGCGATGAGGCGACTTTTCACACCTGTGTTAAAATCAATCGACATAATTGTTGCATCTGGGCTAATGAAAAGCCAACTGAGTTCACTGAATGGGAAAGAAACTCACCTAAAGTCAACGTGTGGCTTGGAATGACGAAGTCTAAGATTTACGGGCCCTTTTTCTTTGCAGAAGCTACAGTGATAGGGCCTATTTACTTTGATATGCTTCAAAATTTTCTAGAACCTCAACTTCTTGAAGATAGCATTCTCGACAATGTAGTCTTTCAGCAGGATGGGGCACCATGTGATAATGCCAGAATTGTTCAGACATACCTAAACGAGCGTTTTCCAAATCGTTGGATTGGACATGGGGGAAATAGGCCCTGGGCAGCGCGATCTCCGGATTTGACCCCATTGGCTTTCTTTGCTTGGGGTTTCATTAAATCAGAGGTCTATCGCAGAAATATTCGAGATTTACCAGATCTGCGAGATCGCATTAGGCAAGCAGTTGAGAAAATAACCCTTGAAATGTTCGGAAATGTGTTCCGCAATGCAGCTCACCGCTTTGAAATTTGCAGATACAGATGGAGCACATGTGAAACTACTAATTAAAGATTTTAATGGTGTAATACTTGTATTTTGTATAGAAATACATCTGTATTCAGGTCAGTGTGACATTTATTTGAAATTCAGCCTATTTCAACAAAATAGATAGGGACTTTTGGGACACCCTGTACATTTCATGATCTTAAGACAATAGAAATAAAGAGTTGCCAAATGTCTCCTTCCAAAAAAAACTATTTATGAGTGATATATTAATCTTTTTGCGGCCACTATAGTCAACAGAACGACATTACTCACTAACCTCAAGCAGCACATCATGGATGGCATCAACTCCAGACGACCAGCTCAACGTACACTATTAGCAACAATAGACATTAGTAAAGCATTTGATGCTATCCCACGCTTCCCTCTCATAAACAAAATACTCAACACAAATATGCACAATAACACCAAAAGGTGGCTGAGCAACTATCTTTCAGGAAGATACTCACATGTCACATTTAATGGCAAGTCATCCAAAAACTAGCTTTTTCCGAACGGGATCCCTCAAGGCTCTGTTCTCTCACCAACACTTCAACTTATACATGCATGACATTCCAACACCCATAGATAACAAGCTTACCTTATCATCATATGCAGATGACATCACTCTAACATCCACCCACAACAACATCGACACCGCTACAAATAACCTACAAACATAAACAGTATACAAGACTGGCTCATACACAATAGACTCAAAGTAGCGCCCACAAAACCAACCATCACCTTGCTCACAAGCAACACAAAAGAACACCAGATAACTCCACAGCTTACACTAAACAACACCAACATTCCACACACTCACAGGACCAAAATACTTGGGGTCACGTACAACACATCATTACCTTTTGCAAACCACATTCAGGATATTAAAAACAAATGTACGTCAAGACTTAACACGCTTAGGGTACTAACAGGCACAAACTTTGGACACCAGCAGGAAATAACATCACTCATATACAAACAATATATTCGCTCAGTTATGGACTATGCTAGCCCATGCTGGGCACCCATTATCTCAAACACACACATAAACACCTTACAGACAATACAAAACAACGCACTTCGTATCATTACAGGATGCACTCAAACAACACCAATAGAACACCTGCACACAGAAATAAAAATACTGAAAGTTAGGGAACATTTAGACATGAGGGGAATACAATTCATGGCAGCAGCGACAACTATCCCACAACACCCTTGCCACTACTGTACATGTACAATCATGCACCGACACCTCGCACCATTAAGGTAACACCAGAGAGACATTATAACCAAATACTCCATTCCATTCCACGCCCCACAGATATCACACAGTACAGAAAACACATACACACACACCTAACCCACAAAGCACTGACACGACTCGGTCCGAATGCGGTCCTAGGTGCGAAGCCGCCACCCATTAACAGGTCAGAGATCAGCCTGAGCAGATCGGATCGAGTTAACTTAGTACGATTCGGATGTGCACATCACCCCAACTTACAGACATATAAACACAGACTAGATAACTCCACAGACGACACCTGCCACCTGTGTAAGGACACACCACAAACAATTGAACACATTATGACAGACTGTACCACTCTAGCACAACAACGAACACAACACAACATCACTAGTGCGCTGAACCTCTGGTCCACTCCGGAGAGGGCGATCGGTTACCTGCGTGCCGCCAGCTTGCTTGATCAGGGTGGGCTGATCGGCTAAACAACAACAACAACAACAACAACAGAACAGCGTACCCTACTCTCACAAGGAGACAAAGGGTAAACATTCAGGAAAGAGGGTAAAGAAAAGGGAAAGAGGGAAAATTTTAAAACTTAATATACAGGGTGTCTCAAAAGTCACTATCTATTTTGAAAAATAATGGGAATTACGAAAAACTGGTTTAAGACATGAAAAATATATTTATTTCAAAGTAAGTGCCACAAAGAATTAGTGCTATTTATTTATCTGTCTCCACATGGCGACCATCAGTGTCTCTACAGAGCTCAAAGCGATAAGTTGTTTCCCGGAACACACTTTCCCATTTGAGGTGTTATTTTCTGAACTGCATCGGTAATACGATTTCGAAGTTCGGCTACATCACTAATTCTTCTACCAGTGTACACCTTAGACTTAATGAAACCCCAGGCGAAAAAATCTAATGGTGTTAAATCGGGTGAACGTGCTGCCCATGGTTGTGTTCCTCCACGACCAATCCAGCGACCGGGGAAGCGTCTGTCAAGATAATCACGTACAATTATTGCATAATGGCACGGTGCTCCATCCTGCTGAAAAACTACTGTGTCAAGAATGCCATCTGTAAGAAGTTGAGGTTCGAGGAATTGTTCAAGCATGTCAAGATAATAAACCAATTAACTTTTTTTAAATACACAAATTTGCACCAGAAGTACATATCTTTATGCCAGCATAGCATTTTTTAAAAAAACATCTAATGTCACCGAAATAGATAGTGACTTTTGAGACACCCTGTAGATTAACCAACAATAGTAAATACAATGCTTGGCTTCCCTACATGAACAAACAAACAAACGCAGAGTGCAAACAGGGGGCAGCGTGTGTACGCGACGATTGCGTTTGGACGGGTTTGACGAGGTTACAGCGAACGCCAAACCGGAGGCTTCCCCTCCAATCAATTGACTTAATTGTGGACAGGACCAATACAACATGGTCAGACGGGAAATCCAAATCAAGTACAGCTATTCGCCCATCCATACAGTGGACGGAGTCTATACAGTATGTCCACACACACACACACACACACACACACACACATTTTTCATTGAGGGCAATCTATCATACATGTGGAGGGGAACAGTCCAAATTCGCTTAAAAACAGTGAACTCCAAATGTGCATTAAGTTATTGTAAATATCATTTTTGCTCTTAATGCAAGTTCATCTGCTTCATACTAGAGTCAAATATCTTTTATAATTTTCATTAATTTTTTCAATACATAAATGATAAATTATCCTATTTTCAGGATTTTTATTGTTCTGTAAGTTCAGAATTCTTTGTATCTTAACCTATAATTAGACAGGTTTAGAACCAATAATAAAAATTCTTCGGTCAAATTTTTCACAAGGGTCATATAACAAAAGTTCTTTGGCTAAATTTTTCACAAGATCTAGTATAACTTGTTAACTTTAAATATGGGCTAGGATTTATCTGTTTTCATTCAGTAGTTTGTGGTTTCAGTCCAACCGTAGACTGAGTTAAACACATCACTTAATACAATATTTTACCCTATTAACACACTTGGTCTCTTTAGGATAAAATTTGTCTCAGACTAATGTGAGGTAGGAAATTTAGGGCTACTTACGTAGGAGTCTGAAAAATCTACTTCATAGGGTTTATAACATAAGAATAAATCAATCTACCTAGGTCTTTCTAGATTATTCCTTTTCAAAGTAAGAATAAAATCAGCCCAATTAATAATACAATGATTATATGTACAAAAAAAAGCTGTTTATGAGATTTCACTTTGACTAAAAAATTCATAAAATTCTCTTAAGGCTAACCGAAAGTGTTCCCATTCACCGCATCAGTCCTCATTATACATACTGTATAGTCACAACCCACACTTTACACTGAGGACAGTCTTCCGTACAGACACTCACCAGACCCAAATTCACTTAAATTCTCAATTTATTAAAATACTTGTCTAAAAGCGTCTATTATCTTATTGACTGACTCACCAAGCCTAGTGATAAATCTAAATTCTAGTTAATGACTAGCTAACGCTGGCACAGTTAAGCATCTTATTGATTACAAACAGCATACTGAGTACACTAGAAGGTGCATCATTTATAAATCTAGGAGTTCTTAATAATCTCCTAAAATATTATTATTATTATAGGCAACACAGTTTTCTCATACTATTTTAGTTGTCAGAGATTCAAATTAACAAAGTTTGCCTTGGCTATCACTATGATTTTTTGAAATGGAATTTAAGTATTATAAAAAACTAAATGTTAATTAGAGCTTATGTTGACCTAAGAACTAGAGAAGCATACTTGGTGGTTTATAAAGTGTAGAGTTATAAGTCGTATAAGATTTTATAGGTTACAACCTCATTTTTCAGGTTTTTGCAGCTTTATTTATAAAAAATGTATCTGTATCTGTAAAAGAAAGTAAAATAGGTTGTGCCATTGGAAATTCCTTAATGTCATGTTTGTTTTAACACAGAAACTTTGATGTTGTATTCCTTTGTCTGAGTTGTCACTTAAAGAGGTAGTGATAATTTAACCCAGTTACTTAAATTCTTGTACTTCCTTTATTGGTTCACCTCTCATTTTGAATCTAATAGTGGCTAACTAGTTAGAACTTTAGGTTGAAACTGCATTACTTAGTTTGGTAACATTAAAAAGAATATCAG
Source organism: Bathynomus jamesi (assembly GCA_023014485.1). Taxonomy (NCBI): domain Eukaryota; kingdom Metazoa; phylum Arthropoda; class Malacostraca; order Isopoda; family Cirolanidae; genus Bathynomus; species Bathynomus jamesi. Next base: position 521,421 of record JAJOZX010000478.1, on the reverse strand, counting down.
GGTCCTGCAAATACCTGTGAACAGTCCCGCATGCTCTGAAACACACACTTTCCTCTCTCTCTTCTTCCCGACACATACATGCATTTTACACACTACACAATCTTTTAAAATTTATAAAAAAAATAGCATCGTGCCTCGGAGACCTTGATTTTGGCTCTCTTTCTTATAAAGGTGGGCATTTTTGCGGGCACCAGCCCTTGGCCCCTCCTTCAACATAAAAAAAAATTCTCAAATGGTTGACCAAATTTGAACCAACTTGATATATTGGCTTAACTTCTACACATAATCGTGGAACCAGTCTTATTCTAGGTTTATCATGAGGGCCCCATAATCCACAAGAGGCTTTTCATTCTCTCTTCAGAAGGGCAATAATATCATTCCATCTAATATTAATTTTACTGTGACAATTGTAAGACTTAATCAAGGTTCTTCCTCCTCCCCTAAGCTGATATGGCTCTAATATCATTGTATGTAATACCTGTCAGTGAGTTTACAGTGACAATCACTTGATCAAAGATTACTACAGGCAAGATGCAAAATTTCTAAATTAGTAGAGAAGTGATCTGCTCTGTCTTTATATGTACTCTCTGCTTTTCTATATCATATATTCATATATAAAGTAGCATGAAGCTATCTTAAAATATGAAAATTCAATTCATAGGCTTTAATCTGGCCTTTAGTAATCACATTTAACCCTTTAACTCTGGGTATGTATGTGATACGTTCTCCGTCTGTATGTCAGAACGCCCCCCGGAGTTAAAGGGTTAATTTGGAAAATAGTTTTAATGTCTCTCCTTTCGATTATGAAAACAAACCTTGTCTCTGGTTTAAGATTGGAATACAGAGAATTAGTGTTTAGTTTTGAGAGACTTTCTGAGGGGAAGGTGCAGATATATGTAATTTTTTCTCATTAAAGTCTGATGGGAAAAACTCAAGGGTAAAATAAAAAAATTAGAAATCAGTCTGTTAGAATGGAACTACAGAAGTACTTTTTAGTCGTAGAATAATAGATTTTTGGTGTGATCTGGACGTGCTGTATAGACTCCGTCCACTGTATGTTTTTTCTGTTTAAAGTGCTTCAACCCTGCTGGATTATTGACACCAGTCCACTGTATGGATGAGCGCACGAATGCAGGCCCCGCCCACAATTAAGTCAGATGATTGGAGTGGAAGCTTCTAGTTTTGGGTTTGCTGCAACTTCGTTAGCCCCGTCCAAGCGCAACCATCGCGCAACTGTCGCTCTGCGTTTGTTTGTTTGTTTGTTTGTATGTGCGTGCGTGCGTGCAGGGAAACAAAGTATTCTATTTACTATTGTTAGGTTATTCTATATTCAATTTGTTTAATTTTTTCGGATCACTTTAACATATTGCTTCCCAGTGTTAATCACTTTAACATATTGCTGCCCAATATTTAGGATAAGGAGTACGATAAAAAATGTTCGCTTTAATAAAGTAAAGGCATAAAAAGTAAATCATAACATGTTAAAATATTAGATTGACAGTAAATTTATTAGATTTGTTGCGCTATATGGTGACACAAAGTAAAAAATGGATTTCAGAAGAATCGGTCACGCCACATCATTTGCCACAAGTACGAGTTGAGTAGCTCCTTTTTGCATCCTTTCATTTTCTTTATATTTAATGTAGGTTAACTGAATGCCCGGTTAGATCAACTGCACCCCCTTGACGATTGGTTAGGTTAAGTTGTGATATTTTCGTTAAAACTAACGAAAATATCACGACTTAACCTAACCAATCATCAAGGGCGTACAGTTGACCTAACCGGGCATTCAGTTGACCTAACCGGGCATTCAGTTAACCTACATTAAATATATAAAGAATGCCCGGTTATGGCATTTATAGCTTTGTTTACGGTCGGTAGGTTGTCTCCTAGATTACCAAACTCTTTCTAACCAACCAACCTTTCTCTTTTTAACATATTGCTTCCCAGTGTTAATCACTTTAACATATTGCTCCCAGGAGGGATCACTTTAACATATTGCTTCCCGAATGCTTTGGGAAGCAATATGTTAAAGTGATCCATATGATAATAAAACCCACTATGATAGACAGAGTTTATTTCCACATCACTTTCGATGCCCACTGGTATCCTCTTCGGGTGGATACAGAAAAACGTTTTTCTGTATCCACCCGAAGAGGATGCCAGTGGGCATCGAAACTGCTATGGAAATAAACTCTGTTATTAGAGTGGGTTTTTATTATCATATTTTGACCTTCACGTAGAAAAAAGTGAAGTTTTTTGTATTTAAAGTGATCCAATTTTTCCCCTTATCCATTTTTTCCCCTTTTCCCCTTAGTACGCTCTTTACTGAATGTTTACCATTTTTCTGTGAGAGTAGGTTGCTATGTTCTGTTAGCTATATGTGTAATGTGTATATGAATGTGTTAACGTGCTGTCAGTCGCCCCTATACCTTATATCCTTTGAAAATTTCTACCTTTATTATAGGGTGGCCTCTAAAGTTCATAGTAACGGTGGCAGCTAAATTTCAAAGTATGATGTCACGCATATATATATATACACACAAATTTTTTGTTTATTTTTATATATATATATATATATAATATAATACACAAATTTTTTGTTTATTTTTATTTTTTCATTATCTTCTTTCATCAGAATCGTCCCCACTCCCCTTATCAAACCCATTGTTTACACTTATCAAGCCCATTGTTTACACAGCTGTGCTAAAATTTTCTCTGTTTTACCTTTTCCCCCTTTTTCCCTCCTCACTTTTTTCCCCCTCACCCCTTTCCCCTCGTTTCCATGCAACTACCCGAACCAAATGACAACATATTACTGGTACATAACGATTAAAATATTTTGCAGTTCTTGAAGGTCTGAAACCAATTAGTGAAACCCCAAACACACAACACACACACACCCACACACACACACACACACACACACATAACAAAAACCAATATTAAAGTTCTAAAAGTAAAATATATATATAGTTTTTACAATTTTAATTCTAAAATTTAAAAATAAATTGCACCAAATGTGAGTGTATTAATTAAACTTTTGTTCAGTTAGTTTTCTTATTAAACTTTTGTTTCATTTTAAAATGAAAAATGAGAAATATTTCAGTGCCAAATGGAGCACATGATAAACATGATAAGCTCATTCCTATTCTCACTTATTGCTGAACTGTTTAAAGTTACTGAAAGATTAATACGCGAGATTAATTCAGCAATAGGCAAAGAGTCTGTTAAAGAAAGAGCTACACGCGTTAATTTATAAGTATGACATTTCTTACTGCATTAAAGGCTAGAACCGCGACTTGTTCGATATGACCCTTGGCATGCATAATTAAACTTAAAAAGTTAGATATCAGAAGTAATCTTTATAATTAAATTCTAATTAAATAAATAACTATCTAGAATAACCTTTATTATTATTATTATTAATAATAAAATAAATAAATTTTTTCAATTTGCAATGACATGAATAATTGTGAAGCTCGACTATTTATTTTATTTAATTTGGCCCCTAAGCTTTAGGCTTTACTGGGCTCTTATTAAAAATAAGCGGCTAGTTGTTATAAATTTATAATAATAAATAAATAAGTAAATAAGTATTATTAATAGTTAAAACATGTATTACAATATTAAACAATATTAATGGACAATATTAAACAATATTAGTGGACATTAATCCTAGATTTTTGTTAGTATGCCATTATTGGGATTTCAACTTGGTTTTAAACAAATTTACATTCACAATATTTTTTATATCGGCATGCAAGTCATTCCATAGTTTCAATCCAATGAAAATGGGTAGGTTTTGAGATGAAGACAATCTAAATTGAGGTATAACGAGCTTTGATCTATTTCTGGTCTGATACGAGTGGATTTCTTGATGAGTTACAAAATATCTATTTACCCATTGCAAATTAATGATTTTGTTCTTACACTCGTAAATAAAAATAAAATGTGCCAGGTTGGTTATATCGTTGAGCTTTAGTAGGTTTGGCTCTTTAAATAATGCACTAGAGTGATCAAGGGATATTCCTTTAGAAATACTTTGATTGATAATCTTAGCCAAAGTTACAGATACCTTATCTTTAACAAGTTTCAATATAGGTACAGGAATGTTATGAATGTTATTTTTTGTATTTTTTAATTTACCAATAATATTCTGAACCTCATTAGAGGTAACAGGAACAAAAGGAAATTAATTTAGTGGGCTGGGTGGCATATATTCTAAAGGTGAGTGATCATTATTTATTAATTGTGAGCGAAGCTTATCCGCTATTGACTTGACGTAAAATGTGCATTTAAATAGTCTGCAATAGCAGTGTCATCAGTAATTTCTTTATTATCAACATTTAATTTCTTTATTGAATTTTTCTTAATTTGTTTTCCGAGAATATTGTTTATGGTTGTTGAAGTGTTTTTCATGTCTCCTTTATGTTTGGAAAATTGATTGTTATAATAGTTATATTTTGCAATTTTGATTATTTTAGTTAATTTGTTTTGTATTGAGTATATTGTATTTTAGGAATTTTGCTCTGTAATTGCAATTTGACTAATTTATCTCTGTTCTTTATTGAAGTGATAATTCCTGGAGTGATCCATGGATTTGCGACACTTTTGGGCGAAACTGTTTTCCTCCTTAAAGGAAAGCAAATATTAAAAATATGGAATAAGGTGTCATAGAAGAACTAAAACATATGATCTGGGTCATTTAAAGGTTCGTCACAGTCATCGTCACAGTCAAGTCGAGTATTTTCTACAGCCCCAATAAATTTTCTTTTGTCAACCTCTGAGAATATTCTGTAATCAATAGTTGTTTTGTCCGCAACCTGAACAATGTTATTGAATATAGCGTAAGTAGGAAAATGATCACTGATGTTAGTGGTTATAATTCCAGAATTTACGAGGGCATTGCTATTTAAAATATTATCAATCGTAGATTCTGTTATTCGATTCCATAGCTGCAGACTCGAGTGGGTTTGGTAATAGAATGACTAAGATAGAAAGAATTCATTAAGTTTAAAAATTTATGAGAGATTGCTTCAGATTGCAAATTGATGTTGAAGTCACCCGCAACTATGGCATTCGATTTATGAAAGTTGCATAACATGTTATCTAATTGAATTAAAAAGCTATTGATATTAGTATTAGGTGGTCTATATATTGCATGGACAGAATATACATTACTTTTGTCTTTTATATTCACAATCAGATTTTCATTGTCACTATTACATAGAGAGAATACTTCGTTAGAGTCGTAAGTTTGATGCACATACATAGAGATACCCCCTACTAATCTGACCATCTCTTCCAGTATGATAAGCAACGTAATTATCTATATTATATAGGTTTTTAATACTACTATTTAACCAGGTTTCCGTGAGAATTATAACACTAAATTTGACCGTAGAAGTTTTCAAAAGGGCCAATAAGTAGTTATAGTTCCTAGGTAAGCTTCAAATGTTTAGATTTAGCACTGAAAGATTTCTATAAATATCTTTTTGTAATACAAAGGCATTAAACTTGTCTATCGATGAGACCATGCAATTGCCTACACCAGATTCCTGTTCTAGATTCTCTAAACTGGATACAGAATTTTTTGGTAATGAATTGAAATGATTAATATCGGCACATATACTATGAAAGTCTTTATCGATGAAAGCCATTTAACAGTAGTTCTCAAACAATTTCACTAAATACAGAATACGGGAATAAGGGGTTACCGCCCAGTTGAGCCGAGAATGGGAAAGTCGACTGTTGAGATTGTATGCGGAGTTACTCGCAGGCCTCCTGTGTGCCGACTGTCGGCTGGCGTTTCCGTAGTTCTCATAGCTCTGAATGCTTCTTCACTAACAAGGTGAACTCCTTTGACCGAAGTGTTCCGCGTTGGAGGAGTCTCTCTTTCTTTAATAATTAACTTCGCTCCAAGGAAGTAGGCAACTTTCCCGAGTCTCCTCGCTTCTATGAGTTTAGGGAGCTTTTCTTTACGAATTTTACGTGTTTCCTCACATACGTCGTCAGTGACGAAGATTTTTGATCCTTTCAGCTTTCTTCTATTTTTTAGTATTAAATCTCTGTGAGTTTCATCCTCACATATTACTTTTATAGCTGAAGTGGGCATCTTAGATTCAGTCATGTCATTAACTCTAGAATTTGCTTTTTGTGGCGGAATTTGTTATTTTAATCTAAAAGCACTTTTGATCTTAATATTCCCCAAATTCAGTCTATCTTTTATTATGTCCTCCACCTTTTTCTTCGTTTCGCCGTTTGTTTCTCTATTCGTTTCAGATACCCCCATTATGATTAAGTTATTTGCACGTGAATTATCATCTAGGCTGCTTAATTCATTCCTAATTGAATCGTGCTCGTTTTCTATCATCTCCATGCTACGATTATTTTTAGTAAGCGAGTTTAGACTAGAGTTAAGATCCTTTATCTCGTCGTGTGCATACTGAATGCTCTTTTCGAGCTCCATATTTCTATATTCCAGTTTTGCATTGTCCCTCTTTAACAATTCGTTATTATGTTGTATAACTTTTATTACTGCCTCAATGTTTTTGATTACACCATTACTTTTGTGCACTAAGTCAAAGAGGGAATTATATTTATTTGCTAGATCTTTCATTTCTAATTTCAGGGCGTTTATTTGAAGATATATTTTATGTAATATTACTAGTTAAGTATTGCAGTTTATCTGATGAGATTGTAACTGCGTAATCTTGGCACATTCACAAATTTTAGTGGAGAAGTAACACAATGGTTCACTGACTTTGAACATAATTTTGACATAATCATCCTAGCAGAAAGTTGTGGTAGATAATAGTCTAAGCAGAAATTTCACTAAAATTTATATATGTTTGGAATAGAGAATATGTTATAAGGTCAATACTTTAACTCTGAGATGGTCTAGAACAGTGGTTCTCAACCTGTTTTGTATGGTTACCCAAAACCAATTCTAACCCAGCCCTATTACCCCAATCATTAGATATTATTATTTTATAACTTCTGGATTATCACAATATTATTTTTTAGAATTTCTGGACAGCGTGTCATTACCCCACAAAATAGTTGTCATTACCCCAGTTGGGTAATTTACCCACCGGTTGAGAACCAATCGTCTAGAACCATTTCTAACACTGTATATCCTGAATTTACACTTCACTTCAAAATTGATTTGTCATATCACTTCTGGAATATATCTACAAATTACTCTTACAAAGTAAAGTCTTAATACATGACAAATTCATCGGTGATATGACAAACCTTCGTATTTAGCTTTTCGCCTTAATTTTTGTGGTCACATAATTGTACAAAACCTTGGAATTCACATCTCTTTCTTTTCCATTGTAACAATTAGGTTTCAAACGCTCGTAAATGTTCCTTAATTAGACATTAATCAGTTTTATTCCTTTTCCTGTTTTTCTCCTTCATAATTTTGCTGTTTACAAGGTTATTGGAATATTACCAATATTTCATCAATATATTGCTGTTAATGTAACTTCATTTAGGTCTTCCTCAAGTATTTATACCTGTGTATTGTTCATCAGTTTGTTGTTCCGCTCCAGAATGCTATGTTCCATAATATTTCAAAGCAACTATCCGTGACTATGATATCTACTTCCTTCAGACTGGATAAGATACGAGGTGTAACAAAGGAGAAGCGCTTTTTAAGCCTCATAAAATTCTTTGTAAAGAAATAATAATAATCTCTTCTTAAAATAATGCCTTATTTTATTTTGACCCTGATAGGTCAACAACCTTCACTGAGTGGCAGGATCAGTATTCATATCACTATTGGCGTTGTTCAGATATATATGAAAAAACTTTTATTTTGAGCAGATGCAGTAATTTGTGAAATAACATTCTAGAAAGATTTTTGATGAAGGCGATTTTGTCTCTTTTGAGGAAATACGCAGTGAATTCTTAAGAGAAAAGAGAAAAACATAGTTCGGAAAAGTATGTGAATGAGAAACATTCAGAATTAAATGATCTTACAAAGTTTTCCAATAACTTTTTATGTTTCTCTCTTGTCACCATCTCAGATAAGAGCAAGGTAATTTATCTAGTGTATTGCTATTACTACCTTATTCGTGTTTTATTATTATTATTATTATTATTATTATTATTATTATATAATTCTATAAAAATCATTATTATTATTTCCTAATGGAGAAACAGGGGATTATAACAAAAAATAAAACCAAAATTTTCTCTCTCTCTCTCTCTCTCTCTCTCTCTCTCTCTCTCTCATTTTTTTCAATGATATTAAAAGAAGTTAGCCACAATATTGTTGATGATTTAGTAACCATATTCAAACAATCATTCGAATTAAGGAAAGCTCGAACCGACTGGAAATTATCAATATGAAAATAAAAACCCACTCTAATAGACAGAGTTTATTTCCACAACAGTTTCGATGCCCACTGGCATCCTCCTCGGGTGGATACAGAAAAGCGAATGAACCAAAACAAGAGGGAAAACAGTCCAGGGACCGACCGTTAAGAAATTCGCACCTAGGTTAGATCCCGTTCTCTCGACACCGGAAGGCCATTTTCATTAAAGGGACCCGCTTATAAGTACATTCGCACAAATTTAAAACTATCTTCCTGTTCTAAACATACAGATTCTATTATTTTTTTTTACATAATTATTACATTTATTATTGCATTATTATTTATTACAGAAATTATAAATTTATTATTACATTGGTTATTACATTGTTGTTTATTATACAGAACTTATAAACCGAAAAACGAATGAAAAAGGCGAGAAGGAAACAATCCAGAGACCATTGAGAAATTTGCACCTAGGTTAGATACCGTTCTCCCGACACCGGAAGGGCATTTTATTACAGGGTACCGCTTATAAGTACATTCGCACAAATTAAAACTATTTACTTGTTCTATACATACAGATTCTAATATTTTGACATAATTACTGCATTTATTATTGCACTTACATTTTTTTTAACATTTATTATTATTACCTTTACCCTAATTATTAAATTTACAATATTGCCTTTATTATTACATGTTGCATTTATATTTATTTCCACATTTATTACTTCCATTATTACATTTACATTTACGTTTATTATTCCATTTACATTTTACCAAAAACAAAAAAAAATCGAATGAACTAAAAGCGAGTAAGGAAACAATCCTCTAGAGACCTTTAAGAAATTCACAATTAGGTTAGAACACGTTCCCCCGACTCCGTAAGAGATTTTTTGACAAGATTCCATAAACGCAGGTGGGTAGCACAGATCACTTCCAATACCGTTAATTTTTTCCAATTCGGCATCGATGTATTCCGGACTGGCGATCCTAAGAGCGCTGAGAAACATTGAAGAAAATATGGCCTTCTTAATGTGGGTGTCATGTCCAGAGTAAAAGTGTACGTAGGACAAATTGTTTTTTTTTTTCCGATAGATACTAAACTTAAAACCTGGGCTTTCCCTATGTACACGCACATCCAAAAACACCTGCGTTTATGGAATCTTGTCTTAACAAGGCAAAACGAACTTTCTATCGTGTGAATAATAACACTCGCACTTTGACAAAGAATATTTTAGTACTTCCATTTTTCCCAGGCTTTTTAGGCATTGCTAATGTACTTAAACTTTTGGATATTACTGTAGTATTTTCATATAACAATATTGTGAAAAATCATAGTAAAAAATAGTCCTACCAATAATTCAGGCATTATCTATAAAATTGGTTGTAAGCAATGTGATTCCTTTTACATTTGTCAGACGGGAAAGGATTTGCACACGCGTGTAAAACAGCATCAATATTCCGTTAGAACGGGACAGTCGTTCAGTGCCGTTTTTGTCCATTTATCAGAGTTATCCCACTGTATTGATTGGAATAATGCTTCAGTTTTGTTTCACTCTATCAACATTGTTAATAGAAATATTCTTGAGTCTGCTATTATCCAACTTACAAATAACTTTAACATAAGCCAAGGTCTTTTTCAACTCGATCCTGTTGTTTTGAATTCGTTCAGAATGGATTTAGACAAGAAGGGCAGAGTGCTAAAACTTTGGTAGTTTTCTCTTATAAATTTGTATGTTCCTCTTACAATTTTTATTTTTCAATTTCTTTATATATATATATATATATATATTTTTTTTTTTTTTGTGACCTATATATCATTCAGGCATTATCTATAAAATGGGTTGTAAACAATCCATTTGATCTTGTGTTGAATTCGTTCAGAACGGATTTAGACAAGAAGGGCAAAGTGCTAAATTTGGTAGTTTTCCTTACAAATTTGTATGCTCCTTCCACAATTTTTTTCTATATTTATTATATATATATATATTTTGTGACCTATATATAGTCTCGAACTCTTTATTTACTTCAGTGTTCCTGAGGATGTCATTAGACGAAAGCGCTTGAGCACCATTCTGTGTTTCCTTTCCTTCGTAGTTTTATTCATCATAAATATTTTTTGCGTGTTACTTTCGTGAAATAATGTTCATATATATATATATATATATATATATATATATATATATATATGTTAGAATTGGAAAGTTTTCCAACAGTGATTTGGGATTTCAGCACCGGGAAAAAATCCTGCTGTTTGGAGGTCTTCCAACTGCAATTTATAATTCTGCAATCGGAATCATCGCATTTGCAGTTTCTTTTCCTGTATTGCAAATGACATAAAATATTCCAGTACAAAGGAAAGCTTTTAAACTAACCTGGGTCAAGTCTCGCCAATAGTTTTCCAAATCATTTCAACAGTAAATTTCTGAAGAAGTTGCCAATATTTATTATCTTGGAATCATTCCCTTTTAATGCACGTGAATTTCCTTAAAAAGCTAGACTAAAATTTAACTTTATGAAAGCGTTTTTCCTAAGTGTTATATTTTTCTCTCTGTGAAGCAGACTGAGGTAATTTTTCAACACAGTAGAATAAAACGTGAGTGAGGGGAATATACCTATATATAGCATTTCTCAACCAACAGGAATATTTACTTCAATACTTCTACAACAGTTCACCCGAAATATTCTTCTGCAGTCAGTTTCATTTATCATTCGATACCGGAATTCCTTAAAATCGATGATACTGAAGGCGAGTTAGTACAGTCTAAGAACCACTGAATTATTTTAACAGAAAACAGGTTTCCAAATAAGCTCGGATCCATTAAGATATATAGCAATTAGAATTGCTACATTATTTAGGTAATTCTGAAAATAAGGCAAATTTAAAAATAATTTCCTTATTTTCAAAACTAACCAAGAAATGTAGTAATCTTAAGTGCATAATGAATCGAAGCCTATTTGAAAACTAATATGTGTTAAAATAACTGGGTAGATTAAAGTGACAAGTAATTTTATTCTTTAACGATTATTACAATGTTCATCTTACAATCAGTACAAGACAAATTTCCATTTCACCATCAGAACTCTTAAAATGCACCACTTACACTAAAAAAATGTCCTTTATTCATTATTTTAATGCCCGTAGAAAATGCACCCCCACCCCTCCTAGAAGGAGAAGAAAACCGAAAACAAGATCCAACGTTTTCGAGGTGTCTGGATACTCTGCATTTGAAAGATGGGGGTTATAAACAGGGGAAAGATGGATTGAGGAAGGTTCTTCCAGAGTTGATCATTTGAGTAGAGGAAGAGTTTCAGAGAGTTGGACATAAAAGGGACGAGAATGTGTCGAAGGTCTGGTATTGCACGTTCTCCTTAAAGGTGGAGGCATGCAGTTAGAGAGTTCAGAAGAGCAGTGTCCGTCATAATAGCGATAGTAAAGAGAGTCTGAAACAACGTTGCGGCGAAGAAAGAGGGATTGAAGGCAGTCAGTAAAAGACGGCGAATTGTTGAAACAAAAAGCATTTGATTGCACTTGGTCAAGTAGAGCTGTGTGGCTTGAGCCACCCTACACATGAGAAGCATACTCCATACAGGGGTGGACAAGACCCCTGTACACAGACAGTAACTGAGTGGGAATGAAGAAACCGCGGAGGCACCTAACCTCTTAGAACCTGTTTTGGAAAGAGAGGATATGTAATCTTTCCGGAAAAGATCACGAGAAAAGGAAACACCAAGAATGTTAAGAGAAGAGGAAGGATTGAGTTTTGTATTGTTGAAGATAAGGGGATAGTCGTGTAGAAGATTGTGACGAGTAGACAGATGAAATAACTGATTTTGGAGGCATTAAAAAGTCCAAGGTTTCCTCTGCTCCATTCAGAGAGAGTAAAAGGATTAGGGGTCAGGTGCGCCATAGTCATCTCACGCGAAGCATGGAATGACTTGAGAGGGACGCTTTGTAAAGCGGGTGGAGAAGTGATGAGTGGAGTCATGGCATAGGAGTGGATAGGACAGGAAGTGCGACTTAGAGATCATTAATAAATTAAAGGAAGGAAGTGAGTGGGTGCCAGACTCTATCAAAAGCTCTTGATATCTCTAGCGCAATAGTAAAGATTTCGCCGAAATCCCGAAAGGAAGATGATCAAAAGTCAGAGAGATATGCAAGAAGATCGCCAGTGGAGAGTCCCTTGCGGAACCCATACTGACGATCTGAAAGAAGTAGATGTAAAAATTTAGAAAGGCAAGAAATCAAAGCAATTGGACAATAGTTGGAGGGTTGAGAGTGGTCACTCTTCTTTGTGACAAGCTGAATGAAAGCGAACTTCCAGCACGAAGGAAAAATACGAGATGAAAGACAAGGACGAAAGAGTTTGCCTAGGCAGGGTGTCAGCACAGAAGCCCAATTCTCGAGTACTATAGAAGGGACACCATCAGGACCGTATGCCTTCCTAGAATTCAGTCCAGATAAGGCAGAAGAAACATGTTTGGAAGAGATTCTAATTTTAGACATAATTAAGTCAGAAGGGATGAGAAGATGGAGGAACAGTACCGAAATCGTCCAGGGTTGAGTTGGAGGCGAAAGTTTAAGCGAAGAGTTGAGCTTTATCAGTAGAAGAGACAGTAACTGAGCTGTTAGAATGGAAAAGAGGAGGAAAAGAAGGAGTAAAGTTGTTGGAGATGAAAGAATTTTTGGCGAGTCGAAGGACAGATTTTGCACAATTTTGATGTATACTTTCGAAATACGAACGAACGAAATACGAACGAACGTTACGAATAATAGACAGAAATTATAGTAATCGCTTGGATTCCATAAGGAGGTATCTGGAAAGTATATGAGGGACTTTGTTTCAGACAATGTTAGATTCTCGAAGTATCCCGAAAGTACAGCAGTGAACACGTGAACGAATACGTGAGTTAACAGCAAGATGACTGAAAGTCCAATTTCCTTAATACGAGTGTATATATATTTCCCAAGTTTATGCTAATATACAGGGTGTCTCAGAAGTCACGCACCATTACGGATTTATTGAACATTTCTTTATGCTACTGGAAAATCTCCATTTACACTACTACTGCATTGTATGTGCAGATAAAAAGTTACAAAGTACTTACATATGGTGCTACCTTGATGTTAAAAAACTGCTGGATATGTTTACCACGAACTTCTACAACCTTTTTCAGTCTAGGACGGAACTCATCTATGGCTTTATTGATTTGTTCTTGTGGTAGCTCATCCCATTTTTCCAGAAGAAGCTCTCGTAAATGAGCGACATTTCTTACTTTGACCCGATAAATTCTCTGAGACAAATTTTCCCAAAGGCCGTAATCGACAGGATTTAAATCAGAACTGTTTGGTAGCCAAATTTAATATCGCTACCTGGTATTCTTTTGATGTCTCTTGTTTTATAGATTTTCTTGAGAAGCTTGTCCAAACCTCTTGCAGTTGGCTTACGTTAATTAAAATCGCTTTAATTATCAACTTGAACCTATAATCAGCAAGATTTTTCTGGAATATTCGTCATAAATCCAATTTCTCAACTAAAATGCTAAAAGATGGCATACAACCCATAAAATTACCTAATACTAACATACTAAAATTTCATGGTTCTATGTACCGTATTTGCCGAGATATGAAGGATTTAAAAGGTCTCCCTTTTTTTTTGCCGACCCGATATATATATATATATATATATAACTGCAAACACGCAGTATAATTAACGTAAAGAACGACGCTTGTATAGGAGATATTCCGCGCAAGACGAGAGAGAGAGAACGAAACAAATGAAAAAATGAGGTAACCACCCGGGAATCGAACCCGGGATCTTCCGATTGCCGGTCAGATGCGATAACCATTACACCATGGGCCTCACTCTTCCAAATGCCGTAATTCTTCTACATTCTCGCAGAAACCAATGCCCCAAGGGGGCACCTTCCGCATGCCGTAACATTATATACATTTAACTGCAAACACGCAGTATAATTAACATAAAGAACGACGCTTGTATAGGAGATATTCCGCGCAAGACGAGAGAGAGAGAACGAAACAAATGAAAAATGAGGTAACCACCCGGGTTCGATTCCCGGGTGGTTACCTCATTTTTTTCATTTGTTTCGTTCTCTCTCTCGTCTTGCGCGGAATATCTCCTATACAAGCGTCGTTCTTTACGTTAATTATACTGCGTGTTTGCAGTTAAATGTATATAATGTTACGGCATGCGGGAGGTGCCCCTTGGGGCATTGGTTTCTGCGAGTATGTAGAAGAATTACGGCATTTGGAAGAGTGAGGCCCATGGTGTAATGGTTATCGCATCTGACCGGCAATCGGAAGATCCCGGGTTCGATTCCCGGGTGGTTACCTCATTTTCTCTGATATATATATATATATATATATATATATATATATATATATAACTGTCAGCCATAGGTCATTAATACAATAAACATTTAATTTCTTGATGTAATTTTCATTTTATATTACATATATTAGAGTATATGGTATTTCGGAAAACTAACTTAGAACCTTAAAATAAAGCCCATCACAAGACAGGGATGGGGGTCAAATACACATAAGCAAATACAAATACAAATATTTAAGTTTATGAATTTACAAATACAAATACAAAGTCTCAAATAGAAATACAAATGACAGAATAGAGTAAGCAAAGCAAAGTAAAATAAAAGATAAGAATAGAAGTTATTTTTTCCCATCTATATATATATTATATATATTATATATATATATATATATATATAATATATATATATATATATATATATATATATATATATATATATATAGGGTGGGGCACGGGAACCAAGTGTTTTTGGAATAATCAGGAAAATGATATTTATTTTTGTAAAGAAAATATATTGGTAGAACAACATTCGTAAGAACATAGCATTTCATGTCATAATAATCATGTACCGAAAATTATATCTGGCATATGATGTCCTTGGCCGTCGACGCATTGTTGAAGGCGTTTACGAAAATTGGCCTCCACTCTTCCCAGCAGGTCTCTGTTGATTTGGATGATTTGTTGACGGATCGCTTCCTTCAATGCATCTAATGTACGGGGCTTGTCCTCGTAGACACGTGACTTGAGGTACCCCCATAGAAAGAAGTCACATGTGGAAAAGTCAGGGGACCGAGGGGGCCATGCAATGTCACCAAATCTCGAAATGAGATGGTTGGGAAACAGGGGGCGAAGAACAGCCATTGACGCTCTGGCGGTGTGTGGCGTGGCCCCATCTTGCTGAAACCACAAATGTCGACGAGCAATACGCCTTCTTCGTAACTCAGGGATGAAAAAGGTGTTCACCATCTCAATGTAACGCCCAGATGTTATGGTAACGGTAACCCCATTTTGTTCGAAGAAATAGGGACCGATGACGCCAAACTTTCCCACCGCGCACCAAACTGTAACCTTAGGGCTATGCAGCGGTTTTTCATGGAGTTGTCGCGGATTTTCAGCAGCCCAATACCGACAGTTTTGATTGTTGACGGCCCCATTAAGGTGGAAATGGGCTTCATCACTCATTACCACCATCATGTTTTCATTCTGCTCATAAAGTGCAAGCATTTCCTGTGCAAAATTCAGTCGTTGGGGCAATCGTTTACATTCAATTCCTGCACCATCGCTAACTTGTATGGGTGAAAATGTAATTCTTCATGCAAAATCCGTCTAACAGTACGATTGCTGATTCCGAGTGCAGCTGAATGTCTCCGAGCAGAGCGGCCTGGGCTTTGCAACATCGCTTGTCTGACCCTTTCAACGTTCTCTGGAGTACGCACAGTGCGTTGCGGCCCCTTCGGTTTTGTTTTCATTATTGAGCCTCCTGTTCGAAGATTGTTAACCCAACGTAAGATTGTGTCACGAGCGGGAACAGAGTCATTTCGATGAATGTTGAATCTGCGGCGAAACGCACGCTGAACTGCTGTCACTGACTCGCCACTCCTAACAAAATGATCATACGCGAACATGCGGTGTTCTAACGTCCACTGCTCCATGATGGCACCTGAAAGATAAAGGTGAGTGTTAGTTAAAGTTAAATGCTATGAACCCAGGAATGGAATGCTACCTACCGCACGCCCCTCCCATTCCTAATGGCCGATTACTAGCTATTCAAAAAACACTTGATTCCCGTGCCCCACCCTTTATATATAAATAAATACAATTGGCTAAATGAAATCAGAAACGGAATCCTAGTTTTCGTCCTGGTAAAGACTTTATCAAGGAATGACAGAATAGAGTTGAAAAGCAAAATAAAATAAAAGATAAGAATATAAGTTGGCCAAATAGATGGAAAAAATAACTTGTATTCTTATATTTTATTTTACTTTGCTTTTCTTACTCTATTCTGTCATTTGTATTTGTATTTCTATTTGAGACTTCGTATTTGTATTTGTATTTGATAATTCATAAACTGAAATATTTGTATTTGTATTTGATATTCCCTGTAGGAGTGTATTTGTATTTGCTTATGTGTATTTGACCCCCATCCCTGACTTGTAATGGGCTTTATTTTAAGGTTCTAAGTTAGTTTTCCTAAATACCATATACTTTAATATATTTAATATAAAATGAAAATTACATCAAGAAATTAAATGCTTATTACATTAATGACCTATGGGCCGGCTAGGGTTGCCAGACGTCCTTTATTTCGATCTCTTGTCCTTGTCCTTTATTGAAGCGTCAAAGGACGGCATATGTCCTTTATTTCTATTTTTATGTCTATTTCAAAATCATAAATAATAAATCCTTTAAGAAATTTATTCTAATTACATAGGTATTTTTTTGCGTTTTGTTCCTTGACAGAGTAGGTAACCATTATCATTGCATCGTTAAGGCTTAATAAGTTAATAACAGTGTAGGCTCATTGATTTCTATGTAGCCGCAATAGATAATTCTGTGAGCTCTACTGCAATAAGCGGAGTGCCCCCACAAATGTGTACGACAACTTATTTTTCCATACGCTGCGTCGCTGAAAGATACAGTAGTGGTACTGCTCTCGTCTATATTCAAGAACATTTTAAATATAGTAAAAATCAAAGATGTTGAAATAAATATTTATCCTATAACATTTAAAAAAAATGTTGGGAGCATCATTCTCTCTCTCTCTCTCTCTCTCTCTCTCTCTCTCTCTCTCTCTCTCTCTCTATATATATATATATATATATATATATATATATAAATTTGAGAATCTGGGAGTGGCAGCTTGAAAACGTTTTGAGTGTCCTTTAATCCGGTCATCAAAATCTGGCAACCCTACCTGAGGCTGAGTGAGGCTATGGCTGACTACTACGAAATGTTAAGGTTTCATGCAAACATTCATAATATGACCCTATAAATTATAAACAATTTGTCCTTTGAGAATTAATATTAATTGATTTAGTTTCTTGAAATGTTTTATTTCTTCTAAATCTAAAATTTTGAAATGCAAAGGAAAGGTTTTTTTTACCTAAAAACGGTTGTTTAATACAGTTGTAATGAAGCGAAAAACCATAAATATCCGATTCGTCAAGTCAGTTTTCTATACTAAGTGTCCTAATGGGATAAAAACATTATAAAGGGTGTCCCATAAGTCTGGAACCATGGGATAAAATAAGTAATTCATGTTTTTCCGTTTATGTAAGTGCCCATGATACCTTTGAGTAAGGAAGAACGCATCCAGGTAATTCTGCTCGTAGGAAATCGGAGTCAGAGGGAGGTCGCTGAGGAATTTAACAGATTACATCCGGACCGCGCGCCGATAACACACAGCTGTGTCGGCAAACTTGTAGCAAAGTTCAGGGAAACGGGATCCATAGGAGATAAACCACGCAGTGACCTCCGAGGACATCCACCGACGATGACACAGCCACTACCATCCTCGCTCATTTCACAAACAGTCCCCAAAAGTCTCTTCGGCGTTTTTATTGCCGTTTTATCATTTTGCCGTATGGGTCCAGACTTACGGGACACCTTGTACATTGCGCGAGAACTATCGGTAAGTGAAGAAATTTACATATTCTCTCTCTCTCTCTCTCTCTCTCTCTCTCTATATATATATATATATATATATATATATTATATAGGGCCCTACTAATCACTTTTTTTTTCGAATCGAATCGAATCTCGAATCGAATTAACTGTACACATATAGATTAGAGTGTTTCTACACACAATAAGTAATAAGCATAAAATTAATTAAATCTTGTTGAGAACAAAGGACAAAGTAAATCCTTGTAAAAAATGTATTAAGTATGTGATCATGAGGAGGAACAATGGTATTAAAGTATATAAAAGTGTTATTGCACAAGTGATTAGTCTCAGTATATAGATTGAATTATAATCTAAGTAAAAAGAAAAGTGTTTATTTACGAAAGTGTTCTTCAAAACAACATCACTGATGTTGTTTAACGGACTTAATGGAGCTCGAAAATATCGAATCGGAGCCCAAGCAAACGAATTAAATCGAATCCTCTCTCCCGATTCGAAATCAAATCGAATCGCGAAGCTTCGCATGCCCTAATATACAGGGTGTACATAAAGTCAGGATCTATTTTTGTGAAGCACTTGGAAATTATATGGAATTCAATCATAAAATGATAAAGTGGTAACATTTATTAAATAATTAAGAGTAGGATTCGACGTGACGCCCATCAGTATCCCTGCACAGCTCAAATCGTTCCGCAGCATTTCTAAACACATTCTGGAGCATTTGCGGGGTTATGTTATCTGCAGCAGTTCGTATACGTGTACGTAAGTTTTCAAGACTCGTAATCTTCGTCTGATAGACGTGCGATTTGATAAAGCCCCATGCAAAGAAATCTAAAGGGGTTAAATCTGGTCATCTCGCTGGCCAAGGTCTTTGGTTGCTTCCGCGTCCGATCCAGCGATTTGGAAAACGTCCATTTAGATAATCCTGAACAATTTTGGCATAGTGACAAGGAGCACCATCATGTTGATAGACGACGGTACTAACAATCCTATCCCCAATCAGCTGAGGTTCAAGGAATTGCTGCAACATGTCCAGATAAATAAGCCCCGTAACTGTAGCTTCAGCAAAGAAAAAAGGACCATAAACCTTAGATTTTGTTAAACCCATCCAGACATTAACTTTAGGTGAGTCTCTTTCCCAATTTTGGACGAAATCATTCGGTCTTTCATCTGCCCAAATTCGACAGTTATGGCGATTTACTTTTCCACACGTATGGAAAGTGGCTTCATTACTAAAGAAAATGTTGTCCATTAAATTATCACTCCAGATTTGTTCTACGAGATCAACACACACAGCACTTCGTCGAGGGAAATCTTCCTCATGTAAATCATGTAAAACCTGCAAATGATAGCTTTTCTTCTGCAAATTAACTTTCAGAATTTTGTGCACAGATGACGTCGGGAGGCCGAGTCTGTGTGATGCAGCACGAACGGACGTACGTGGCTCCTCAGTGATAATTCCGCGTACTACATTCACGGTAAGATCTGACATACACGGTCGTCCTGATCTTGCTTCATCATTTACAGATCCCGTTCGTTTAAATTTGTTCACCAATTTTCGTATTGTCTTGTCTATTGGCCCCGGCTTATGAAATCTCCTTCTAAACTTCTCTCTGATGTCATTGTATTTCTTTCCCTCGATTCGCCAAATTACTATTGCCACACGCTCTTCTGTATTCATTCTAAGGGCTTCTGAAAAGAAAAATAGAAAAAAATAATTATTTCACAAAAATAGATCCTGACTTTATGTACACCCTGTATATATGAAAATTATTTCACGAAAGTAACACGTGAAAAATATTTATGATGAATAAAACCACGGAGGAAAGGAAACACAGAATGGTGCTCAAGCGCTTTCGTCTAATGACATCCTCAGGAACACTGAAGTACATAAAGAGTTACAGCCTATATATAGATTACAGAAAAAAAAAATATATATATATATATATATATATATATATACAATAAACGGAGAAATAAATAAATTGAAAAATAAAAGTTATTAGAGTAGCATACAAGTTTACCAAACGTTTAGCGTTCTACCCTTCTTATCTAAATCTGTTCTGGAGGAATTCAAAACAACAGAATCGAGTTGAAAAAGACCTTTGCTTATGTTGAAGTTATTTATAAGTTGGATAATGGCAGACTCAAGATTATTTCTATTAATAATGTTGCTTGAGTGAAACAAAATTGAAGCAGTATTCCAATTAATACAGAGGGATAACTCTGACAAATGGACAAAAAGGGCACTGGACGACTGCCCCGTTCTAATGGAATATTGATGCTGTTTTATACGTGTGTGCAAATCCTTTCCCGTCTGACCTATGTAAAAGGAATCACATTGTTTACAACCAATTTTATAGATAATGCCTGAATTATTGGTAGGGCTATTTTTTACTGATATTTTTCACAATATTGTTATATGAAAATACTACATTAATATCCAAAAGTTTAAGTACATTAGCAAGGCCTAAAAAGCCCGGGAAAAATGGAAGTACTAAAATATTCTTTGACAAAGTACGAGTGTTATTATTCACACGATAGAAAGTTCGTTTTGCCTTGTTGAGACAAGATTCCATAAACATAAACGCAGATGGATAACACACATCACTTCCAATACCGTTGATTTTTTCCAATTCGGCATCGATGTATTCCGGACTGGCGATCCTAAGGGCGCGGAGAAACATTGAAGAAAAAATGGCCTTCTTAGTGGGGATGTCATGTCCCGAGTAAAAGTGTACGTAGGACAAATTGTTTGTTTTTTTCCGATAGATACTAAACTTAAAACCTGGGCTTTCCCTATGTACACGCACATCCAGAAACGGGATTGAGTTGTCTTGTTCCGCTTCTAAAGTAAACTTAATGGAGGGGACTTGATCATTTAACTGAAGGAGGAAGTTATCCAGGTCACGATTCATGGGCCAGATACACAAAATATCGTCGACGTACCGCAACCAAGGGATGCCAACCCCCAGGATTCTCGGAATGTAAGTAATTTCGAAAAACTCCATATAAATATTGGAGAGGAGGGGCGACAAGGGGTTGCCCATGGCCATCCCAAAAACTTGTTGATAATACTCGTTATTGAAAGTGAATTTACAGTCTTTGATGCAAAGCTTAATAAGTTCCAAAACAATGTGTGCAGATAGTGGCAGGTCATACTTATGTAATTCTCGGGAGAGAAAGTCAAGCATATCGTCAATCGGCACTTTTGTAAACAATGAACAAACGTCAAAACTGATCAATCTATCGTTGTTTTCAGTACGTGCATTATTCAATTTTTCAGTAAGATCCATGGAATTTTTTACATGTGAATCAGAGATAGTTCCGAGAATGGGGGACAAGACTTTGACAAGCCATTTGGAGAGTTTATAAGTAATAGAGCCCACCGAGCTAATAATAAGGCGCATAGGGTTGCCAGGTTTGTGGGTTTTAATAAGACCGTAAAGGTAGGGCAGAGAAGGTGAAGTGGACATGAAAAGCGGAATTAAGTCCTTATGATCTTTGAGAATGCGTTTGAAGCCACTATTAAATGATATGATGACGTCATCCTGCGGGTTCTTCCTAAGTTTGCTGTATGTGGCGGGGTCCTGGAGAAGCTCGTTCATCTTTCTGATGTAGTCCACTTTGTCCATAATAACTATGGTGTTAGCCTTGTCTGCTTTAGTAATATGGAGCTCCCCATCTTTTTTTAATTGTGAGAGGCTATTGCGAAAACGTTTAGGAAAGTTATCTTCGTAACTACTATTCGCCGCACTATAAACAAGGCCTTTAACTATGTTAAACAAAGACTGAGGGAAATTACACTGTTTTTTCAAAACAAGCGAGACTGTAACATATTTGTAAAGCAGGTTTTTTAACAATAAAAAAGGACATACCATATCCAAGAGCACTTTTTGCATCGTCACTAATGTTTTTCGAAGAAAGGTTCAAAACACACTTTGAGCTTGCTTTTTTACTCCACTGACTATTTCGAATGAGACTTTTAATTTTGCGATCCAAAATGTTACGAAGTGAAGTTCTCCGACGCAACTCGTTGTAAATTTCATCAAACAAAGGTTGGATCCACGGTTGGGGAATAACGGTCACAAAATTACGTTTGGCAATGCTTAAATTTTTTAAGGCGGACCACTCATTTTGTCTGGTGACTTCAATATGTTTCTTTAAAATTAATCTGCTGAAGTTGTTGAACGGATGGTCGTCAATTTGTCTGAGGCGAATCGGAAGGAGGGATTTGGGAAGAACTTGCTCCTCTAGACAATTAGTAAGAAACTTTCGTCGGACACGAATTGCATGCCCCTTCATTAATGTAGAAGAAAACACGGACACAAACGGAGACAAGAGAGGGAATAGCAAGCCGAAGGAACGCGTGGTGTTCATTATATGAAAATACTTTCACGAAAGTAACACGTGAAAAATATTTATGATGAATAAAACCACGAAGCAAAGGAAACACAAAAAGGTGCTCAAGCGCTTTCATCTAATGACATCCTCAGGAACACTGAAGTACATAAAGAGTTGCAGCCTATATATAGATTACAGAAAAAAAATAAAATACATATATATACAATAAACGGAGAAATAAAAATAAAAATTAAAAATTAAAGGATTGTGGAGGGAGCATACAAATTTGTAAGGAAAAACTACCGATTTTAGCACTTTGCTCGATATGGTATGCTTGGATATGGTATGTCCTTTTTTATTGTTAAAAAACCTGCTTTACAAATATGCTACAGTCTCGCTTGTTTTGAAAAACAGTGTAATCTCTCTCAGTCTTTGTTTAACATAGTTAAAGGCCTTGTTTATAGTGCGGCGAATAGTAGTTACGAAGATAACTTTCCTAAACGTTTTCGCAATAGCCTCTCACAATTAAAAAAAGATGGGGAGCTCCATATTACTAAAGCAGACAAGGCTAACACCATAGTTATTATGGACAAAGTGGACTACATCAGAAAGATGAATGAGCTTCTCCAGGACCCCGCCACATACAGCAAACTTAGGAAGAACCCGCAGGATGACGTCATCAAATCATTCAATAGTGGCTTCAAACGCATTCTCAAAGATCATAAGGATTTAATTCCGCTTTTCATGTCCACTTCACCTTCTCTGCCCTACCTTTACGGTCTTATTAAAACCCACAAACCTGGCAACCCTATGCGCCCTATTATTAGCTCGGTGGGCTCTATTACTTATAAACTCTCCAAATGGCTTGTCAAAGTCTTGTCCCCCATTCTCGGAACTATCTCTGATTCAAATGTAAAAAATTCAATGGATCTTACTGAAAAATTGAATAATGCACGTACTGAAAACAACGATAGATTGATCAGTTTTGACGTTTGTTCATTGTTTACAAAAGTGCCGATTGACAATATGCTTGACTTTCTCTCCTGAGAATTACACAAAGCTGGGCACAAACTGTTAATCCGTTAATCGTTAATTAACGAAGTTAACTTTTTCGTTAACGATTTAACTTTTAAGTTAACTTTGAAAATCATTATCGGACTAATTAACTTCCGTTACATTTAACTTCCGTTAACTCAAGTCCGTTAACCCAAAAAATTCATAAATAAACGTTTAAATGTTTATATTATTTTCAGTGCTGAGCAGGTGCGCAATTAATCCGCCACTGTTAATAGTGATGAACGAATTTCCATTTCCGCAGTGCAAAATCAGGCGATATATTTGTTTCCGTCGCCACAATTTGTGTCTTACCAAATATGGTAGTTATTTATGGCATTGGTTTGAGCAAAACATGGTCGACTGTAAAATCAGCGGAAAGATTTGCCATTTGAGTTGAATGTTTCAACTTCTTTCAAGAAATATCACGAGCATTTTAAGGCACTTTCAATAATATATATGTAACAATTACAACAAATAACTACATTCGTTTCATTTGCAGTCTGTCTCTTGCGCAACATGTTTGTGCTAGTGAATATTTAAAAATAATCGTTGTCAAGTAAGTCATGTATATTTATATTATGTCTGTGAGTACCTTATTAGTAGTCTCCTTGATACATTTCAAGAACCATAAAACTGATCAGGTAAGATTTCAATTCTCATGTCACTTTGATGACATAAATTAAGTCAATTGATGTCTTACAATGGGAGCGTTTTCACCTTAACCCTTTATGTCCTGGCGGTACTTCTAGGTACCACATCTTTAAAATCTCCATAATTATTTTTCTACCCGGTTGATCCTGCCGGTACTTTCAAGTCCCAATGTGAATTAGTTTCTTTATGAGATAATAGATGGCGTTGAGAAGTAAATGTGAGCGTGTGGCGCCAGAGGCTGTTTACTCTTTAGTATCTCTGCTGTGAAGACCGAAGAAATTTCAGTGCAATTACTTCCCGAATATTCTGTGCCATATCTGTTCCAAATAACAAAGGTAAGGGTTATTTTATTTTTTATCTTTTTTTCATGAAGGGCAACATGCATCTCATGGACAAAATGGAGAACGAGAAGAAGAGGGAAAATTAAATTATATATATATTGTTTTTCATTTTTTTTATAATAAAAGTTAACGTTAACGGTTTATCGGTAACTTCCGTTACATGTTTAACGAATTAACGGATTAACGGTTAACTAAGTTAACTTTTTGGTTAACGGATTAGCGGTTAACGAAGTTAACTTTTTGGTTAACGGTGCCCACCACTGGAATTACATAAGTATGAACTGCCACTATCTGCACACATAGTTTTGGAACTTATTAAGCTTTGCATCAAAGACTGTAAATTCACTTTCAATAACGAGTATTATCAACAAGTTTTTGGGGTGGCCATGGGCAACCCCTTGTCGCCCCTCCTCTCCAATATTTATATGGAGTTTTTCGAAATTACTTACATTCCGAGAATCCTGGGGGTTGGCATCCCTTGGTTGCGGTACGTCGACGATATTTTGTGTATCTGGCCCATGAATCGTGACCTGGATGACTTCCTCCTTCAGTCAAATGATCAAGTCCCCTCCATTAAGTTTACTTTAGAAGCGGAACAAGACAACTCAATCCCGTTTCTGGATGTGCGTGTACATAGGGAAAGCCCAGGTTTTAAGTTTAGTATCTATCGGAAAAAAAAAACAATTTGTCCTACGTACACTTTTACTCGTGACATGACACCCCCACTAAGAAGACCATTTTTCTTCAATGTTTCTCCGCGCCCTTAGGATCGCCAGTCCGGAATACATCGATGCCGAATTGGAAAAAATCAACGGTATTGGAAGTGATCTGTGTTATCCATCTGAGTTTATGGAATTTTGTCTCAACAAGGCAAAACGAACTTCCTATCGTGTGAATAATAACACTCGTACTTTGTCAAAGAATATTTTGGTACTTCCATTTTTCCCGGGCTTTTTAGGCCTTGCTAATGTACTTAAACTTTTGGATATTAATGTAGTATTTTCATATAACAATATTGTGAAAAATATCAGTAAAAAATAGCCCTACCAATAATTCAGGCATTATCTATAAAATTGGTTGTAAACAATGTGATTCCTTTTACATAGGTCAGACGGGAAAGGATTTGCACACACGTATAAAACAGCATCAATATTCCATTAGAACGGGACAGTCGTCCAGTGCCCTTTTTGTCCATTTGTCAGCGTTATCTCACTGTATTGATTGGAATAATGCTTCAGTTTTGTTTCACTCTAGCAACATTGTTAATAGAAATATTCATGAATCTGCCACTATCCAATTTACAAATAACTTCAACATAAACAAAGGTCTTTTTCAACTCGATCCTGTTGTTTTAAATTCGCTCAGAATGGATTTAGACAAGAAGGGTAGAACGCTAAACGTTTGGTAAACTTGTATGCTACTCTAATAACTTTTATTTTTTAATTTATTTTTGTATATATCGAACTTAGACAAGAAGGGCAGAGTGCTAGAACCTGGGCAGATTTCCAGTATAAATTTGTGTGCTTCTCTTATAAGTTTTATTTTTATTTTTATTTTTACTTTTATTTTTCAATTTATTATTTTTTTAATTAACTATAACATTGGTTGGAAACAATTCATTTGATCTTGTGTTGGATTCGAGCAAAGTGCTAAAATCGGTAGTTTTTCTTTACAAATTTGTATGCTCCTCCCACAATCCTTTAATTTTTAATTTTTATTTTTATTTCTCCGTTTATTGTATATATATATATATATATATATATATATATATATATATATATATATTTTCTGTAATCTATATATAGGCTGTAACTGTTTATTGTGTGTGTGTATATATTAGTGATGTAGGTCACATCCGCATCCGCGGAACATCCGCACATTTTCTCGCATCCGCATCCGCACCCGCATCCGCACTTTGGACTGCGGATGTCGTGCGGATGTGGACCGTTGAGATAAAATGTCATTAATAAGCGGAAATTATCAAATTCTACTATATTAATAGAACTAGTTCATTGTGCGCAAAAGTGATGCAAGCGACAAGACGAGAGGCTGTTCTTGTATGAAGTTACTCTCTTGCAACCTACTTAGATCCACGTTACAAAGCTAAGTTATTTTACCTAGTACATTAGAACGAGTTAAATCATCACTTGGCAAAGCAGTTGAAGAGCTTCGATCTCTTGAATCTGTCGCTTCGCCACCCACCAAAAGAATAAAAGTTTCAGTGACAGAACCAACACCTTCAACAAGCAAATCTATCACAGAATCTGTCTCTCAGTTTCTTGAGTCAAGCAGCAATGACGAGACCTACGCGATGTCAAAAGATGTAGTAAAAATGATCGAGAGCTATCACCAAGAAAAACGCCTGGCTGCATGTGACAATCCTATTAGTTGGTGGAAAAATACGCAGAATATCTATCCATACTTGAGTAAACTTGCAAGGAAACATTTAGCCTGTCCTCCAACAAACGTACCAAGCGAGAGATTATTTAGCAGTGCTGGATTAATATATGATGAAAAGAGAAACAGACTGGCAGCAGAAAAGGCAGAAAAATTAATGTTCCTTAAGCATAACCTTCCTATAATTAAGTTTGAACATTAAACGATGAACATCTTAGTTTACTTTATTTTAATTACTCATTTATAAATATGCCTAATAAAACTTTAAACTTAATATAAATAGTTATCAAGCTAATTAAAGATCTCTTTCTATAAGGGTGGAGGCTGGGGAAAGAGGTCGGTGGGGTGCATTGAGTTGAGTTCACGTCCCGCATCCTGGTAACACAATTATGGTTTCTAATTGTGGCTGAAACTCAACAAAATATAACGAATTTATTTGCAGACGAATTCACTAATTGATTTCTATATTAGTTAGATGCTTGATATTATTTTATATGTTCAGAGAAAAGTACAGCAATTATTGTACAATTAATCAATTATACTACATTATAGCTACAGCTCTCTCTATATAATAACTTATTATATACGTTAAACACAACAAATCTCGAATATATCCTAAAAAATAACGAAAATGTAGACATCCGCATCCGCGGATGTTGAAATCAAACATCCTCATCTGCATCCGCATCCGCGGATGTGAAAAAAATGACATCCGCTACATCACTAGTATATATATATATATATATATATATATATATATATATATATATTATGTAATCTATATATAGGCTGTAACTCTTTATGTACTTCAGTGTTCCTGAGGATGTCATTAGACGAAAGCGCTTGAGCACCATTTTGTGTTTCCTTTCCTTCGTGGGTGTGCGAAATATCATGTGGAGTAAAATTAATAACTGAAATTCATGTTAACTTAGTTATTAATAAATCTTAATAGTAATATGGTAAGCATACGCAATCCACCTTCTCAATATTACACTAAACACTTGGAGAATTTAGGTGAACTGTAAAAAATCTAACACCAATTTCCTACGGGCTCCTTTAAGCATCGAACTTATTTACACATAAACTGAAATCTTCTTTTTTGGAGAGAAATAGTGAGCAACAACGTCCTCATATAAGGAACTTCTTTGCTTCACATGTATAAGCAGTGTAATATGTTAAGCATATGAACATAAGTAATCCACACTCTTAAGAATAAACAAAGCACTGGAAGAAATAGGTGAACCTTAACTTCAAAAGTAAAAACAAAAAACTAACACCAATTTCCTACAGCATCCTTTCAACCGACTTTATTTATATATAAACTCAAGTCTTCTTTTCTGAGAAGAAAAGTGAGCAATAACGTCATCATAGAAGGAACTTCTTTGCTTCAAGTCTATTAGCAGCCCTTTTTCTATCGAAAGCAAACTAAGACCACATAGCCTTTCCTGCCCTTGTGTCCCCCGGTAGCATGTGTTTATTCGTTTTAGGGCCGGCTGAGAAAGAACGTTCTACTGAAACAGTGGTGCTTGGAATTGTTAAGATCAATTCTGCTAGTTTTAGACTTCTTTGAATCCGCAGCTGAGTTGATTCACTGTCATTATGTTCATTAGTTCATGAACACGTTTGCCCGAGAACTCTGAACTTGAATAGAGTACCATGATTTCATTCTTCAGACGCACATACTCAAACAGTGTTCCATAAAAGTCTCTTACTTTGTTCAGTAGGTTATCTGGGAAGCTTACCTTGTACTCTTCATATTTTTCAGGCGCAAGGTGAAAAAAACTCTAATTTAGAGAGAGAAGAATATCTAGTGTGAATCTGATCAATGATGCTATTCATGATCTTGCAAAACAAATGGTGATAAGCATCTTTTCCGTCATTTTCTATCTCTCGTCTACATCTTTTAGGCTGTGGAGTGGATCATGGAGCTCATCTTTTTCAGACACAACCGAAAGCCATAGCTCTTCAAAACTGTGATCCTTATCATATTTCAGTTGTTGTGTAACGTCACTTATTTTCTTACTACAGTACAGCACATCAAATGTTTCACTCTGTTATATATTGTACAAAACATCAGTATACCCAAACACTTTTGAAAAAATCTCAAGGAACAATATTTTTTGAAAATCTTCCAAGAATGACAAGAATCCCCGTGCCTTTACCACTGCATCCGTGTCCCAATCTGCAGAATTTTCGATTACATCCTTGAAGAAATCAGTAAGACTGCTTCTGTAACTTTTTACAGTATTTACTAAACGAGATGTGAAGTTCCATCTCGTTGGAGCAACAGAGGGCAATCTTCTGGAAACAAATTCATTTAAAGCATGTATTCTTTTAGAAGACTTGGAAAAATAAGCAGCTACTCCACTCAGAATTTGGAAAAAGTGTTTGCACTGTTTGATACTAGAAAGGCTTTGCTGTAAAACTAGATTCAGCACATGAGCATAGCAATGCATAAAAATGGCAAGAGGATAAGCTTCAATGACTTTTTTCTGCAAGCCATTTACATGTCCACTCATTACACATGCTCCGTCATAAGTCTATCCAACTAATTTGCTTTCGATCTGATATTCCTCAACTATGTTCACTATATGCTTAAACAGGCCACCAGAGGTTCTGTCGCTACTGACATTAGTAAATCCAATCTTTCATATACTTTACCTTCATGAACAAAACGCAAAACTGTTGAAAGCTGTGATTTTGACGTAACATCTGAGGTTTCATCAAGCATTATAGAAAGAAATCTTGCTGAATCAATTTCCTTTTTTATATTGTCTTTCATTACAGAGGCTATAGCTTTGATGATGTCATTTTGCACAGTAGGAGAAGTTCCCTGAAACACAGTGGATGAATTAAAATGATTATCTAGAAGAGAATCATACTCCTGAAGCAATTTTAGAATTTCTATGTAATTTCCTCTGTTCACTGAAGTTGAAGCCTCATCATGACCTCGCAGAGGAAGTTCTTGCTTAGCAAGATAGCATATTGCATCAATAGGCCGTTTTAGAATTTCTCTGTTCTTCTTTACTTGTTCATTGTGTCTGCTTACTTCATGTGCCTTTTGTTTATCAATTAATGTGTCAATTCTTTGCTTGCCAAACATTTTATGGCTAAGAAAAGACTGAACATTGCCTTGCGATCTCTCATGCTTCTGCTGAGCAGCAGACAGATGATTGAGATCAGAATATCCCTGTTTACTCCAGATATTATTCTTTTGAGAACAATAAACATGGCCAACAGAAAAGTTTAGAACCTCTTCACAACCAGTCAGCCACTCAACAGATTTATACTGAGAAACTGAAAAATGTCTTGTATATCCAGACTTTTTATCTTTGTGTTGACTAATCAAGTTTGGGAGTGCTGGACATGGCCTCCTTCCTCTAACACTTTCAATTTGTCCTCATAACTAAGTGTTGAAAAAGGAGTGCTTAATATACTGTGTACAGTGTTTGGCATGGTTATGGAAGGGATAAAAAAGTATTATGTCAGTACTGGATAGAAAGACTTTCGACCATGAGCTCCGACTGGAAACTGACAGTCACTGACTCGCTTGCTGAGAAGCCGTCTGACGCGGGCCATGGCAACATAGGCCCCGCCCACTTTACCATATATGGAGGGTGTTCTGTCCACAGACCGCACACTCTCCGCCCTGATCCCTCGCTCTCTCCTTTTTCCATTTGATTTGGCATGGGATAAACATAAATTTATATTCCCATAGTAGGGGAGAAGAATATATATATATATATATATATTAGGGTGTCACTAGGTAATAGGGGGAAAATTAAACGATGGATATTTTCCTATGACACCCCCTAAAATTGTTCCACTTGGTGTAAAACATACGGAAGAGAAATTTGGTCCTGATTGGTCATCATTTAAAGGTCGCCCTCGTCACTGAAAACAAGACCCATTTGTTGACGTCAACAAGCTGTTCAGTGTTCACAGCTTGGGCCGAACCAGATAATAAAAACAAGGCAATTTGGTGAAATAACGAAAGTAAGACACTTAAAAACGCAAAGAATACAAACAGTTTATTATATAATCAAATAGAAGACATAATTTGGCGAATAATGGTACAAAATGGAGAAGCAACAAAAGCAAAACTTTGAGAAATAAAATACGTACATATACAGTAGCAGAATAATTGGTGCTCATACGCTGATCAGTGATTAGTTCTTTCGCGTCCTCACTAATGCTGATTTGTTCGGAGCTGGGTGTTGCTTTCTGTGGTCAGTGACAACTTGAACGAGGAACTGGAGCTGTTCTTCTTTCACTGTCAACTTTCCGTTCAGCTCCTTCACCAGAGCCACGGCCCGTTCTGCTCTGTCGTTCACCACTGCAAGTTTGGAGACCACATCCCGAGCTTGCATGTATTCAGAGTTTGACGTCCATGAACTGGGATGGTGGAGCAGAAAGCAATCTGGCAACTGAAGTTTTGAGAAGAATCCTCGGGTGTTCTTTGTGATCAGTTGCTCCAGTCCTTTGCTGTCACTGAGGAACATAGTATCAAGAACCAAAGGTCGTTTTGGCGGCATGTGAGGGGCTTCTTGATCTAACGCTGCAACCATGCTGCACTTCACTTCCATCGATATCCTCTCATCAAAGAACGCCAGACCCACTGCCTCCTCCGAATGGTACCACAGGTGCGCAGACAGCTTCTTGGTGGTACCATCAGAGATCTTCTTGTGCGGGTATCGAAGGAGCGTCCTCATCAATTCCCAATCATTCAGCGGAGCTTCGATGGACAGATGAGCTGTTGCCCACGCTTTCATGTAAACTAGAACAGAAAAGAGGCAGATATCTCGAATTCCGCGTTCCTCAGTGTTCGTCAGTTTAAACTGTCTTCG
The DNA here is from genome assembly GCA_023014485.1 of Bathynomus jamesi. Classification (NCBI taxonomy): domain Eukaryota; kingdom Metazoa; phylum Arthropoda; class Malacostraca; order Isopoda; family Cirolanidae; genus Bathynomus; species Bathynomus jamesi. Next base: position 489,475 of record JAJOZX010000478.1, on the reverse strand, counting down.
GAAGAGCCAGATCTTGATGGCATAGAGCCCCTTAGCCATCCATCTCGCCCGGTGCATAGCACCAGGGGCGCGGAAGTTTAGTCCCTTGTATGGAACTCCTCCAAGAAAGATGACGGAAAGATCGAGGAATTCCTGATAGTCATCACGAACTTGAAGTGCTTGTGATTTTGCAAACTCAATGAGCTCCGTTCTATGCTTAAAAATAGCTGCTTTGGTGAACGCATCTGTGTCCGCAGTTTGGAACTGTTGCTGGTCAATGCGGGTCCAATAATCATGGAAGCGCTTGAAAAGCAGAATTTCTGGACCGGTAGATACTGAATCTAGCGATGCTGCGAATGCCGCCTGTAGCACCAACTCCAGTACATGGTGTCTGCACGCGCAGTGTAACAGGTCACGTCCAACTTTTTCTTCCAGAAGAACACAAGTTCCTCCACGGTGGCCTGTGTTTGTCGCGGTTGTGTCGAAACACATAGATTTGACATGATCGGTCACTCCCCATTCATTCAGGCAATCTATGATGGCATTTGTTTGTGCCAGCGCGGTTCCTGACAGAAGTTTTGGCACCCCGAGGAGCTGCTCTGTCCCGGAGCCAGATACAAGAATAGGTAAGCGGTCAACATATTCTCGTGACGTCAGATCTTGCATGAGTTTTCCGTCCCAGTGAACAGTCAACGGACTATTGCCTTGGAACTCGCTCTTCTGCCGAGCCTTAAGGGTACGGAATTTTTCACGCTGACGATGAATGGATCCACGATTGATGTTGTAGTCGCTAGCATCATGCCCTAAGCTGGAAGCTGCCTCAAACAGCAGATATGTGGCCTTTCTTGACGAGAGTTGCGTGCGATCAAGCGCTGCCGCCAATTCCGATGTCATGATGTTCTTCGTTGCTCTTTGTTTAGACGCTAACGAACCACCACATGCTCCTTTTTCTTCGCTATCATCTGAGCTGGAGGATGAGGACTCCAAAACCGCTTCGTTGGATACTGCCTCCATTTCAGCTGCTGATCGCTTTCTTCGTTTCTCCTCTTCCTCCCGACGTCGAGTACAATCTTTGACTTGGCGCTGATGGGTCATGTCCAAACCTGCCATTGAACCTGGACGTCCTTTCTGGCGCTGCTGCTGAAGGAACTCCCAATCCTCTGGGTACTTGACCAATTTCTCACAATCAGCGTGGGCGATGTCAAAGAGACGATCGAGGCGTTCAATGAATTCTTTTTCTTTCGTCTTGTGTGAATCGCTCGTCCTTGAGGCGTGTTTTTTGAGTCCTTTCCACTCCTCGAAGACTTTATCCAGTTTGCTGACGCAGTGTGTCTCGAGTCTGGTTGGAATGTGAGCTTTCTCCCAGAAGGACATCACTGCTCGAAGTGACTTCCTCAACGCGTCACGTATTGTCATTTCTTTTCATGGTGAAGGTAAAGGAAGTAACCGAATGCTTGCCTGTAGGAAGGAAGCTTGCATCCTTTCACCTCATCAACCGCTGCCCCTAATAGGTATATACACTTCCGGGTTTCCATCACCAGAAATCACGTAGCTGAAATGAGAAACGGTGAATCGTTAAGTATTGTTCACTTTATTTCTCAGATATTCAGACACACACAGATACACACACACACATATATAGAGATATATAGATATCTAATGAACGATTATGGAGACGCCGCGCAAGCATTAAACTTTGGAAGGCGGGGGCGACCTTTTATAGTTATTCAAATAAAAAGATTTTTCAATCACCATGTTTTGTTACCAATGGAATAGATTCACGGGGTGTCAGCATGAAAATTTCAAACTTTGCATTTAAGTGACACCCTAATATATATATATATATAATATATATATATATATATATATATATATATATATCGCCGCACCGCAATACTGAAATTTCGCACCTCAAACAAGCTCTAGGGACGCTTCTATTGCTCAGTACCAAAATTTTACCGAATGGTTGTGAAGACAATCCGAACAACTGAATTGAAGTAGCTCATTTCTCATTTCGACTAGTGTAACGCGGAATTAAGGGCTAGGGCATCTTTTTCGTCTCGACTAAAGTTGAGAGAGGGAGACAAAGGGTTAATTAAATATTAATTTATAGAAAATCTATTGAGTGTGAGGCGCACACCCTGAATATACGCCCCTGACATATATATATATAGCACAAAAAATGTGTATCTCTTTGTTCCCTAACTGCTCCCAGGTCCTTGGGCCAATCTCAACCAAACTTGACAGGAGGATAGAAAGGACCAAGAAGTGTGTCAGAGGGTGGGGTGGGTCAGGTAGCTACCTAAATTTTTATGAGCTCTGTACTTTTTATGGTTTCATTTGACATCATAAAACACTTGAAAAAGTTTCATAGCTCTCGGTTAAGTGCAAGTGCTGACTTTGAACATTGATAAATTCCCTATAAATATTATACCCTACATAATGGAAATTTATCAGTGTTTAAAGTCAGCACTTGCACTTAACCTAAAGCCCTGAAACTTTTTCAAATGTTTTATGATACCAAATGAAACCAGAAAGTGTACAGAGCCCATAAAAATTTGACACTTGTATTTATGAAATACCCTAATATTCGCATTTAAACTGCTAGGGGGATCTGCCCAAATTAATATACACATTAAGGAAGAACCAGTAAACGTTTTAGTAACAGGCCAGACTATCTCAGTCCCCACCTTGTGGAGCGCAGCTGGCATTTTCTAGTAAATATATAAGTGAATATGTGGTACTTAAGTTACAGCTGAATAAAATATTCTACTATAAAAATTAAATTTCAGAGAATTCAGTTAAATTTCGTATACTTATACTTTTATAGTGGTTTCTAGTGCTGGTTTGTACTTTCTTCGTACCAGTAACAAGAATAATCTGAAAGTATATGTAATATCAGATGTACTCTCGGTCATTTGGTGTACGTTTGGAGCTCAGCTGCTTTTGCTGTATGTTTCAAATACTTCGTAATTCGAAAGTACATTTAATATCAGATATCGCTCAGATTTGTAAGTGGATGAAACGTACATTTTTTACAGCGTACCCTCTGTAAAACAATGATATAACTACTGTATAAATAATATAACTATAAATAATATAACTATATATTATTTTTTATCGCATTCTCGTTGAAGTCTGTGCTGAAGGTAATGTTTTGCTCATCACATTCTCGCTTTTCTCTTAAACTCAAATACACCTTTCTTTTAGAAAAACAAATTTACTTGTCCATCTATGCACTTCATAAAGAAAATAACATTGTTAAACGCTCAAATACTCATACAAATCACTTTCACATTTTTTCTGAAATATACTTTTAGCTGGTGACCAGATAAACACTTCTGCCCACTTTTCCAGCATTTCCTTCATAACGAAGTTGGTGATACATTATGCAACTCACAAGCCTATGATAAATTTCCATGTCCGAATGGCAAATGAATAACCTCAGTAGTATGGGCGCAAAAGGAGAGAGTGCAGTGCAATTGACAATGTTGCATAAGTTATGCAACAAAGGGGGAGGGTGTTGCAAGATGTTATGCAACAAAGGGGGAAGGAATGTTGCAAGAGCAACAATGGTTATGCAACTTGGAGGCGAAGTTATCCCCCACGAGAAAGAGAGGAGAAGGAGAGAGAGGAAGAGAGGTGTTCGCCTGGCAGGAGCCAAGCGCATATTAAGACTTCAGCCGAGCGGCCGTTGTCTTAATATGTTCCTAGTCAGCCAGTTGGCTTATCTGGCTGAGCTGCCAGATTGCGCTATTTATTTAATTAAATCATATATTCTGGCTTAACCAGCCAGTTGACTTAAAAGGCGTAAATGGCCTGTTCAGGTGTACATTATTGAGTTGCCAGATTGTGCTATCCAGATATTTTTCGACAGTTTGTTTAGAAATCCGTTTTAGAAGGCAGCCATTTGCTGTAATTAAATGTCGTGTACAACCAAAAGAATTACATAAAACAACATTACATCATTCTGTTTATTTAGACGCATTAATGGATTCAATTTCACGAAATACATAGAAAATAAATAGACAATGGAATATATATGATCAAAAATAATAATAGCATAAGAAATACGAACGATGAATATATAATCAAAATAAATATACAATGGAATGTATATATGATAAAAAATAATAATAGCATAAGAAATACGAACGAGAAATATATAATAAAAAATATACAAAACGTTGTAGTATAACCATCAATATATTAGTACAGGAAATATATATATATATATATATATATATATATATATATATATATAATATATACAGTTATATTAAATAATTAAATATATTGAAAATAATAATATACGAAACGTATAATCAATTGCATATTAGTACAGGAAATATATATATATATAATATATATATATATATATACAATTAAATAATTAAATATATAAATATACATCAAAATACTTCATGTTCTACGGCGCAAATCGCTAAACTCACACGTAATCGAGTCTACATTCACATCGTTATTACTTTGCATTACACGGTAAAACCGTCCAAGCAGTACTTCACCGCTCAAGTTATACGGACACCTATACTCGATATAAATGGCTTTCATATCGTTCAATACTATTTTTGTGCCCACTTTACATTCGGTTGGCAAGTTATCTTTAAACACGGCTAGAATACACTCAAAAGCACGCACAAAGCGGTCATCGTTAACCACAACGGCGTTGAGAATGCTTCTCAAAGGAAGTTTCATCGTATTCGCACGTCTACTCGGTTCAAGCTCTGAGATGACGGATCAGCTCGACGGGCGGAGTGAGTCACGCTGATGAAATGTGTACGGGTTTGTTCGAACTCGTGTGTTTCGGAGGGGTGGGCGGCTCGCTGGGGGGAGCGAGTCACACCATAAACTGCTGAAGCATGTACAGGCTTGCCCAAACATTTGTGCCCCTCGACAAACAGAATTTTCCCTACATGAAGCAATACTGGCTTTAATGTTTTATCACTCACCAGACGTTCATTTCTACAAAAACATCTTCATAATCCGGTGCACTATTTGAGAGAAACATATGCCCATATTTATCCTTTTTGTTTAAGAACCGATACTCGTCTCTAAAGTCTGTTAAAAACTCACACAGCCCATTAGCCACAACCTCACTACAAACCTCGTCATGATATATATTAATATAGTGGTAAAAATACTTAAGATGCTCCATGATGACAAGATTTACATTCTCAACCGTGGGTACGAGTAGTCGGTATGATGTAACATGACATAATATCACTTGTCACACCACTCGTCAACAAGACTCACTATCTATAACCGTTGCTTATCTTCTGAACGTGTTGCTTCTTCTACTTCGCGGTATATGTGAGCTTTTATAAAGGTTAGGTCTACAACATACTTCAATACATCGTTTGTACTACGAAATCCTACAATGCCCTCGCCAAAATAGACGTAGAGTATTTGAACATCTTGGTCCTTCGCACTGCTCAATGTAGCCTTAAAAGTATTAAAGGATGGGTGAGTAGGGAGTTTTTCAGTATCCACCATATCTTGACACTTTGCCGAATACCATTTCATAAACGTTGAACTCGCATTATTAAAGGTAGCCATTACTATTTTTCGTCTATGCGGGAGAATACACGTCTGAGCTCAAGGGTATGCAGAGGTCAACTAAACACGCAGGGATAGAGATATGATCAGGTAGTGGCAGGAGTCACGTGACCGATCTAACAGTGAGCGGAGCTTAGCTTTTTACTGTACACACACGCACGCACGCACGCAAAGAAGAAAATGAAACCTTAATTGATGCAAATATACGTGATAAATAAACATATCGTTATCAATACACATATATATAAATACAATCAAGGATTAAGGTAGCCAAAGGGTACGGTATCATAGGTACCAGGCACCTGGTAACACTTCCTATAGGTGCTACGGCATACCTTCGTGCCCCTAAGTTCCTTCACACATCCCAGTTTCTGCGCCTGAAAATTGTGCGTCCCCACAGTCAGTTGGGGTTGCTGGTCACCCTCATCTTCCAAGCACACTAGATCCTTCAACGAGTCCTTAGCCTTCACGATATACTTTATATCATCCCCACCCTCACCCGTACCCCATAGGTTTTTGGCCCTGTTGATACAAACAAGTCTGCGTATGCACCATCACCATACTCGTCCTTGATCTCATCAGTTAGCTCTCCGAGGAATTCCCCAATAGCAAGCATGTATTCATCCTCCCTCGCAGTGAATATCACGTATCTGTGTCAGCGTACAACACCTCCGTCCAAGAGAGTGCAGTTGTCCCCAGAGTTTGATGCGGGCGTAGGCCGTTGTGAAGCTGGCTACAGGTATGTTTGTAACCCGTGAGGTTCTGTGGCCAGTTCGGTGAGGTATCTGCGGCCAGTTCGGTGATGTATTTTATTATGAAAGTATTACCTACATTCACGATCTCCATAGCTTTGTGCCAAATGGACGTTCCCTTTGCCAGTAGTCTGTGAAAATTTCCCCCAAAGATTGTTTAGGCACAACTTTGCACTAAAGCGCTTGCCAGCATTCTTAACAATTTGGGATCAGTCAAGCTGTATACCTTCATGGGCACGGTAACGCTGAACTGAATATAAGCCGCTTTTTCATCTTCGGTATCAACCCGTCGCGGATATCCTGATGCTCTACTTTATCCTTCAAAAAAGCGTTTATATATGATGTGAAAAGGTTGGGTAGCTTCTGAAATCTCCACACCTCATGCATCTTCAATATTCTATACCCATGGTGAACGGCTAGGGCCAGCTCAGGGCTTGTATATACACCTCTGATCTTACGCTGGTTGGTTGTATGGTTACAATCACCGTTGTTCTCCTCTGTGCACTTCACGCACAGGGGAAACATGAGCTTGTGATCTATAACAACGGGTAAGATCGGCATCTATAAATCGCGAGGGGGAAGCACGTCTACGAAAGAGTCCAAAGTAGGGCTCATTTAAGTTAGCTGAAAACTCCTCGATTGTTGGTATGGTGGGACCCACCATTTTTTTCAGATGCACCTACGTACAGATTGTGCTTCATCACGTAGGGGTATAAAGAGCAGAAGTCGTAGTAGTGGAGTTTCACGCTCTCCATAGGCGGAAAGTATAGCTTGAATGGGTTTGGGCGCCCTCCAAACAAGCTGTCACCGCATTTGAGGGGGTCCAACACCATTGAACGTTTGATGGCCCTTATTTCTTCACGGTAGTGGGCATCTGTTTCCATCCGTGCATCATACTCATGCTCCCATACGATTTTGTGAGTGAACTGAGAGCCTATAAGTTGATCACGGTTGCGGGTCCATGCGAGGCTCTCGGCGGGGGGTTTTCCATAAAGGTCCCCTATGTCGGCACATTCAGCGCGCGTGCATCCATGCCACCAGCAACCGTTAAAGGAATACACAGTCTTTTCACCAGTGGCTGGATCCTCACTTAGGCCGTCAACCCAAAAACCACGACCACTGACCTTAACGGGTACTTCTACAGATCTACAGAAGCTAAAGCTAACAAAGACCCTAAGATCCACTCTAAGTTTAGCCCGAGAGAAAGAAGAAAGTAAGGGGTTAAAAAAAGAGAATAAGGGGTTAAGTAAGTAGCAAAAACCTATCACTCGTGGGTTAAAATTCATTCAGAAAGAGAGAAAGAAAGACATCATCACCATTCGCCGGACACTGCCGACAAGTCGGAAAAATAGTCGAACAGAATACTTCCAGCTGTTGCAGACAAGTCCTCCATTCCATAGGGAGGTAGAGGATGCAGCCCACTCTTCCGGAAAGGGGTGAAAGATGAAAAGAAGTAAAATAAGAACGCATTACAAACCATGCAACACATTCTTAACTCAAAGCAACATATACCTCCAGCAGTTGCAGACCGGTCCTCTACTCCATAGAGAGGTAGAGGACGGAGCCCACTCCGCCAGAAAGGGGTGGAAGATGAAAAGAAGTAAAATAAGAACGCATTACAAACCATGCAACACATTCTTAACTCAAACACTATCATACCATGCAAACTACAGACATGCAATGAAGAGAGTTACAGACATGCGAATAAGCAGAGAGAGAAAAAAAGTATAAAGAATAACAAAACGTGGGTTAGTTTACGCTACGAGCTACATCTAAGTTCGTGTTAGTTTTTTTTTTTTTTGCTGGCATCCCACGCCGGCATGTCACAAGATGGCATTATCGTCAACAGACTCATCCTCGATCACCACCCCCAAGCTCTTGTTGCTAATTGTTTTATTATATTAAACAACGTTAATAATTTTAATGAGGGAGAGGGAAAAGTGTGAGGCTCAGAGGGAAAAGGGGGAGGCTCAGACGGAGAAGGGGGAGGCTCAGAGGGAGAATGGGGAGGCTCAAAGGGAGAGGGAAAAGTGTCAGGCTCAGAGGGAAAAGGGGGAGGCTCAGACGGAGAAGGGGGAGGCTCAGAGGGAGAATGGGGAGGGTCAGAGGGAGAAGGGGGAGGTTCAGAGGGAGAAGGGGGATTGTTTTATTATTATATTAAACTACGTTAATATTCTTAAAATGCCTATCTAAACGGTTCTTAAGCATATTAACGCTGGTAGAGTTCACGATGGGCACGGGAAGATTATTCCATTTATCAATTACTTTAAATGTAAAGAAGTTTTTAGTGATATTAGTAATGAAACGTCTGCCACGCAACTTAAATCCGTTATTATGAGTATTGCTATTATCGAAAGTGAACAGTTTGTCAAAATTTACGTTATCGATGTTATTAACGATTTTGAAAACTTCAATAAGCTCCCCCCTTAATCTCCTAATTTCGAGTGAATGCAAGTCTAACTCTTTAATCCTATCTTCATAAGGCTTGTTGCGCAATGACGGAATTAGTTTCGTGGCACGACGCTGGACCCTTTCTAACCTATCAATATCCTTACGCAAATACGGGCACCAAAACTGAACGGCATATTCTAAATGAGGCCTGACTAGGGACTTGTAAAGGGGCAATATAATATTCTTCGATTTAAATTCGAAATTACGCGCTATGAAGCCTAACATCCTATTAGCTTTTGCGCAAGACTCCAGGCACTGGTTCCTAACTTTTAAATCCTAAGATACGCGTACGCCTAAATCTACTTCTTCGTCAACGCTCACTAACTCTCTATCATCCATCGTGTACGTGTAATTATTGTTACATATATGCAAAACTTTACATTTGTCTACGTTAAATTGCATCTGCCACTTATCCGTCCACTCCATAATCCTATCTACATCGTCTTGAAGCCTATTTCTATCGCCCTCGTTAACAACCTTACCGCCTATTTTAGTATCGTCCGCGAATTTTGACACGTTACTGGTCAAGCCTACATCTATGTCGTTAATGTAGATTACGAATAGCAATGGACCTAACACTGAACCCTGTGGGACACCGCTACCTACATCCAACCACCCGATTCTACCATTAACAACGACCCTCTTTTTTCTAGCACGAAACCATTCCTCTAACCAGTTAGCTACCTGACCGCGTATGCCGTGCGCTTTAACCTTCGCAATTAATCTTCTATGCGGAACTGTATCGAACGCTTTTTTAAAATCTAAATAAATAACGTCAGCCGCTCTATGCCTATCGTATTCGCGCACTATTTCGTTATAAAATTCTAACAAATTAGTTAAACAAGATCTATGGCGTCGAAACCCATACTGACTACTAATAATAATCAAATCGTGACTTTCTAAGTGTTCGATGATACGATCCCTAACTACGGATTCCAAAAGCTTACCGATGATTGACGTTAAGCTAATGGGCCTATAATTGCTAGCTACTGTGCGGTCGCCTTTTTTAAAAATGGGCGTGACGTTAGCTAATTCGTTAAGGGGCCTACGACAACGTCTTTCAAATCTTTCAGATGTCTAGGATAAAACACGTCAGGGCCTGGAGCCTTGCTAACTTTTAACTTATTGATATAATGCGTAATCTCACCCTCGTAAACAGTTATTTCATCCAAAATAGTCTCGCTACTAAATGGAACGATATCGTCCACATCGGGGACGTTATTGACGTCTTCTACGGTAAAAACTGTCGCAAAAAAGTTATTAAAAATACCCGCCATCGCCTGAGCGTTGGAAGCCAAAGCGCCATTAACGTCCAAGAGAAGGCCTATATTATCTTTTATCGACTTAAGATTATTCACGTAATCGAAAGACTTTTTTGGGTTATGTTTGCTATCCGCAGCTATAAGGATCTCTAAATTACGCTTAGCATTCCTAACTGATCTTTTTACCTGACGTCGAAGCTCGATATATCTATTAGAGTTAGCTACCGTGTCATTGCGCTTAAGTCTATACGCTCTGTTACGCTCGTTTATGAACTCGCCTATTTCCCTAGTCCACCACTTAGGCCTACTATGATTTCTAGCGCGCTTGGGCCTACGAGGAATAAACTCCCTTTCGATATTCAAGAAACTATCTTTAAACGCCTCCCAATGAAAATTTGCGTCATTACTCATAAATAAGTCATCCCAGTCCACTACTCTCATCCTATCCGCAAAACTATCAAAATTTGCCCTACGGAAAACAGGGACTTCTATTACGTTACTATCTTTACTGTTTTCTATCAATAACTTAAACCTAAGAATTTGATGATCACTACATCTTAAACTCTCGCCTACTTCTAAACCTTCGACTATAGTTTCCACGTCTTTACTAGCATCATATACTTTACTAAATCGATGTAAAATAGATGCTTATTATATTGAGAACATTTACTTTTTTTTTGTAAAATAAATAGATAAAGTCTTGAAAAAGAAAAAACATTACGATTGACTTTGAGAGGGTCATGAAACGTAGGAGGACGTTTGGCTGGTGTCACAGTGACAAAAGTCTCCGGCATTGTTTATGATTTTTGAGAAACAATCGCCAAGGTTATGACTTCATGGAAGGCAATGAAAAACTACATACAGTAAGCAAAATAGTATTTTTATTATTTGTTCAATTTCACCTTTCAAGCTTTTGCAATAGTTGGTGCTATGAGAAATTGAATTAACTAGTTTTCATTTACAGTGTACGAAACATATACACAACATGTGAGTATATCTCCTTTGGAATAGTGTCTTTAACTTTGAAAAATGAAAACAGTTTTAGAGCATTCGAATTTATAGCATGATCTGAACGCCATTTGGTGATAATAGATTTATAATGATTTCTACAAACTGTTTTAGATATTAACCCATTTATGCTGGAACCAATTTTAAGTTTTGCCTTTAAATTCTATTGATTGTAAATGTTAACAATCTGATCGTTCTACATATGGGATACAAAGCATAAACGAGTTAACATATTTTACATCCCTTGGAACTGTAATAACTACGTGGTTTTCGACTAGATATTTTATTTAAATACCTACGCAAATAAGAGGAAGCATGATTCGTCTATTATACGCAAGCTGGATAAAAGTGGAGGGGGATTGTCATTTTTAACCCTTTACTGGCCAAATATTTTGTAGGGTTAAGTTATGAATTTGTGTATTTGAAAGGTTAGAAATTTGTCCTTTTGGGCAGTAAAGGGTTAAGAAACCGATTATATTAACGAAGTAATTGAAATTTTGTCAGATACTTTCAAATTTCAAAACTTGTTTGAATTCCTGTCGTAATTCTCCACAACTTTGCCAATTCTTCTTCGTCTTTATTAATTTTCAATCCCAGTTTAAAAATCAATTCGCAGAGGCAAAAGGCGTTTATTAAATTCATTTGTCATTGTAATGTCATGAGGACAAAATTTTGAATCCTAATTCTACTTTCTCAAAAAAAAAAAACCCTTTCGGGTTCGTTTTTCGTTTTTTGTCTCCTTTTACTTCCATCTCGTTTTACCTCTAACTCTAAAATTGCTTCCTCTATTTCTTTCCTCTTTCGACTAATTACTTCATCTAAACTTGTAAGACTATTAAGAGCAATTTGAGACTCCGTTTGCAATCATTACTTCTGATATGCACGTTGACGTTTTCGTGAAAATATTTTGACTTTAATGCTAACCCTTTTTACTGAGATTTTAAATCCAATTTTGATTCTATTCTCATCGATAAAAATTTGGACATCCAATTCTGATTCTAATTACGAGAATGGAACTCCATAGATAACTAATTAACTATTTCACGCATTTACAGAACTGAATACTAAATACTCTCTCTCTCTCTCTCTCTCTCTCTCTCTCTCTCTCTCTCTCTCTCTCTCTCTCTCTCTTTCATATATATATATATATTTTTACCAGACTGGCCGGAGTGAAGAAGGAGTGCAAGGGAGTGCCATTTATTAATATTATAATATAAACTTCATACTTTCAGGAACGTTATAGGTTGGCACTGAAATTCGAGCTGCACTTTAAGTTTATTACACAGAGGTTGTAATTACTGTAACGTCGTTACCGCTTTAGTTACTTCTATGAAAAAGTAACGCGTTACTGTTACCGTTACTTTTAAGAAAAGACTAAAGAGTAAAAAAGCTTTAATAATACCAAACTATACTCTATATGACAAAAAAATCAAACCATAAACTCAAATCAAAAAATGGCCTGTACAAAAAAAAACTAATCTTGCAGATTTTTTAGGACTGTGATGTTCGATTTCAGGAACACTAGTTTTTCAAAATTAGCATCTGATAGTCCTCCTCGTTTGAAGGAGCTAACAGTTAGTTAACAGCTAATAATTAAATGATACCAGTGAAGTTGAGTGAACTGATCAGTTTGAAAGTAACGAGTAATTGCTCTAAATTGCTCTAAAAAGTAGTGCCGTTACCATTTTCGTTACAACATCTCGAAAGTAACGGCGTTACCGCTACAGCTACTAAAAAAGTAACGCTGTTACTCCCAACACTATATATATATTATATATATATATATATATATATATTAAAATCACACTTAATGAAGATGCACTAAAAACACGTTCCTCTCAAACTTCAATGCATACGAATGCAAAGTTAAAGTCCGTAATTTGCTCGGAAATAAAATTATTGAATGAAATAGATTACTTCGTCCACGCACTTGTTTGTGGCGTGTAATATTCATTCTGATTTCCCAAAGCAAGCGAAGTAGATCAAATTTCGGTGCTCCTTAAATATGCGCTCTATCGGACTTTTTTGACTTAAGTATGCGATCTACCCATGATAATAATCGTATCACAGCGCATTAAAGGATTAACAGGTAGGTAAATGGTTATTGAAAAGGTACAGGTGGGTTAGGTTAGGTTAGGTTAAGTTAGGTTAGGTTAGGTTAAGTTAGGTTAGGTCTGGAGATTAATGAGAAAAAAACGCAAGATTTGTTCTCTGATTTTTTAAATGACATTCGTTCTGTATATCGCTAGTTACATTTTCTCTTAAATTGACAAGCTGAAATTATGCATCAATTAATTATGCATTTAATTATTGTAATATGTAATTTCATAATTTCATAATTTCAAAAACATAAATATAATATAATAAAAAAAAATCACGACTAAAATGTAGAATCTTTTCATGTAAAATTTTGCTGCGCAGATCACGGTCTTTGAGGTAGAGCGCATACTTAAGGAGTACCCAAATTTCTCTCTTATTTTGAAGAAAGGTTTTCTGATTTAAAATAATGTAGACACATTTCGAAATTATCCATTTTGGATACTAACTGCACTTTATAAAAATAAAAATTTTACTATGTACATAAGTAAGCATGTAAAAAATAAAATTTAATAGTCATTTTATGTTGCATTAAAAATGTTCGCCATTTACATGCAAACATGCGGCGCAACGTTTTCTTATCGTGCCATTGTTGAGCCATTCTTTTTTAATGGTACTGTAACAGGTCAAAATTATGTGGAAATGCTGCATAATGCTGCCATTCCCACAATACATCTGTAAGGAGGACTACGAGGTTTACTTTCAGCAAGATGGCGCACCGCCACATGATCACAGAGATGTTCGAGCTTTTCTTAATACAGAGATTCTTGGGTTGTGGACAGGTCGTCGTTGAACCGCTATTGAATACCCTCCAAGGTCACCTGATTCTACACCTTTGGACTTTTGTTTGTGGAGCTACCTGAAGGACAAAGTGTATGGTACTGACCTTCAATATGTGCAACACTTACAGGAAGCGATTGTTCGGGAAGTACGCAAAATCTCAACTAATATGAACACTACTGAATGCCGATCCGTTTTGGAATAAAAATATATAATCTCAAAAGTGTCTACATTATTTTTTAGTCACCCTGTATATATATATATATATATATATATATATATATATATATATATATATATATATATATATATATATATAAATAGTGTGTGTGTGTGTGTGTGTGTGTATGTGTATATATATATATATATATATATATATATATGTGTGTGTGTGTGTGTGTGTGTGTGTGTGTGTGTGTGTGTGTGTTATCGTGAACAAAACTCTTTCCTTCTTATTTTGCCCTTTTAAACGATTTGCTCTTTCTTCTATTCTCAAGCTTTTTCTTGTTTTCTCTTTGTTTGTCTTTATATGGACGCGGGTAGCAAGGTAGCCGTGGCCGCCACTAACTTTCGAACAAACAGCAAAGTGACCGGGAATAATTACACACTTTTATTTACTATTTACTGGCTTTTTATTTATGCCAAAATACTTTAGACGAACGGGGTAATGCGAGGGCGGAATTAGCGTTAATATTTAATCGCGGAGAGAGACGCAACTAATATTTTAAATAAACAATAACATACTAACACGAGAAACACCTTATCGGGGCAAACTCCCGCCTGAGACTGAACTGGGCATTTCACCTTTTCTCTAGACCTATTTCAGGTGTTGCCAACTAGCACTTTATATTCTTAATTTCAAACAAACCATTATTAATTTCTTATTAAACATTATTTTCTTCTTTATTAAACAAAACATTATTAAATTCTTACAAAACATTTAATTCTTATTAGACATTATTATCTTATCTTTATTAAAAACCAATACACTACAGTGTGTGTGTGTGTGTGTGTGTGTGTGTGTGTCTGAAGAGGCACTATGTATAGTTTGTGTACACATCCAATGGTGCTCTGTACATGTGAATGCCTGAACGGTGTAGACACACACACACACCTGTGGTTACCTCATTGTTTTTCCTGCACCAATTAGGGAAAGCATCGGACTGAAATTTGATTCGTGCCCGACCGAGTTCACCCTCATTCAAATTGTAGCAACGGTCTATATAGGACCTAAACTACTACTGTGGAAATATCCTGAGGAGAGAATAATAACAAAGACTACTTTACGAGTAAGTATATATGAGGCTATTAGAATAGCACAGGCGTATTCCCCGGTTTCCCGATATCCTAACTCACAGCAAGCTTTAAATTAAGTAAAAGTAAGTCAATCCATAACCTCTATTAGGCCTTCCTGAATATAGGTTATAATAATATTTAGTGAAAGGAAGGATAAACGCCGAGGCTTTCACACATACACACACACGCACACACACACTATATATATATATAATGTAATCTTTTAGTTTAACGTCGCAAATTAGGTAGATGTACTTTCAAGTTGTGTTTAAACGTCGTTAATTAATTTTGTTTTATTTTTATTGTAGAGGTCGTTTTAAACATAGGTTAGGTTACTCTATATTCAGTTTTCTACTTTTTTAAGGCGCCACCCCGCCCTCTTATCTTATTGTCCTTTCACTTTATCATCCCACTCCCCTTTGAGAGATTAAAAGTTTTCTTTTTCTCCTTTTCACTCTTTTTCTGTCTTTTCCCTTCACTCCCTTTTCCACTCACCCCCTTTCCTCTCGTTTCCCCACTCGTCGTTTTTGAGTGCATCTACTTGTACAAGCGAAGCTAAAGACAATCTTTTTCATACTTTCTGCACCACTATATATAGGCAGCAACTTTGGGTTAATTATAAAAAAGGTTCTTGCAGAACCCTAAATTTGCTTCCTAACAAATCTTTTAGACTGGTGCATAAGTTACTTCGAAGATGCTCAACTTCATAAATATTCTCTAACCACAACGTCTCGAGCCTCCCCTGCGGTAACAAGACGTACTCAATACAGTTAAATGCGAAGAACTTAAAACTTAGATAATCCAATTGTCCACGTCATTCACCAGTTCTGCTTTATGTCTTCTAGACCAGCGCTCTCCAACTTGCGGCCCGCGGAATGGACGTTTGCCAAATTTCATTTCTGAATTTTCTTCCCTATTTTGTCATTTCTAGTAGGGAGAACAACATTCAGCGGGTTCCTAAGTCGTATTAACCAACAGTGTATGATTATGGGCAACATCTTGGCCGCGCTTTATAGAAGTTGGACAGCACTGTTCTAGACTATGTGCTTCTTGGTATGAAATTGTTTGTCTACAGTCCCTTGTTATTTATTTTATTATTACGTTTCATCACGTGTATTATTTTTACTTCTTTTGTAGTCCAAATTTTTTCGTTTTTAAAGTCTGTAAGCACGAAAATTTAAGGTTTTACAAGATCTAAATTTAAAGCTATGTGGACAAAAACTATAAAAATTCAAACCTTGTCCGGAAAATGTGAATTTCCTAAAAACATTAGTTACAAATTTTAAATTTTGTCTGGAAACTAAACTGTCTAAAATGGGAAGTTTGTTCTCTTTCTCTCCATCCATTGTGGGAACAATATTAGAGTGGAAAGAATTAATAAAATTTAGGAAGAGTTGAGACTTTTTTATCTTTAAAAAGGACAAATGTGTCGCTTACATATCGTTTGTAAAGAATAGGTCTAAAGTAATCCGTGAAACTAATGATATAATTAATAACTTTTTATTAAATACACTGCTCGTTCCATCAACAGATTTCGCTGCCTCCCCTTTACAGTATATATTGCGTAACAAACTTAACCAAGCAACTCACTGAAATTATAGTTTTCCTATTTACAACTCATAATTCTTTCATCCAGTTTGTTATTCCTCGCGTTCGTACCGTGAGTTCTTATCCTCTTTGTCGAAACTATATATTTTTACTTTCATTTTTCTTTTAACAAAGTTTGAATTTTATTTGTAATTTTTAAATTTTGTAACCAGCTTTTGGATGAGTGTGTTTTAAATTTTTAACCCTGAAGATGGTAGATTTTCCCGAAACGTTGCCCAATGTATATGCTTCTCCAGGCAGCCTTTGTCCTCGTTTTCCTTCTGAAAAATAAGCTCCTTACGAGCGAACCTGTGAATGATTTATTTATTTATTTGTATATTTATTCGAGAAACTTTTTGAAATTAAGTTGAAAGATGAATAGAAGGAGTAAAGCGTAAATTATTATTTATTAGCAAACGCTTCGGATGTTTCCATCTTCACCACATAAGAATAATTGATTTTATAATAAACTTTATAATAAATTAAATACCATCTTTTTAACTTATGATTTAGATTATGTATTAATTTTACCCCATTCTATTGTACTACATAAGAAATGTAAAGTATTTTAAAAAGATTAATTTCGTGATATTTAGTTCAAACGCTGAAGCGTAATCATTCAGATTCGGTTTAAACTTGTACTGTTGTGATTGCAGTATTCTTAACTCAATTAAATCGTTGTTATCTGCCAACATAATTTGGAACGAAGACTGGTTGAATGTACTGTATAATCAGTTAGTTCGCTGTGCTCCCTAACTACAGATATGCAGGTTTTGTTTAAAGGTAGAGCAGTTCTGCTTGAGATTGCTTTATGTTTGTCCACTCGTAATTTGAATTGGCGGTATGTGCTGTCAATATAAGTTGCATTACAACAAATACATTTAAATGAATAAATTGGGTAAGAAAACATAAAATCTGAGAGTCTCTCCTTATGGTCACAGTGTTTTGGATTTTGGCTAAAAATACAATAGTTACCCTTTTTCTTTGTTGTGAATTCAATCCGACGTAACTGCAACGAGTTTCTTGGGTACAGTGAGGTTCTGAATGTAATTGTCTAGGTTAGCTTTAAATCCCAGACCCAGTCCTAAAGCTGGATCCTATCTGCTTAGCAGATAGCTGGTGAGGGAAGCTATATTTTGGAGCCTCTTTGCTAGTGACTCGTTGTCCACGTTGGGCTTCCATCATGAAAAAGAAAGAACTTTAGTATTTGCCATTTACCATTATTTATTGGGACTACATTGGATTTATTTATACCAGAAGAGTTTCTTGTTCCATACATACTACGTTTGTGTATTCCGTATATATATATATATATATATATATATATATATATATATATATATATATATATATATATATATATGTATGTATGTATATAAAGAACCAGCTGGACAGATTCCTGTGCAAAGTCCCTGACCAGCCATGCGTGGCTGGCTACCAGGGCAGGAGGAGATCAGACAGCAATTCCCTCCTTCACCAAATCCCACAAATGAGGCGGGATGCTGCAGAGGGATCGATCCTGAACCGTCGTTCAAACTCACCTAGAGTAACCTAAGTAATATACAAGGTGTCGCGAGTACGAGGGACGGACTCGACAAACCAGTTTTGAGATAGATGCATTTAAGCTTTGTGACTATTGTGTACGAGGGGCACATAGTGCAAATACACTGCATTGAAAATAACTACATTTTGAGCGTACGAAGTAGGTATTTGGCTATACCAAATGTCTGTAGATGGGGACAGGGTTGAACTATTCATTCGTGAAGCAATCGTAAATTTGCCAATGTAGCGAGTTCGCCCCTCGTACACGCGACGCCTCATATATATATATATATATATATATATATATTATGTAAGTAATTAAAAATTTCATGTGTATAGGAAAGGATATAAGAATTATTTTCATGAGAATACTCGTGTCTTTTGTTTGATTCGCTCATTTGTGCATCAAACGTCAAATGAAAGAAGAAAAACAAAAATTAATCTTTTATTTTAAAAGAATATTTTATCTATTTAACCTTCCACTGCTTAAATGAAAAAAAAAAATCTTTAATTTGGTATAAAATTTTTATTTTTGTCGAAGAGAAATAAATGTCTTCGAAATTCGAGTTGAATTCATTTCAATCAGTGTTTATGCCGCCTCTCGAAAAGATTTATATAAGGGTATAAATTCTCAACTTTGCTTTTTTTTCTCTTTTTCATCCGTTACTTGGTATCTGTTTTACAGTGAAAGTAAATTTAAAGTTGTTTTTTTTTATCGAACTTATATACCTTATTGCCATCCTTATTTACTGGCGTCGACAAGAAGAGCTCTCATGAAAATGCATTTAAGATTAATAGGCTTTAAAGATTCACCTTATAAATTTAAGTCTAAAACTGTTTACAATACACTCAGAAAAGATATTTCGGTACTTTTGCATTATCCTCCCAACACTAATTTTTTTTTATAACGGCTAACGCCTGCGGCGGGCTGTTTTTACCGTAACCTAACCTAACCTAATCAAACCTAACCTAACCTAACCTAATACCAACACTAATTTTTTTTATAATGGAAGGAAAATAAAGTACCATAACCAAAACCAAACCAACATTATATAAAAAAATTAGTGTTGGGAGGATAATGCAAAAGAACCGACATTTCTTCCGCTGTTAAAATTTCACCCAGATTCGTTTCGCTAAACTACGATACAAATTAAGGTTGCCGAGGGTAGGTGAGAGAAAGCTTTATCTTCCTGCATGACTTCAACTTTTCCCACGAGAAATGTACGCAATTCTTTTTTTCTAATTTTCATTATTATTATACCATTTTTTAAGTTTTCACAGCTTTGCATATGCAACAGAAACGGGTTTCAACGTCAATTCACCAAGTCAGGAATATAGGTAAGACTGTGTCAACAATACCTTTTCGTATATACCGATATGTGTACTACATTGCATTTTCTGGCAGTTTTTACGTAGTTGGCTTGGCAGTCGGCACATGTAAATAGATAAACCATATACAGTATGTATATTTAACTCCAGAGAAGCTACTTATAGTTAGAGTAGAAATTAAGTTTTAAATAGTAACAAAATTTTTTTAAAAAAAGGAAAAAAATTACACATATGTACAATGTTGCGGAGATTCTTAAATTATGGGGTGCTGGCCAGCTGAAGGTACGTCTCGATCAGTGCTTCCTTATCTTAGTAATTCCCAGTGCGAAAGATAATAATGTGAAGAGTAAATTTTAAAAGTCTCTCGGCACGATGGTTTCGGCACTCATCGGAGAAATGAAGCAACATCCTTTATTTTCTAGTCTTCTAATGCATAATTGGGTACACGAGATAAATGTACGCATGGGGTGAATGACCTCTTGTGCTATTCTTTTCATTATACTTTTTCTTACTTTCCTATAATCCTCTTTTACATAATTTTCTGTCAGCACTGGCTGACGGAGGAGAGGGAGCCTTGTCTGTTCTATACTTTAATATAACTACTATTCCTGCGTGAAAGCTTTACACGTCTGTTAGTGTAAGTTTTCACTATTCTCTATCTTCATTTGCTTTTCCTATTTTTCTTTATTTTCTCTACTTCTTTCTTGGGCTAACCTTGAGTGAATCTTGGGGTATTTGTTAGCCTGTAACTCTCTCTCTCTCTCTCTCTCTCTATCTCTCTCTCTCTCTCTATATATATATATATATATATATATATATATATATGAGGGATGTACTAAATATTCGGTATTCGGCCGAATAGTTTTTGTTCTTAACCGAATATCCAATATTTGATAATAAGCGTAAATAACGTGATTTAGGAAATGGAAATTAAAGTGTATTTTTTTATTTCAAAGAATAATTACAAACAAATCAAACTTGATATAGTTGTATAATAATAATAACTTGAAAAAATTAATAGGCAGTAGCCTAATAATAATTAATGCAAAAAAGAAAACCTAATAATTGAAATTTAAAGCAAGTAGATTATCGTGCAAAAAAATTAGTCCTTCAACAGCATCAGGAGCTAAACGATTACGTGCGTCGGTAATTATATTTGTCACAGAACTAAACAGCCATTCACTTCGTACGCTTGTGGGTAGCGTAGTGAGATATTTGCGAGCGAGTACTAATAGTTTCAGGAGTCTTTCGCCATTATGGCGCCACCATGATGAATAAAACCACGAAGGAAGGGAAACACAGAGTGGTGCTCAAGCGCTTTCGTCTAATGACATCCTCAGGAACAGTGAAGTAAATAAAGAGTTCAAGACTATATATAGGTTACAAAAAAAAATATATAATATATATATTATAATAAATATAGAAATAAAAATTGTGGGAGAAGCATACAAATTTGTAAGGAAACTGCTAATTTTAGCACTTTGCCCGAATTCAACACAAGATCAAATGGATTGTTTACCACCAATTTTATAGATAATGCCTGAATGATATATAGGTCACAAAAAAAAATAAAAATAAATTGAAAAATAAAAATTGTAAGAGGAGCATACAAATTTATAAGGTAAAATTACCAAAGTTTTAGCACTCTGCCCTTCTTGTCTAAATCCATTCCGAATGAATTCAGAACAACGGGATCGAGTTGAAAAAGACCTTTGCTCATGCTTTCCCGGCCTTTTTAGGCATTGCTAATGTACTTAAACTTTTGGATATGAATGTAGTATTTTCATATAACAATATTGTGAAAAATATCATAGTAAAAAATGGCCCTACCAATAATTCAGGCATTATCTATAAAATTGGTTGTAAACAATGTAATTCCTTTTACATTGGTCAGAAGGGAAAGGATTTGCACACGCGTGTAAAACAGCATCAATATTCCGTTAGAACGGGACAATCATACAGTGCCCTTTTTGTTCATTTGTCAGAGTTATCCCATTGTATTGATTGGAATAATGCTTCAGTTTTGTTTCACTCTAGCAACATTGTTAATAGAAATATTCTTGAGTCTGCTATTATTCAACTTACAAATAATTTTAATATGAGCAAAGGTCTTTTTCAACTCGATCCCGTTGTTTTGAATTCGTTCAGAACATATTTAGACAAGAAGGGCAGAGTGCTAAAACTTTGGTAATTTTCCCTTCTCAATTTGTATGCTCCCCTTACAATTTTTATTTTTCAATTTATTTTTATTTTATTTTTTTTGTGACCTATATATCATTCAGGCATTATCTATAAAATTGGTTGTAAATAATCCATTTGATCTTGTGTTGAATTCGGGCAAAGTGCTAAAATTGGTAGTTTCCTCACAAATTTGTATGCTCCTCCCACAATTTTTATTTCTATATTTATTATATATATATATATATATATATATATATATATATATAATATATTTTTGTTTTGTAACCTATATATAGTCTTGAACTCTTTATTTACTTCAGTGTTCTTGAGGATGTCATTAGACGAAACCGCTTGAGCACCATTCTGTTTCCTTTCCTTCGTGGTTTTATTCATCATAAATATTTTTCACGTGTGACTTTCGTGAAATAATTTTCATATATATATATATATATATATATATATATATTCAGTAGTACCTCGCTTAACGCTCAGGATGCGTTCCTAGAAAATGGAGCGCTAACTGAATCAGCGCAAAATGGGGTCATTATAGCATGTTTATATAAAAGATAGGTGAACATATAAATTAAAGTAAAATAGTAATGACTCTTTTATTAACATATAAATGAAAGTAAAATAGTAATAACTCTTTTATTAAGGAAATATTGTTTATTTAGTGAGCAAATATTATGGAAAATGCATTACAGTATATAGCAAATACGATATTATTATTTACCAAATTAATTGCACTTATATTTCAGAAGAAGGGCCGGCCTTCGGTTCTTCAAACCTTGGTTTTTTTGGTCATGTAAGCATCAAGAGTTAATTGCCGTTTTTTAAGCTTTCTCTCACGAAGTATTTCTTGGTAGCAAGATATCATTTCAAGAACACCTCGCCTTGCCTTGGAACTCCGCTCATAATCTGAATCGTGTTCAACAAACTGATCCATGATTTCTGTGATTGTGGTGATGCTGTTGCTGAGAAATTCTGTTGTTAATTTTTTTACTGGTGTTTCCTCCTCAGGATCAGATTCAGGTCTACTTTTGTTGCTAACAAATTCGAAGTCGTAGTTGCAGAAGCTCTTATCTTATCTGCATTTTTTAGAATTGTTCTTATCGTGGATGTTGCCAAATTTAAAGAAGCACCCACTTCAACTTGACGCTCACCAGCTTCTAGACGACGTAACACGTAATTTCACATCCAGAGAAATACTTTTCCTTAGCATCTTTGATACACTAGAATCACTAGCACACTTTCTTTCTGACAAGATGGGTAAAGCACTCTAAAAATATATGCCAAAATATACAAAAAGGCTTTCCGCAACATGCACTTCGTACGAAAAGCACCGAATGACTAATTGACTCACTTAGAAATAATCAGCGATAATGTCCACACGCTTGAGTTGCCAGAAAGCGCTATAGCGAAACAGCGCAGAGCGGGGCAGCGTTAAACGAGGTACTACGTGTATATATATATATACAGGGTGGTGCAAAAGTCTGGACCCATAGGCGGTTTATATGGAAAAAAATGTGGCCTGCATGAAGTTTATTATGAAATGAAATTTAATTAACCATACACCAGTGACTAAATTATGTTAAATTTAACGTTCTAGTTCAGAATTTACAATAAGTGCAATGGTATTTCGTATAATCGAGGCATAAGGAAATTTGCCACTGAACGTGAGGTGGCTCCTTCTTTTGCGTACAAAAGCACAAGCTCTATTCTTTCTGCTATTGTTAACTTGTCTGCCATAGGGTAACAATCTGAAAAATATTTAGTAAAATTATAAACAAAAATTAAATTATAAAAACTATTATAAAAATCGAAAGATATTTTTTATATAGTAAATTGCCTATGGGTCCAGACTTTTGCACCACCCTGTATATATATATATATATATATATATATACACACCTTAGTGAGAGTACTCTGTAAATGTTTTTTAAAGTGTATGGAAGATATCTGAATAAAATACGATGGCGCCAACCGTATTTTATTGACAAACGCAATGTAACGTACAAAAATAACCAAATAGGACCCCTACGTCTTCAGCATTGTAAATACTTCTTTAGGGTTTTTAAACTACAGTCTTCTTCTTCTTCTTATTATTATTATTATTATTATTATTATATAATATATCATTCTTAGTAAGTCTATTAAACGTTTGATTTGATCTTACTTCAGTTTATTAAGTAATACACCAATTAAAAAGCATTCAATTAAATTAATGCAAAAAATAATGATTGTGTCACACAATACTGAAGCGAGATGACTGACTGTACACATAGTTCTTGAGATGCAATGATTCATCATTGCACCATAAATGATGCGCCGAAACGAACACGTAGTAATCATCCAACTGAGTCACTGGATGGGGCTCTAAAAAGTTTAATGTCATAACAACCACGCGTTCTCCCTTACTCTTGATTGACGTTCCCAGAACTTTCCTTGCGTTGCTATGGAAAGTGAAGCTTGAATGTGTTCTATAATTTTATTTGTTTTAAACAGACACAGACTTTTTTCATGAAAATTGGCAGTTAACCCTCTCCCATTCCACCCGTGCCGGAAAAGATGGGAATTCTAAAATTTCAGTTCTTTTGTATTTGTATTCTTATAGGCTTAGACAATAATTGTATTCAATTTTTTACTTTGACGCCTAATAACCCAAATAAAACTAATATTCAGTATTCAGCATTCGACCGAATATTTTTGCGCAGAGTATTCGGTGCATCCCTAATATAAATATATAGATTACAGTCAATATCTAAAATCAGACACTGTGTCAAATTGTGATACACACAAAAACTAACCTAACCTAACCTTTCTGGTAATGCTGCATATGCAGACTCACTGGTATTTCCCAATATGTTGCCTAAAAATTCATTAGGTTAGGTTAGGTTTTGTGTGTATCACAATTTGACGTTGCCTGAAATTTCAGTCAATTTATAAGTTGCCTGACTTTTGACATTGGCGGTAACATATATATATATATTATATATATATAGAGAGAGAGAGAGAGAGAGAGAGAGAGAGAGAGAGAGAGAGATGTAGACTCCAAGAAAAATCTGAATAATGGAATATACAGCTGTGTCCGAAACACTAAAATCGTAACTATTACGCGTGCAGTAAATATTTGCATTACAGATAAATTTTACAGATAAATTATTAACAATAAATCTCATGAAACAACAGCAACTTTTCACATGCTGCAATTTCATAAAAATTTCACAGCAAAATTTATTTTCACTTTGAAGTTGATTGACTTTTAAAAATAAATTTCAAATAGGTGAACTTACGGGGAGGAGGGATTTTAGACATCAATCGACAATGGAAGTACTTCGGGGGAGGGGGGACGTTAGGCAGGAAACGGGGAGTGCTGAACTCCCGATTCTCCTGTCACTGTCTTTCATCTACTCAACCGGTCAACTCTGGAACAATCTTCCTCAATCCATCTTTCCTCCTGTCTATGACCTCCCATCTTTCAAACGCAGAGTGTCTAGGCATCTCGGAAACCTTGGACCTTGATTTTGGCTCTCTCCTTCTTCTATGGGAGTGGCGCTTTTGCAGGCATTTGCCCTTGGTCCTTCCTTCCTGCATAAACATTTTTTTTTTAAATAAACTTCTTCAGCATTCGTGGCTTTTCCTGAAATTTTCAATCTGTTGAACACCACCTCTCCTCCTCTAAACCTCACCTTCTCTTCCTCACTGAAACATAGATGTCTGGCACGACTGACAGCAACCCCTTTTCTGTATCTTCCTACACTCCCTAAAAATTTTACATATAAGTTGCGCATCAGTTACACATTTCAACGTAACGTTTTTGTAAGATTGAATTCAATGTGCAACATCAGCGTAACTTTTCCAGCTTTAACACAAAGTACAGTAAAACTCCTTTTCGTCTATTTGGTTCGGTAACAATTCCGTAACATTTGTTTTTGTTTTCCTCTTATTGCGTAACTTTGGCATAACGTTTTAACTTTTTAAGCAATGAAAACTCTATGGATTTTTTCTAGATAACCTATAAATTCCCAGTTCTTATATAATATGTATAATATACAGTATATTATAAAATTAATATTCTAATTAAAATAAGGTAACTATAAACACGTTTTCATGCTTATGTTTTGCAATGAAATGTAATTATAAACCTGTCATACTGTTTAGATGCCTGGCGCAAGATAACAGTAATGAAGGCGCTAAAAGGAGTGGATGAAATGTCTTTCTGAATATTCATTACATTATTTGATTTTGTTTCATTAGTGGCAGTTCAAAAATTATGTAGCGCTAGTTTTGCTAAAATTTAACACCCCCACCCCCTTATAACGTTCCGTAACAACGCTAGACCAGACACCCCGTATTAGGGGTTACATAACATCTTAGTGGGTGTCTGGTCTAGCGTTACGGAACGTTACAAGGTAATCGGGGTGTCAAGTTTTAGCAAAAATAGCGTTACATAATTTTTGAACGGTCCCTTAATGAAGGATCTCTATTATATCTTTAATCTGAATAAAAATATCGTCGGATATACTTCCTCTCTGCGCATGCCGCTTGTATTGCTTCGTCAGTTCTTTATACAGGCATTACATTCTTTATACAGGCAGCATATCCTTAGAATCCCGACGTTGACATTCGGTGGTGATGAATTATCGCGACTGTGGGCACGAGCGTTCCCTTACTGAGTCTCACACAATCAGTTTGTTACGAGAGTCTGTGGAAACGGGTTGGTTGTGGCGCATTAGTGTCCGTACTCATCCCCATGGGCGTTGATCGCTTCTCAAACTTGTTAAAAAATATCGAAATATGGAAAGGAAACATCATGTATTTTTTATTGCATTCAAAAACATTCTTCTACATAGACCACCGAAAAAGTGGGGGGTGGAGGACAATTGGTATGTTGTCACCCCCCCCCCCCCCACGATCGACGCCCATGCTCATCCCTCTATTTTCAAATTCGAGAAGCCATGCCATGCCACACACATGCCATGCCACACGCATAAAAAAATAATATCAATATATAAGAATATACAGTACCTACCTACATATTTCCATTCACTGCTAAAAATCAAATTACCTGCCATTAGTCAAAAGCCTTGTTGGACGTCGATAGTTCATCTTCTGGTTAGGTGGTTTGTACCATCTTATATACAAAAAGGTCGCGAGTGGCAGTTGAAAATGAAGTCGGAGCAAGTTAATATTATTACATTTTCCTACTTACGTATATCATGAGACAACCAACGCACACCCGTATACGTATACGGTCTTTCTAAAACAGGTTCTAGGAGGTTAGGTGTGCTCTACCGGCTCCGCATTTTCTTTACCTCCACTCACTTGCTGTATCTGTACAGAGGTCTTGTCCGCCTCTGTATGGAGTGTTTCTCATGTGTGATGTGGCTCAACCAACGTAGATCTACTTGACCGAGTGCAATCGAAGGCTTTTCGTCTCAGTTCCCCGCCTCTTACTGATTGTCTTCAATCGCTCTTTCTTCGCCGCAATTCTGCCTCACTCTCTATTTACTATCGCTATTATAACGGACTCTGCTCTTCCGAACACTCTAACTGCATGCCTCCTTCTGTCGACTCATTTTCATCCCTTTTCTGTCCAACTCTCTAACGCAAGGGTTAATCGGTATTTTCAATATTTCATCTACTCAATCGGTCAACTCTGGGACAACCTTCCTCAACCCATCTTTTCCCTTGTCTATGATCTGCAATCTTTCAAAAGCAGAGTGTCCAGGCATCTCCATAACTTTGGCTCTTGGTTTTGGCTCTCTCTTTCTATGGAGCGGGAGATTTTGTGTAATTCGCCCTTGGACTCTCCTACCTGCATATATATATATATCTATATATATATATATATGCACTAAAATCACAGAATAACACGTGATCTTATTAATAAGCAAACAACCACAGGGAAAAGGAAACACGACCGAGCGCTTTCGTGATATATTCACATGTTTCTCCTGATAATGTGAATATATCACGAAAGCGCTCGGACTTCGGTTTCCTTTTCCCTGTGGTTGTTTGCTTATATATATATATATATATATATATATATATATAATACTAGTAATAATATTAGGAGACCTTTTATTTTTTTATTATTATATCTTACAATTTGATAATTATAACTTTGTCTTAATTTTGTAATGTCTAAATTATTTTAATCCAAATATCTTATTGTACTAATTACTGAAGATGGAACCTGCCTGTTCCGAAACTTCTGAAATAAAACGAAATGTTTACAACGGCGTTGTTGTCCCTTCTCGTAATTAGATTACGCTTTCCCAAGTACTCGTCTGTCGCATATACTATATATATGCACTAAAATCACAGAATAACACGTGATCTTATTAATAAGCAAACAACCACAGGGAAAAGGAAAAGGAAACACGAAGTCCGAGCGCTTTCGTGATATATTCACATCCTTGAAGATGTGAATATATCACGAAAGCGCTCGGACTTCGTGTTTCCTTTTCCTTTTCCTGTGGTTTTTGCTTATATATATATATATATATGAAAATTATTTCACGAAAATAACACGTGAAAAATATTTATGATGAAAAGAACCACGAAGGAAAGGAAACACAGAATGGTGCCAAGCACTTTCGTCTAATGACATCCTCAGGAACACTGAAGTAAATAAAAAGTTCGAGACTGTATATAGGTCACAAAAGAAAATAATGAATAGAGAATTAAAAATTGTGGGAGGAGCATACAAATTTATAAGGAAAAACTACCAATTTTAGCATTTTGCCCTTCTTGACTAAATCCGTTCTGAACGAATTCAAAACAACAGGATCAAGGGGATTGTTTACAACCAATTTTATAAATAATGCCTGAATTATAATTTTATATAGGTCACAAAAAATTAAAAAATAAAAATAAATTGAAAAATAAAAATTGTAAGAGGAGCATACAAATTTATAAGGGAAAACTACCAAAGTTTTAGCACTTTGTCCTTCTTGTCTAAATCCGTTCTGAACGAATTCAAAACAACAGGATCAAGTGAACCCTTCTTGACTAAATCCGTTCGTTCAGAACGGATTTAGTCAAGAAGGGCAAAGTACTAAAATTGGTAGTTTTTCCTTATAAATTTGTATGCTCCTCCCACAATTTTTATTTTTCTATTTTTTTTTTTTTTTGGTGACTTATATATAGTCTCAAACTTTTTATTTACTTCAGTGTTCCTGAAGATGTCATTATACGAAAGCGCTTGAGCACCATTCTGTGTTTCCTTTCCTTCGTGGTTCTTTTCATCATATATATATATATATATGAAAATTATCTTACGAAAGTTACACGTGAATAATATTTGTGATGAAAATAACCACGAAGTAAAATTAAAACGAGAAATATACTCGTGTGTGTATGTATATATATCTATATATAAACGGATTGGACAAATGGAAACTCGTATTTTTGGTGTTGTATTTTCTGATATCAATAATGACATTATATATGTTATTATATTGATGGGTGAATGTAGAAAATATCGAGAACATATGCTATTTTAATATGTTCATATTGGTTTTTTTTCCTTTTCTTGCAATTTAACTTAGAAAATTGTGTCAGGTAAATACTAAAAACTAACAGAGCGATCTTTGTAAATTACACTATGTGCATCATTATGAATTTCACTTAGTTGATACATCTCACAAAAACAAAGCAATCTAGTTGAAATATACTATAGTTTGGAAGGTTGGTATTTGTCAAACGCACTCGCTCACAAATAACGAAGACTTCCCGCAAACTTATTTACATAGAAATATTATCTTCTATTGCCTCCAATTATTCGAAAAGAAGTTTTGAAGACCATCCCTTTTATCTAAAGAAGTTATATAAAGAGGGAAAAACTTCCCCTCGAATGCACTCACAAAACGGAATTTATAAGTTCTAAATTTGGGTTTTATTTTGAGTGCTTTTGCGAAATCTCCAAAAAATAGAAAAAAAATTTGTATATCTGAAAATAAATTTATAAAAGAAATTCTACAACTTTTTGCCAGTAATCCACGATGCACATTTTAGGCCAATTATCAAAGTTGAAAAACTGAACGAATAATATATAATAATAATAATAATAATAACAATAATAACAATAATACTCAACGAGATTTTTAATCCTATACATACATCATTCTACATGGGGTAAGCACGACGCTTGAACTTGTGACTGGAAACATTGAAATCAATTACCACACAAGGATACATAGCGATCACCAGCCTGAATAAGGTATCCTCTTCCGTATTTTTTTCAGGAATATTTAAAAGACTTGTACCCTTATAATTTTTACATTCGCTTTTCCACCTTTAATTTTATAATGGTACAATTATAGTCTTCATCCAATAGACCTGAAACACATCCATCCGGTTTCCCTCACTTTTTGACCTATCTTTCACAGCCCTTCAAACACCATTCTTTGTCGACATTTAATCAATTTATTACTGTACATATTCCATCAACTTCCGCTGGCTTTCCTTTCTTTAGCTTGCATACTGCTTGTTTAACTTCTCCGAATTTGATGTGTTCCACTCTTTAGTATACACTTCTATACACACCACCAAATGCAACCGCATTCGCATTTGCTTCTTGTTCACGCACCTGTCCGATCAGGGCAAGTTCTTGTGGTGTAAGTGTTCGTAGGACAAACCTCTTTCTATACATAACTATTTTATTATTTTGTAAATGTCATTCATTCCGGGCACACCATGCTTTACAGCCACTCCAGACTCCGTACCATCTCCCTCCTTCCCCATGCTTCCCGCCATATCACTTAGTACAAAGACAGAAATCATTCATCTTTTCCTTCTGTACGTCTCTCATCACATGGCATATATCCTACAATCTCAGCTACTTTCTCTGCTACTTTCCGGGGCTTCTGTGGCCATTCGTGGGAAAATATATTGTTGTAGAAGGAACCTCATCTCCAACCCAGGTGGAGGAAGTTGACAGCTTCTTCATCATAGAATAAAATAAGAACCCCTGTTGCGAAAATAAATTGGATTCTCTCACGCGAGACAATATATAATACTGAACATAGAGACAAAATAAGAAACAAAAATAATGCTCCTAAATGTATTCAGTAGAGTTATGTCATGATAATCAGTGAGGAGAGCCAGAAATGGCTCAGAGCTCAGGTCATACCATTGGGATTTGGATCCCTCGTTCATTTGTTGCGATGGTGAAATAAACAGTAATTTTTCACCACCAAAAAGAAAATTATAAGCTATCTGTTTCTGTCAGTGACCACGGTCTCACTGTCTATAGCCATGCGATCACATGCAAATAAAGATATGGCGACCAACAACTGGACGGGGCCTTTTCAGGGATTTGAACTGTTTATACACGCATTCCTTCTGCAAACCAAACCTTAATACGTCTTCCGCAAAAAGTTCCAGTAAATTTTCTGAATGTCACCATTCATATATATATATATATATATATATATATATATATATATATATATGTATATGTTTGTGTGTGTGTGTGTGTGTGTGCGGAAAGCAAGAGTACAGTAAGGGGTGTGAAATTCAATGCAATCAAGTCTGACAGTAGAAAAATTAATAAAATAAATTGAAAATTATATAATAAAATAATAATAAAATAAAAAAATAATAATAATAATAATAATAATAATAATAATAATAATAATAAAGTGGAACCCGAGTTAAATTGAAACACTTTATGTGGAAATAGAATCACAAAACTTTGCACCGGAATAAATTGAAATCCCAAAATATGACATTGATGTAAAAAATTTGAATGAATTTTCTCACAACAAATAGAACATATATATATATATATATTATATATATATATATATATATATATATATATATATATACACAGACCGTGTATAGAACAAGGAACTTCTGGGAAATTACATCCACTATAGTTCGAATAAGTAATGATAAATGACAAATACTATAGTTTTTTTCTTTTTCATGATGGAAAGCCCAACGTGGGTACCCGGTTACTCGCGTGTGCCTTGAAAAGTGGACGCTCAAGGTCCCGATTGAGGTTTAAGTTTTGTTTTTTTTGGCTAAAAATACAATAGTTACCCCTTTTTCTTTGATGTATTCAATCCGACGTGAATGCAACGAGTTTCTTGCGTATATTGAGGTTCTGAATGTAGTAGGCTAGGTGTAAGCTGTAAACCCTAGATCCTGTCCCAAAGCTGGATCCTATCTGCTTTGCAGATAGCTGGTGAGGGAAGCTATATTTTGGGGCCTCTTTGCGAGTAACCCGGTGCCCACGTTGGGCTTTCCATCATGAAAAAGAAAAAACTAGAGTATTTGTCATTTATCATTACTTATTCGAACTATAGTCGATGTAATTTCCCAGAAGAGTTCCTTGTTCCATGCACGGTCTGTGTTTAACATATAAGTTTCTCATGGGACCATTCTGAGTTTGTGTGTGTGTGTGTATATGTATATATATATATATACACTGTAGTGCCAACACCTGACTTGGTCATTTATTAACGGTAAAGTTAAAATAAATTGAATAGACTTTATTGACGTTCTTGAAGGTTCTCATTTCATGTACTACACACACACACCACACACACACACACACACACACAGATATATATATGTGTGTATATATATGTGTATATATATATATATATATGATGCAAACTCACAAGGAAAAAGAAAAATGATTCCAAGGCCTTTCGTGTATTCAGAAGTACACCTCGTCAGGGAATTGTTGAACCTACCAAGAAATAAGTCAATATCCAAATTGTTAGGCCAAAGGCATAAAATATCATCTCCATACCTGTACCAAACAAGATTAAAATTAACAATAATAGGCAAATTTCTACTCAGAAAATTCCATATATAAGTTAGCTAATACCGGTGAGATATGATATTTTATGCCTTTGGCCTAACAATTTGGATGTTGACTTATTTCTTGGTAGGTTCAACAATTTAGTCCCATCTATTAAGTTCACGGTTGAAAAATAAAATGATGGAAGCTTATCTTTTCTGGATCTAAAAATTTGGAGATGCTTGAATCAGTTCAGATTTGAAGTTTTTCGTAAGCCTACTAATAATAACTTATGTGCATTTTTATTCTGACTATCATCCCTCGATTAAATCTATTTTCTCTGCTATGTTTCTTAGAGCATTAAGAGTTGCCAGTCCTGAATTCTTAGATTCCGAGTGATGCAATATCATGAATATTGGTACTAAATTATATTATCCTATTTCATTTCTAGATAACTGCCTTAGGAAAGCCAAGAATAGGTGTTATAATAGTGTAACTGTAAAGGAATTTGAGCGTAAAAATATTCTTAGCCTACCTTACCATGTTAATTTTCAATATCTTCCGACTTTACTTAAAGCAATTGGTATCAATTTAGTCTTTACTGTAAGTATAATAATACTGTTAAATCACGCCTAATAAAGAATAGCCGGGATGATGCGGTTGGTTGTGTGTATTCGATCGGATGTACAAAATGTAATTCAGTATATATAGGCCAAACGGGTAAAAGTTAGACATTAGGTTAAAACAGCATAAATATGCGTGAAGAACAGCAAATAATTCTAATGCATTGTTTAACCATATGTATAGATGTAATCATAGTATCAAGTGGGATAGTTCTAAAGCGCTCGTTAAAAACACAGATATAATTGAAAGGAATATTCTATAGTGTGCATTTATCCATTTTAAAAATAATTTCAATAACAGTGCGGGAATGTATAAAATTGACAATATCCTGTTAAACTACCTTTTGCCTCTAATTAACTTTTGTTAATCATGTGTTAATATTTTTATTTTTCTGTCCCGCTGTACATAGGTATATATTTTTGTTATCTCGCCGCCTTCTTCCTTCATCCCCTGACGAGGTGTACTTCTGAATACAGGAAAGGCCTTGGAATATTTTTTTCTTTTTCCTTGTGGGTTTCCTTGTGCAGAACGTTCTTCTATACAAGCGTCGTTCTTTACATATATATATACCCACTCGGCCATGAGACGTTTAAGATATACTGTGAGAGTTTTGCATATACTGTACTCTCTTTCGTATTGGTTTTAGTATATATATTTGGATCACTTTAACATATTGCTTCCCAAAGCATTCGGGAAGCAATATGTTAAAGTGATCCCTCCTGGGAAGCAATATGTTAAAGTGATCCCTCCTGGGAAGCAATATGTTAAAGTGATTAACACTGGGAAGCAATATGTTAAAAAGAGAAAGGTTGGTTGGTTAGAAAGAGGTTGGTAATCTTGACTAACTAACGAAAATATCACGACGTAACCTAACTAATCGTCAAGGGTGTACAGTTGACCTAACGATTGGTTAGGTTAGGTCGTGATATTTTCGTTAGTTAGCCTTATAAGGCTAACTAAAGAAGGCTGGGGTTCCTGATCTTCAGGTGATCCAAATACTTTACATTCACAAAAAATGGCAAAGCGTAATAAGTTAAGTTGTCCATAAATATACATTTTCTCGACAAGCTAATCTCTAAATATTATAAACTATTGTAATGTAACTGTAATTGGTTGTGTAATGTCTATTTTTGGGAAGCAATATGTTAAAGTGATTAACACTGGGAAGCAATATGTTAAAGTGATATGCACTGGGAAGCAATATGTTAAAGAGATGTTCTTGGGAAGCAATATGTTAAAGTGATCCATATATTTTAATAAGTATACTCTTTCTGTTTATATATATATATATATATATATATATATATATATATATATGGATCTTTTCGGTTTGACGGCCTGTAATATTTTTTAACATTACTTGTTTTTTATTGTCCAGTTTTAATCGAGGAAGGATTTCAAAAATAACATTCGTGTTTTAGAGAAACAAATAGTGAGGCAGTTATACATTTTAGTTTAGAGAATATCACATACGCTTTAAGATTTCAAAATCCTGAAAGTTTTAGGTCAACTGTACGCTCATGACGATTGGTTAGGTTAAGTCATGATATTTTCGTTTGTTTTGACAGTAAACTAACGAAAATATCATGACTTAACCTAACCAATCGTCAAGGGCGTACAGTTGACCTAACCGTGCATTCTGTTAACCTAACTGGGCATTCAGTTATCCTAACCAGTTGGTAGAGTCGAGAATTTGACGGTCCCGTAGCCATGACTCATTTTTTTCCGCCGGCCGTCAAACCAAAAAGATCCCAATACGGTTTAAATATATATTTTAAATTTGTTAAATTGCATATAACTGCCTCACTATTTGTTACTCTAAAACATGAATGTTATTTTTTAAATCCTCGATTAAAACTGGACAATAAAAACAAGTAATGTTAAAAAATATTACAGGCCGTTGAACCGAAAAGATCCATATACTATATATATATATATATTATATATATATATATATATATATATATATATATATATATATATATATAATATGTGTGTGTGTGTGTGTGTTGTACTGGGCCGGAGCGTATGTTGGAGGGAAAGCCCACGTAAAACTATTTGCAGGTACTCTCCTGTTTTTCTCGGAAAGGTCTTCGCAATCAATGTACAGGGTGTACATAAAGTCAGGATCTATTTTTGTGAAGCACTTGGAAATTATATGGAATTCAATCATAAAATGATAAAGTGGTAACATTTATTAAATAATTAAGAGTAGGATTCGACGTGACGCCCATCAGTATCCCTGCACAGCTCAAATCGTTCCGCAGCATTTCTAAACACATTCTGGAGCATTTGCGGGGTTATGTTATCTGCAGCAGTTCGTATACGTGTACGTAAGTTTTCAAGACTCGTAATCTTCGTCTGATAGACGTGCGATTTGATAAAGCCCCATGCAAAGAAATCTAAAGGGGTTAAATCTGGTGATCTCGCTGGCCAAGGTCTGTTGCTTCCGCGTCCGATCCAGCGATTTGGAAAACGTCCATTTAGATAATTCTGAACAATTTTGGCATAGTGACAAGGAGCACCATCATGTTGATAGACGACGGTACTAACAATCCTAGCCCCAATCAGCTGAGGTTCAAGGAATTGCTGCAACATGTCCAGATAAATAAGCCCCGTAACTGTAGCTTCAGCAAAGAAAAAAGGACCATAAACCTTAGATTTTGTTAAACCCATCCAGACATTAACTTTAGGTGAGTCTCTTTCCCAATTTTGGACGAAATCATTCGGTCTTTCATCTGCCCAAATTCGACAGTTATGGCGATTTACTTTTCCACACGTATGGAAAGTGGCTTCATCACTAAAGAGAATGTTGTCCATTAAATTATCACTCCAGATTTGTTCTACGAGATCAGCACACACAGCACTTCGTCGAGGGAAATCTTCCTCATGTAAATCATGTAAAACTTGCAAAAGATAGCTTTTCTTCTGCAAATTAACTTTCAGAATTTTGTGCACAGATGACGTCGGGAGGCCGAGTCTGTGTGATGCAGCACGAACGGACGTACGTGGCTCCTCAGTGATAATTCCGCGTACTGCATTCACGGTAAGATCTGAAATACACGGTCGTCCTGATCTTGCTTCATCATTTACAGATCCCGTTCGTTTAAATTTGTTCACCAATTTTCGATTGTCTTGTCATTGGCCCGGCTTATGAAATCTCCTTCTAAACTTCTCTCTGATGTCATTGTATTTCTTTCCCTCGATTCGCCAAATTACTATTGCCACACGCTCTTCTCTATTCATTATAAGGGCTTCTGAAAAGAAAAATAGAAAAAAATAATTATTTCACAAAAATAGATCCTGACTTTATGTACACCCTGTATTATCTCCCTGAGTTACCACCGAATAGGAGTGCGCTAATTTAAGGGATCGTAGTAGGGTAAAGAACACCAATGTCAGCCGTAATTTAATGTATTGATCAGAGTGCAGGTTATTGTTTGAATCAAAATAATTGAGGATTGATACTTGACAATCAATGCTTATTGAAATTTATAAAGCTTCTTAACTCTAGTTCTTAGGAATTATACGATATCTCTGAGTCAACAAACCTAAATCCTGCCTACCAGCAGTCACTCAACCGAATTAAAGACCTTCTTGATACCAAAGTTCCCGTAATCAAAGTCCGCAGCTATACAGATCAAACTGATCCGGAGACCCTTTAACTAACCACACGTTTTCAGTCCTTCCTCGCTGAGACCTAGTAGAATCTGAAGAGAAAGGGCGTCGAGCTTTTTTATATATCAGAAAGGCAGTGGCGACTACGTCACCAGCATGAGAACTTAAGGCGAGAAAGGATTCCAAGGGTAACCTCGTCCGTGTAGTCTAGATGTCTTTAATAGCAGACGTCTAGACGTTTAATATCTTTAATAGCAGATGTCTAGACATCTTTAATATCTTTAATAGCAGACGCGCCACTTTTTTTTATTTCCTTTGTGGTAGAGCCCTGTGAATCACATTTTTTTTAATCGAATCTCGAATCATATCATCTCAAACAATTCAAATCGAATCGAATCTCGAATCGAATCAACTGTACACATATAGATTAGTGTGTTTCTACACACAATTAGTAATAAGCATAAACTTAATTAAATCTTGTTGAGAACAAAGGACAAAGTAAATCCTTCTAAAAAAGTGTATTAAGTATGTGATCATCAGGAGGAACAATGGTATTAAAGTACTGTATGATAGAAGTGTTATCGCCCAAGAGATTGGTTTCAATATATAGATTGAATTATAATAATCTAAGTAAAAAGAAAAGTGTTTATTTACAAAAGTGTTCTTCAAAACAACGTCACTGTTGTTTAACGGACTTAATGGAGATTCGAAAATATCGAATCTAGCTCAAGCTAACGAATCAAATCGAATCCTGTCTCCCGATTCGAAATCAAATCGAATCTCGAAGCTTCGAAGGGCCCTACTTTGTAGTACTTTATAACATATATATAATATATATATCTATATATATATAATATATATATATTATTATATATATATATATATATAATATGCAAACACAAAAGGAAAAAGAAAAAATTATTCCAAGGCCTCACATGTATTCAGCAGCATACCTCTTCAGGAAATTGAGGGAAATGGGAAGATGATCAAAATATGTACATTAAAACAAAAAAGTAAAAAGAGATTAGTACAAGCTTAACAAGCACTGATTAAAGACAAAAGACATTTTAACAAGATATTGTAACTTTTATACATTCCCGAACTGTTATTGAAATTATTTTTAAAATGGATGAATGCACTTTCCAGAATATTGCTTTCAATTATATCTATATTTTTAACGATAACTTTAGAACTTTCCCACTTAATACTATGATTGCACCTATACATATGATTCAACAATGCATTACATTATTTGCTGTTCTACCTACACTCATATTTATGCTATTTTGTTATAATGTTATAATGTTTCAGACCAACAAAGACCCTAGGATCCACTCATGGCTGGTCTACCTAATCGTGTTTGTAATTGTGTACTGTGCATGTCCTCCGTGGTGGCGAGGGGACCTACAATTTTATGTTGGTTCCGAACCACAAAAACCTTAATTTTACTACCTTAAACTATACTTTATCTATGAAGTTATGAACTAATGCATCTAATCGATTTTTAAACATGTTTATAGACGTGCTACTAATTACTTCTACCGGCAAACTATTCCAGCTATTTACTATTCTATGCGTAAAAACGTTTTTGGCAACTGCCGTCTCGAACCTTCTACTTGTCAGCTTACAATCGTTATTTCTAGTTCTACTATATTGTGCTATTTCGAAAAAGCTATCTCTATTTACGTTATCGAACCCATTCATAATTTTAAAAACCTGGATTAGATCACCCCTTAGCCTCCTAGTCTCGAGTGTAGTCAATTTTAACTCCTTAAGCCTATCCTCGTATGACTTCAACCTAAGCGACGGAATCATCTTAGTTGCTCGTCTCTGAACTCTTTCGATTTTGTCTATATCCTTGCGCATATGCGGATTCTAAAATTGAATCGCGTACTCCAAATGGGGTCTAACTAATGACTTATAAAGAGGAACAATAGTATCGCACGATTTGTACTCAAAATTTCTAGCTATAAAACCTAACACTTTATTCGCCTTATTGACCACTGCTGTACTTTGTTTCGCTACTTTTAAATCAGCAAATGACTATAACTCCTAAATCTTTTTCCTGCTCTACGCTTATCAACTCTTTCCCTGACATACTATACGCAAAATTACCGTTACGCGAACCTATATGTAAAATTTTGCACTTATCAACGTTAAATCTCATTTGCCATGTGACTGACCAATCTACGATTTTATTCAGATCTTCCTGGATTTTACCTCTATCTTCGTCATTAATCGCCCTACCACCCAACTTCGTGTCATCCACAAACTTTGAAACTGTACTGACTAGGCCGACATCTAGAATATTAATATATATAAGAAAAAGCAAGGGGCCCAATACAGAACCCTGAGGAACGCCGCTCGCTACATTAGCCCAAGAAGACTCCGCTCCATCAACGACCACCCTCTATTTCCTACCTAGCAACCACTCTTCTATCTAATTTATTACTACCCCTGATTCCATGAGCCTTAGTTTTTTTCAGTGAGTCTTTTGTGCGGTACGGTGTCAAAACGCTTTTTGAGAATCTAAATACACTACTAAATACACTACTAAATTCTTTTAGTAGTATGGTATATATGTAATCCGGTCTTGGTGATTTAAGTATTTTCATTTTACAAATATTTTACAAATTTACAAATTTTATACTGATATCTAAAAATTTTCACGTTTGACCTATATAAACTAGTTAAAGTGTGTACACCTGATCGAATATACACAGCCAACAGCATTATGAGGGCTACTCTTTATTTGGCAAGATTTAACCGCATTATTATACATAAAGACTACGCTGATGCCAATTGTTTTAAGTTAGGTCGGAAGATATTTTAAACTTACATGGTAACTTTACATGGTATTCTTAGGAAAGCTAAGAATAGGTATTACAATAATGTAATTGTAAATGAATTTGATCAAAAATATCCTTAGCTTACCTTACCATGTAAATTTTAAATATCTTCACCTTACTTAAAACAATCGACATCAACGTAGTCTTTAGTATCATAATACGATTAAATCTCGCCTAATAAAGAATAGCCCTGATAATGCTGTTGGCTGTGTGTATTCGATCGGATGTACACCATGTTGTACACTCAGTTGATATAGGTCAAACGGCAAAAACTTTAGAAATCAGGGTAAAACAGCATAAATATGTGTGTGTAGAACAGTAAATAATTCCAATACATTGTTTAACCATATGTATAGGTGTAATCATAGCATTAAGTGGGAGTGTTCTAAAGTTATCATTAAAAACACAGATATAATTGAAAGGAATATCCTAGAGCAGTGGTTCCCAAACTGTGTTCCGCGGAACCCTGGGGTTCCACAGAGGCTTAACAAGGGTTCCGTGACACATTTTAAAATTTTTTAATCAGTCTAATCAGGTCTTAATATTAAGGTCTAATTAAGGTCCTAATATTTACACATAATTTTACCTTCTGGCTTTTTGTCAAATAATATTTTAATTCTTATTCTGACTTGAAATGGCTCCATCGTGGATTTGGGATCAGTAAGCGAAATTCATTAAGAAAGTATTTTCCAGTCTTAAGATCCACTCACTTGGCTGCGCAAACCCATTTATTGATTCGAATATTTTGAAACAACAAAATCTTCCAATAAATGAAAAAGAGCAACTAATTGATATTTCAACTGATCTGACACTCAAAACAACTTTTGATAAGGATTCTTTGTTGTCTTTCTGGATAAAGCTTTTAAATCAATATCCCGATCTTACAAAACGAGCATTGAAGAATCTCCTCCCCTTTGTATCAACTTATATGTGTGAGGCTGGATTTTCTCGATATATAGCGACCATCATAATAAGTACCGTAATAGTTGGATGCAGCAGTGGATATGCGCCTACAATTGACCAACAACAAACCAAATTCCAACAACTCTGCTGCACTAAACAAGCCCATAAATCACATATTTTTACAGCTCTAATCTAATATATATATATATATATATATATATATATATATACCCCCGCAAGGGGGTTCTAAGCTCGTGCTTTTGAGTGCTCTTTGTGCTCGTTTGTACGTGCTTGTTCCTGGAGGTTTCACGTGCGCCCTCCCGGCCCTAGCACCCAAGGATGATGGGGCTCGACCCTGCAGTCTTTCTCATCCTTCTGGTCTTTTTCCACTTCGACTGTCCCCTCCACCCTTTCTTTTTCCTCTGTCTTTCCTCTCACTTTTTCTTTTTTTTCCGCTGAGATATGCCCTTTTAAATAGAGGCGAATCGGTTCTTCCGAACTTAAAAAAAAAAAAAAAATATATATATATATATATATATATATATATATGAATAGAAACGACATAAGTATTAAGGAACGTTTCTGCACACGAGGAGGAGAGATAACGAAATAATGAAAAATGAGGCGAACCGCCTGGGCGGTTCGCCTCATTTTCATTTTTCGTTATCTCTCCTCCTCGTGTGCAGAAACGTTCCTTGAATACTTATGTCGTTTCTATTCATTTATATACTGCGCGGTCATTGCAGTTATTTGCATATTATATATATATATATATGGAGTTGTGGTTCCGCGAAATAAAAACAAGTCTGTAAGGGTTCCGACAGTTAGTAAAGTTTGGGAACCGCTGTCCTAGAGTATGCATCCATTTTAAAAATAATTTCAATAACAGTTCGGGAATGTATAAAATTGGCAATATCTTGTTAAAATGTATTTTGCTTTTAATCAGTGCTTATTAACATTGTGCTAATCTCTTTTTACTTTTTGTTTTAATGTACAGGGTGGGAGAAAAATCTTTAAGGATTTTATACATCCAACTATTTAGTTAACAACATTATACAGATAAGTGTTCAAATGATGAAACAAATCAAACAAAAAGCCTATAAGAATTTTATTCCTACGAATATTTTGTTAAATTGTAATTTGATCAAAGAGTTGTTCATCCACTATGATACATTTGTGGATTCTCTCGTCGAAACTCTTCATTGTTCTTCTGAACATATCGAGTGGGATCCTTTTCAGTTGTTTTCTACTCTGCGGCCTAGGACATTCACATTTGGATAGATGAAACCAAGAGTGTAGAGTTTGTCACGCAAATAAGCCCAAAGCCAGAAATCACATGGGATTAAATCAGGTGATCTGGCTGGCCACTCGATGGGACCTCGCCGCCCAAGCCATCTTTTTTCCTTCAAGGTTCGTATCCAGAATCTCACGGGCAGCTGCAGAGTAATGTGGTGGCACTCCATCATGTTGATAAAGCCAATTCCTGCTAACGCCATTACTAAACTGTGGCAAATCTTTGTCTCTCAATACCTGGCAATAGCGTTTTCCATCCATCGTATCTCTCGATATATCAAACGAAACGAGTCCTCAATAACCAATGCACGGCCGAACTGTTAGTGTAGCTGTTTTAACGGGATTACCCAATCGTATTTTGGGTTGCCCAGTAGTGAACGTTATGTTTGTTTCCTTTTACTCGTTAAACCGAAGAAACATTGATCTGAAAATTTTACCTTTCGAAGGAAATGTGGATCACTGTTGAGCTTTTGTATCATTGTTTCAGCAAACTGCAGCTGTCAGTCAGAATCATCGTCGTATATGAGCTAAGAGTAAATGGGTTTGTAATCGTGGTAACCCTGTGATTTCTATATTTTTGCTACTAAAAATATGGAAATACCCAATTCGTCTGCGACTTTTCTCGTTGAAGTTGTTGGATCGACTTGAAATCTGGCGAGGACATTTTCTTTGTTGTTGTCGCCTGTCTCCTTTACTGGCCTTCCGCTTCTTGGACGATCTTTTACCAGGCTCCCTTCCTGTTTCCAAAAATTTGAGCTTCCAGTATCGAAGAGTGGTTGTATTTGGTGGTGGTTTATCACAGTATATTTTTCTTGAAATAAGCGCAAACTTTTTTTACAATTATTAGAAGAAATAGCTCACGATACAAAATACATTTTATTGCTGCATTCCATCCTTAATGACATGACGCTGACTGGAGCTAGGGCCTAGGGCCTTCCTGTTCTCGCCTACGGTCATTCCTTGGCCTTGTATAGTTGCTTTGTAAAGTATCGCATAAACTGCAGTGATATCAGTGGAATTTATTTATTATTAACAAATTATTTGTATGTATAAAATCCTAAAAGATTTTCTCACACCTTATACATAGGTATATATTTTGGTCATCTTGCCTTTTCCCTTCATTCCCTGACGAGATGTACTATTGAATACACGAGAGGACCTGGAATTATTCTTTCTTTTCCTTGTGGGTTTGTATCATTCATTCATTTCACGTGCTTAAGTGTGAAATTCCCTCCATATATATATATATATATATATATATATATATATATATATATATTTTTTTTAATTAAAAGCAGCCGCTAATTTTTATTATTAACTTTGAATTTTTAACGCCAAATGTTTTTTGTTATTCTTGTCCTCTTCTTTAAGTGCAGTTTCACAACTTTGGTCTCATTGGCTTTGGATGTAAAACTCAAAATTTTTATGGCTGGTATTTTTTGTAAATTTATGGACTGTCTTGCTTTTCCTCGATTTCACAAAAGAGTAAAAAATTTTGTACAAACGTGGTCGGACTAGATTCACAAAATTATTTATTTTTTACCACACACAACACAAATTGTAAAATAGTCGAAATTTTTTGTGCTGTGTTCCTTCCAGCTTCACGCTGGAAGGAATTTAAAATTCTCGACGAATAAGCTCCGCCTAGCGTCATGCGGACGAGCAGGTTTTGTCTGATTCTATTGATTTCGGAGTTAAATAACTGACATATAGAAAAGCATTTGTAAGGTAAAAACCAGGAAGTTTATTCCCCACAACATGGGGTCGCCTTTAGCCCACGCATTAACAGGGTAAGTGGTCATCTCAACCTAACCCAGGAGCCAGTAGGCAGGAAGGAACCAGAGCCTCGCTGTTCAGGGTTTACCACCGTAATCACAGAGCTACTGGTACTCTAAAAGCATTTGTACTCGTATACTTTGTAAAGTTTTTATGACTGGTACTTTGCAACTGAGAAGTACGAATATGTATGAATCATACTTGATGCATGAACCTTCATCTGTTATTTTGTATATATATTTCTATTCGAATAAGACCTTATTCTAAAATTATGAGTTCAGTACAAGGGTAGGTTGCAAATTTAAAACTCAGAACCTGAGGGCTTCTTTTCTTCACAACACATTAAGTAAAATCTTCAGAATTCATAATTCCTTTTCAAACGTTCTTAATTACTCTTCACAAAAACTCGCATCTAATATCGCTTACAATCAGTTTTAAGATAGATTTTTCTCATCCGCTGAAAAATCTTTAATATCCCGAATGAAAATTGAGAGAAAAACAATTAAGTACGGTTATTATCTCTTCAGCTGATATATTTTCGAACTGAAAAGCTAAATGTGCGAGGATTAAAAATGACTTACATCCTTTATATAATGATCCTTGCATCGCTTGCAGATTTTTAAAATGTGATGGTTTATATATATATATATATATATATATATATATATAATATATATAATATATATATGAAATGAAAATGAAAATGAAAAGGTTTATTGGCAGACTATATAGTATAGTCCATATGACAAATATTATTAATACAATGACAGTTCATATACTAAGGATAGAAATATAATATACAATTGATGAGAAATAATACTGTAATGTCGAAGTTAAGTGGAGCTACAGACAGACGTTTTTGTACCAAGAGGTCCATATCTTAGAGGATAAATGGCAGGACTCGTGGATAGCTTGGATGATCGGATTGGTTGATTTTTTAATTCTTTGCATTAGACCAGTGCTCTTCAACCTTTTATGCTTACCGCCCACTTTTGTAACTTTTGAATCTCCGTATCGCCCACCAAAATTAAAAATGTAAAAACTCAAACTAAAAGTTATATACCCTGCATAAAACAATAAAATTAATTGCAATTACCTTTAGATTAACGGTACCGCCCAGGTTGAAGAGCACTGCATTAGACTGTTGAGCATGTCTTGTTACCTCCGGGAAGCTCGGG
Source organism: Bathynomus jamesi (assembly GCA_023014485.1). Lineage (NCBI taxonomy): Eukaryota > Metazoa > Arthropoda > Malacostraca > Isopoda > Cirolanidae > Bathynomus > Bathynomus jamesi. The sequence continues at coordinate 444,628 of JAJOZX010000478.1, read as the reverse complement.
ACATTGCGGGTAGCAAACATTTGCGAAGCTGAGCATCTCGGGGGTAATTTATGTGTGTATATATATATATATATATATATATATATATATATACAAGAACGCTGAAGTACATTGAATGGAATAAAGTCAAATCGGCCAGACTGGAAGTATATCGAACATATAGGCCTACTCCCCGCAAGGGGGTTCTAAGCTCGTGCTCTTGAGTGCTCTTTGTGCTCGTTTGTACGTGCTTGTTCCTGGAGGTTTCACGTGCGCCCTCCCGGCCCTAGCACCCAAGGATGATGGGGCTCGACCCTGCAGTCCTTGTCATCCTTGGTCTTTTTCCACTTCGACTGTCCCCTCCACCCTTTCTTTTTCCTCTGTCTTTCCTCTCACTTTTTCTTTGTTTTTCCGCTGAGATATGCCCTTTAAATAGAGGCGAATCGGTTCTTCCTGAACTAAAAAAAAAAAAAAAAAAATATAGGCCTACTAGAATTAAGTTGAATACGCTCATATTGCAATTACATCAAAGTCATCAAATTACTATTTAATATTCACTTGAACCACTCTTAGTTTAGGTTAGGCTTGGTGAAGTTTGGTCAAATTAGGTAACGTTAGGTTAAATTAACCATTTATCGCCGAATTTTTTGTAGGGTTAAGTTATGAATGCGTGTAGTTGAAACATTACCAATTTGTCCCTTTCAGAGGAAAAGGGTTAAGCTAGGATATGTCAAGTTAGGTTAAGTTATGTTAGACCAATTTAGTTTAGGTTAGATTATGATAAGTCAAGTTTATGTTACGATAGTTTAGGTTAAAGATTGGGTTATGTAAGGTTATGTACGTTAGATTAGGCTAGGAACCAAATCAAACTAGAAGTTGATCAAATGTTATACTGGAATTAGGCCGAACCCACTGGAGTTATATCGAACTGGAATTAATTCGAATAGAACTAAGTCGAATTCGACCTTATTCCGATACAACCAATTTCATGTGAATCATATATCAATTTATACATTCACCAACTTGGCAGAAGTTTCGTGCAACTATCCTTTACAGCACGAAGGTCCGACACGTGGCCTACCTCAAGAGTTGGCTTAGTGAAGGAGAGAGTTGCTTTCTTAAGCTCTCCATCTAACTTAACCAGGTACACTAGGCTCATTTGGGAATGTTCTGAACCAAATGTCTATAGTCTTCTTTTGAAAGTGTCCACGTCAACACCAGTAATATTCCTTATTTCTTTTGGTAAATGATTAAATAGTTTTGGCCTTTTAACAACAAAGCTCCTTTCCTTCAGTGTTGAGGATATTCCTTGTGTAGCCTTCAGCTTATGGACACTGCATATTCTGCCTTTCATACGTCGTGAGATGTTTTCAAAAGCTATAAAAAAAGGTTAGTTACTGGGTAATTCCACAGTACTGTAACTAATGTTACATTCAGAGAAGAATTTTTTTTTTTTTCCGTATAACTCCATAACTGCAAGGTATCTGTGATCCAGCTTAGGACTTTGCTTAGCAAATACTTGGGGGTTATGAATTAAAATAGAAACTTTGATCACAAACTACAATTTCTTCACTGTAAATTTCCATCTCTTTTTTGAACGTCATTGATTTCATAATTTGTTTTCTCTGCCATTTCTACTTTTATAAAAGGCGATTACTGAATATTATTTATATAATTTATATAATTATATAATTATTTACCTTCATTAATATTAGCTTCCCAAACACAACACCTTGCTCTCTCCTATGCTGTTTAATGTGTATATTGACAGACTTCACTTAATGAGGCAACAGTTGGATGTTGAGTAGATAACACAAGGATAAATAATTTAGTTTATACCGATGATATGGTGTTAATAAGTCTCTCTGTTAAAGGTCTGGATCTGCTACTAAAAGTCTGCGAAGTATTCGCAGAAACATGATATTCTTTTTAATGCTACAAAAACTAAGGTTATGCAATTCCAACCTAAAAGCTGTAATCAGCCAGTTGATATTGGCTCTAAGGAACTTCCAGTTCTGTACAAGTGAAGCTAAAGACACTCTCTTTCGTACTTTCTTTCATGTATACGGACAGCAACTCTGGGTGAATTATAAAAAAGGTTCTGGCAGAACCCTAAATTTGCTGTACAACAGGTCTTTTAGACTCATACACAATCTTGTTTACATATTTATTTCCATATTTCTCTATAGCAAAACAAAGATAATAATAACCGGTAAAATAAAACCAAATATGAGCAAGGTCAAGGCGTCTAAGGTTGTTAAGGTATAAATAAGGTAATTAATATTTCGATATTTTAATTATATAATCTTATAATATGTTGTTATAATAAAAGATATAAGAAGGTACAATCTTAGCTGAATACCTATTTGTAATTATATGTAGTTATGCGAATATGTAATCTTAGCTGAATATCCAAACTGTATGTATTTCTAAACATATGCTTGTAGCTTACAAGAGATAATCTCCACGTACTTTTCTCTCTTTGCTTGTATATATTTAAAGCTAGTGTACATAACTTCACTACTGTGCATTATCTATCAAGATTTACTATACGAGTACAACTCCATTCTGCCAATAAAGCATAAAATTTGCTTGTTAATGGCAGTTCTTTGCTATGTAAATAGTATATGAAGGCATTGCCATTCTGTTTGTTCGAATGTATAATGAGCATTTGTGTATATACTCGTATGTGCGGGCAGGGCCGGCGAGAGCTGCCCCGGGCCCGGGGGAAGGATTGGTATATGGGCCCGCCTGTTTACTCAGTATTTTATTATGAATGTTTTTTTGTGTACATAACAAGCAAACTGATTATATGACGCGTTCGGTGGAGAAGGGGCGAACGCAACATTTTCGAATTATGCCACAAAATGCAGTTAAAGTTTGTAAACTTTAAACCTTTGTATTTTTCCTGTTTATTGAAATGTTGTATGAATTTGAACACATATTTGAGTAAAATATTGTTGTGTAATATGTCGATATAATAAAATGCCAAGAAATTTTACAATATTATTTATTGATAGCTTCTGATGTTAACTGGTGTAATCCATTATTTGGTCCTCTTCGTCGAATGTTGTATTACCTGCTTCAACTGTTTCGGTTTCTTCCAGTTCCTTTAACAATCTTGTATAATAGTTTACTGCAGTTGCAGGCATTAGGTCTGATAATTCTTTGAGATCTTTTATTTTTTCCTTAGTTATTGGCAGCAATTGGGAATACTTTGGTTGCAGTGTCTGCTGGGCTAGATTGAATAAACTGACACTGTAGGATTTTTTCCCTTTCTGCAGTCTGACGGGATGGCTATTATCTGGGGTTGTGTGGTATGCAGTAGATATTACGTAGCCTTCTTTGTGTTGAAAGTCAAATATTAACTTTCTTCCATCTGTAAATTTAGTAGTTGTTGATTTTCTAATGACAATGCACGTTTTTAGGACGTCAAAATCGAGAAAATCAGCCTGTTTCATTTCTACAACTAGGAAGCGCTGCGAAACGGCTGTAGTTATGGCCGTAACATAATCTTTTTTGGTGTAAATAATATTGCTGTAATTATTTTTTATATTTTGTTCAATTTGGCCAAATTGAGCATCACAGGGCATTGTCGAGTGACCAGAAAGTAGATAGATGTGTTCAATGTGAAGCAATGATGCGGAGTGAATTTCTCTGATACATATTAAAACCTAAATTTTACCGTGAAAGAGTGCAGACTAACATTTAATTTTTTGCATAGGTAAAGCAAAGGTTTTAAAGGATAATTATACGACAAAAAACTCATTTTTCGAATTTGTGGCGTTCGCCCCTTCTCCACCGAACGCGTCATATGTCCAAGTCACTATTCAAAACATACAGTATGAATAAACAACTCAGAAGAAAATGACCATTTTATTTTTCGAATCAATTATATTAATTCTATCACCATACAATTTACAAATGCAGTACCAGTCCATGCAGGCAAGATAATTGTTTACTGCAAGATTTTCATAATTAGAAGTGTACTTTCTTTGCCTTCTCTCTAGCAAAGTGGTAAATGATTCTGATGAAATTTAAAGTATGGGCTAACTGGCTTTCAATTACAATGGTTCCCAGATCTGCCAGTCGGTCTTGGGCATTGGTGGACCACAGATAATATTTTATCTGTTTCAGTTTGACTATAATAATCTCTATAAAATGTATGTTCATTAATTATATTTCCTCTCTGTTATTTAATCAATTGCTTTATGCATATTTTTAGATTTTATCCCCCCCTCTTTCCGGACCCCGGGGATTTAACCCGGCTTCCCCGCACTCTCGGTGACCCTGTGTGCGGGTGCGTATTTATGGATATACAATTATACATGCATGTACAGTCGCCTGCAATAATTCCGCTCCACCCTTTCAGAGATGTGGAAAAACAATGCAGTCCCTCTTAAACTCCAGCCCCCCACCCTCACTCTCCTCCTCCCCCTCTCAGGTGTTGTCATAGTAATACTTTTATTTTTGAAAACCAATGAGAGAATCAATATATTGTTCACTGTAGTTTTCGTGGTAATGCTAGGATGACGATGTATTTTATTCATGCATTATTCCTAAATTTAGGGAATAGAGTAGTTAGGTTATTTCACAAACGTGGGATACTTTATTCTCCCTCTCGCTATCCCCCCATCTCGTCCTCCCCCTCTCCTTTCGCTACACAAAAAACGACGATATTACGAGATCAAACCGTCTACATGGAATCGCACAATAGCTGAAATTAATCATCATAATGTAGAGGAATACAATACTTATTTGTAAGTGTTAATATCGAATCACGATATGACAAAAAGTATTGCATCACGAATGATCCCAAAATTCGAAGGACACTGTAATTCGGCGTGTCAGATTACGATTCGAATAACATCTAATTTTAAAATGCGATTTGAATGCAGCGACGAAATATATATATATATATATATATACATATATATTAGTGATGTAGCGGATGTCATTTTTTTCACATCCGCGGATGCGGATGCGGATGAGGATGTTTGATTTCAACATCCGCGGATGCGGATGCGGATGTCTACATTTTCGTTATTTTTTAGGATATATTCGAGATTTGTTGTGTTTAACGTATATAATAAGTTATTATATAGAGAGAGCTGTAGCTATAATGTAGTATAATTGATTAATTGTACAATAATTCCTGTACTTTTCTCTGAACATATAAAATAATATCAAGCATCTAACTAATATAGAAATCAATTAGTGAATTCGTCTGCAAATAAATTCGTTATATTTTGTTGAGTTTCAGCCACAATTAGAAACCATAATTGTGTTACCCGACCTCTTTCCCCAACCTCCACCCTTATAGAAAGAGATCTTTAATTAGCTTGATAACTATTTATATTAAGTTTAAAGTTTTATTAGGCATATTTATAAATGAGTAATTAAAATAAAGTAAACTAAGATGTTCATCGTTTAATGTTCAAACTTAATTATAGGAAGGTTATGCTTAAGGAACATTAACTTTTCTGCCTTTTCTGCTGCCAGTCTGTTTCTCTTTTCATCATATATTAATCCAGCACTGCTAAATAATCTCTCGCCTGGTACGTTTGTTGGAGGACAGGCTAAATGTTTCCTTGCAAGTTTACTCAAGTATGGATAGATATTCTGCGTATTTTTCCACCAACTAATAGGATTGTCACATGCAGCCAGGCGTTTTTCTTGGTGATAGCTCTCGATCATTTTTATTACATCTTTTGACATCGCGTAGGTCTCGTCATTGCTGCTTGACTCAAGAAACTGAGAGACAGATTCTGTGATAGATTTGCTTGTTGAAGGTGTTGGTTCTGTCACTGAAACTTTTATTCTTTTGGTGGGTGGCGAAGCGACAGATTCAAGAGATTGAAGCTCTTCAACTGCTTTGCCAAGTGATGATTTAACTCGTTCTAATGTACTAGGTGAAAATAACTTAGCTTTGTAACGTGGATCTAAGTAGGTTGCAAGAGAGTAACTTCATACAAGAACAGCCTCTCGTCTTGTCGCTTGCATCACTTTTGCGCACAATGAACTAGTTCTATTAATATAGTAGAATTTGATAATTTCCGCTTATTAATGACATTTTATCTCAACGGTCCACATCCGCACGACATCCGCAGTCCAAAGTGCGGATGCGGGTGCGGATGCGGATGCGAGAAAGTGTGCGGATGTTCCGCGGATGCGGATGCGGATGTGACCTACATCACTAATATATATATATATATATATATATATATAATATATATATATATATATATATATAAATTAATAATTTTAACATTCATTTTTGCATATAAAGTCCAAACTCGCGTGACACGCTAACTGTACATAGAATGCAAGTTTGGAAAAAAATTTAATTTTCTTTCTATTTTATTTTTGCTAAGTAATTGATGAATTATTTCTTTTTTAAATTACCTAATCATTTTTTAGATTAAGTTTAATCATGTAATCATGTTAAATTCTGCAATACTCATTTAGAATCATCTGAAGATCAGGGCCCCCAGCCTCAATTACCAAATGATATCTTCGTTAAAACTAACGAAAATATCACGACTTAACCAAACCAATCGTCAAGGGCGTACAGTTGACCTAACCGGGTATTCAATTTAATTTATTGTTATATTTGGTACTGTAAAGCAAAAAACAAGAATACATGGGAGCCCTGATCTTCAGGTGATCCTTCATTTTTTTTATACATTCTCACTTAGTTGTAAAAGATCAAGTCATAACTTGCCAAAACTCTAAATTAAAACTTGATTTTAAATTTTAAAAATTTAATTTCGGCTCATATGCATGTTTAATTTTAATCCATAATAAAATGCATATTTCAATTTCCATTTTTAGTTAATTCGGCAAATCATAACATCAGATCTGTCAATATACTGTTTAAAAGAAAAATATGACTTCATCTTCAGATATCTTGCTTATCTGCCAGCATACTGTTACAGCTCAAATTTATCTTTATCTTCAAATATTAAAAAAAAAAACTCAGCCTGTTGAGAATGAAAAACAAAACAGGTCAACATTAAATAATAATGATGTCACCAAATTATTAGTATATAAACTCTTGTAATTTTTCAAATTATCATTCTGATTATTCTGATCTGACGTAGAGGCTGAAGTATTACCTGTAATATTTTAGAAGCAGTAAAATTCAGTCAGAGGATCTCTTTGTCTTCTCCTTTGAGACCTGCTTTCTACAGAGAACTTAGTTTTAAAATAAAATAAATAATTTCTCGATACGCTACAAGAAGAATCGGGGAACCGTCAGATAATTTAGTATGTTTTCACAGAATCCTCCGATCCACTACAAGAAGAAATCGGAGTGTAGTACAAAAGAAACTACTGCGATTCCCTACACGCACCAGCTACCCAAGAGTGAGAAAATCGGTTGCTGCCACCTAACCAGAACCCCCGTCAACCACGAACTACTCAAGGCCATAGACAGGATAACTGCCTTGTTCATACTACCGGGATCATTAGACGATGGTTTCAGGAACAACGAGATGTTGAGCTGCTGAACTGGCCCACCAAGGGGTGTGACCTAAACCCCATTGAAAATGTGTAGGCAAATGTGGTTAACGATTGGGAGCCTGGGCCGGAACGGACATCTCGGCGCCTGCTGGAACACACCATGGCAGAGTGGGAACTTTTCCACAGGAACCCACAAGTCATCTACAATAACTAATAATAATAATAATAATAATAATAATAATAATAATAATTAATAATAATGGAGGATAGACCAAGTATTGAGTAATTGTGTATAATAATGTTATGGTTGTGATGTAGTAAATATATATTTACTTACTTGAACAATTGTCAGTTCCTAAAATTTGACCATTATGTTTTGTATGTTCTTAAGAAAATCTCTAAATTTACTTGATTCATGTTTATTTTTGTAATAAAAAATTGAACTATGTTATTATCTCTCCATGGATAGACCTTTTTCTAAATAATCATTTGTTGATGATGCAAGGACTTTAAACAGAAATATTATTGCCTGGAGGAAAAGTCGATACTACAACTTATCTTGCACTTTAACTATAACATGGCCACATCAAAATCCTACGATTGAAAGCTTTTAAAGTATCACACGTTTCTGAAATACCCAAACTACTCTATTCCTTAAATTTAGGAATAATGCATGAATAAAATACATAGTCGTCCTAGCATTACCACCAAAACTACAATGAACAATATATTGAGTCCCTCATTGGTTTTCAAAAATGAAAGTAGAACTATGACAACACCTGAGAGTGGGAGGAGGAGAGGGAGGGAGTGAGAGTGGCGGACTGGGGTTTAAGAGGGACTGCGCTGTTACCACATCTCTGAGAGGGTGGAGCGGAATTATTGCAGGGGACTGTACCTGCATGTGTGTGTGTGTGTGTCTATATATATGTATATGTGTGTATGTATGTCTATGTATGTGTGTGCACACACACACACACACATATATATATATATATATATGTGTGTATATATATATATATATATATATATATATATATATATATATATATAATATATATACAAGTATCTGTGTGTGTGTATATATATATATATATATATATATATATATATATATGTGTGTGTGTGTGTGTGTATGTATGCTTCCTGTAGCAACTGATGTACAACATCAACTCGTATAAAAACAATAATAAATTTTAATACAGTAATGATATTATTGTTGTTTCTGTTAAGCTTGTTTGTATTGTCTGTTGTATCATACTATGCTTAGCAATGCATTAACTGTCGCACTATCATATGTATATATAGATGTGTTAGTATATGTTACTCTATGTATACCTCTGTATACCTTATTATATGTTACTCTATGTATACCTCTGTATACCTTATTATATGTTACTCTGTAGTCTGTATATATGTAACAAAGACAATAAAATTATTATTATTATTATTATATATAGCAATCACTCATTTACTTATCATGAATAATTTTCACATGTTAACCTACGATATGTGCACTACGTTGTGGTCAGTGTCGTAACACCACTTCCCATCGATTAACGAAGTTAAGCGACATTCGGTTTGGATAGTAATTGGCTTGGGGACCGTTCTCCGCGTCCAAATGATGTATCGACCTTTGGCTCGGATCCCACGTAAAGCTGTAGTGCCCCTTCATCATGTGACCTTAAATATAGCGAAGGCCATAAAAACCTTACGATACCTTAATACTCTTGAATTTAGTTCGGAAAGTCGGGTAATCCCAAATTATATTCTTTAAGTTGAATTAACGTTATGCTGCTCTAAGTTTAGTAATTAAATCTGAATATCTGAAGACATTTTTTGAATTAATCTGTTATAGTAATTGGTTTTTGTCATTAAAGCTTATTATTACTGGTTTAGATATGCCAGAAAATTTTATAGGTTTATCTTGAAGGCTCATGTCACCGAAACGGGATTTCTGAAACCATCGTTGAGCATCACGTTCTCTAACGGAGTCCTCTTCCCATGCTTGACAAATTTTGTGCGAAGTCAGAGCCGCACTACTCCCGAGTTTGATCTCGTACAAAAGGCACACTCGAATTTGCTCCGATGTCATTGTTCTTGTGAATGCTGAAAAAATATGAAAAATATAAAAATGAACAAAATATATATATTTATAAGATAACAAATTAAAGTTATTATAACCTATCTTACTTTAATGGGAGCTATTGAAGAATAGGGACCCCAGCCTTCTTTAGTTAGCTTTATAAGGCTAACTAACGAAAATATCATGACCTAACCTAACCAATCATCAGGGGTGTACAGTAGGGCGGCTCGTTTTTACACTTTTTTCGATATTTGATTGGGGGTAGTGCGGAAAAGTTGCGATTTGGAGAGAAAATAAAGTGTGTAAAATTTTTTTGATCTACGTCAATACCTTCCGGTGGCGGCGAGTCCTTAAAAAAAAATAGGCCTAAAAACACATAAAAATTGTATATAATTTTATATAATTTTTATATAATGTTCATTGTTCAATGACTGCTGTTAATTTATTCAAGCCTATAATAGTGTTCTCAGGGTTGTTTGCACAGAAATATACCGGAATTAACATTTGTATAACATCTTGTTAAAACTTGCTTTAAATCAATATTTTGGATATTTTAACGGCTAAGACGCCACCGGAAGTTATTAACAGATTGTGCTGAAATTTTTATTGTTTATTTTGTAAGTCTTTAAAACCATTTTCCAATCTACCCCGTTAGGCCTATTTTTCGATTTTTAAGGACTCGCCACCACCGGAAGGTATTGACGTAGATCAAAAAAATTTTACACACTTTATTTTCTCTCCAAATCGCAACTTTTCCGCACTACCCCCAATCAAATATCGAAAAAAGTGTAAAAACGAGCCGCCCTAGTGTACAGTTAACCTAACGATTGGTTAGGTTAGGTCGTGATATTTTCGTTAGTTAGCCATATAAGCCTAACTAAAGAAGGCTGGTGTCCCTATTCTTCAATAGCTCCGTTTAATGTATAGAGATACAGCCAAAAGAAACGTGTGCACCTTTTAATTTCACTGTTCCAAAACCGACAATACTTTTCCCTCAACCTGATACTTCAAATTTATGTGCGCATGTGCGTGGTAGTGCGTGGACAGGGTGTATCATGCTCAAGTCGAATATTGAAAAACTTGGAATTTCAAGATTGCAGTATGTATTCCTATGTAAAATTGAATTTTAAGAGGGGTTCGTCTTCTGCAACGTTTGCGAAAAATCGCATTTAAGTGTTCAAAATCTCACTTTTTTGTCAAAAAATGGGATTTTTGGCCAATTTCAAAGACTTGGTAACCTCAAATGACCTCCATATGTTCCATATTGTTCACATACACCCTTAAGCATTTCTAAGGGCAGGCTTGGACCCATTTAAGATCAGCCAAAGTGGTTCATAACCCCTAAAATAACCAAAATGGCCCAAAACTAAGGAATTGTATGATTTTTAGTCTCCTATACACCACATTTCGCGGCTGTTCTCTTCATCAGGCAGAATCTTTTTGTTCTTCTTTCTTGGTCTTGCATTTTCTTTTTTTTAGAAACGCCTCCACCAATTTTTATTTATTTTCTTTTCGGCATCACTGAGTGTGATGGCAGCTGCCCCGATCTTTCCGCAAGCTGCTGTGACGTTCAACCTTTTTTTTGCAATTGTAATTCTTCTTTAATATTTGTATAAGTCGCTCCTCCACTCCCAATTAATCAGAGTAATTGGAGAAGTGGCATCAAAATTCAGTTTAGGGTTTCTTTGAGTTCTCAGACTCATGGCTCCATATTCAGACTTACCTCTAATCTTCTTGATTATCTCAACCCCCGATGCCCTCTCCTCCTCATCCTCACTGCACAGGAGAGAGGCAATGAGGTTCTCACCGTGAGCATGATATGCTCCACGAACTATCACATGAGTGATTATGTTCTTGACTTCAGAGGTCTGGCTTCTCAGCAGTCCCAGAGCGGTCACAATATGGTGAGGTCCATACCTCATGTGGTGTTTCACCTTGATCTCAAAATACATCTTGAAGTAGAAGTCCAGGCAGAACTTCAGCAGCACCTCCAGTTTCTTCAACACCTCCCCCTTCAGACCATGCTGCCTCATCCACAGCATCAACAGAGCCTCACCTGTAGTCAGCCAGCGTGACTGATTCAGTGGGCCACACTTCAGACCAGCAACTTCCTTGCTCAAATCTCCTGTCTTGAGAGCTTTGATCAGTAGGTAGCAGTTCTTCTGGTCAGTGCTAAGATTCTGTACAATGTCTTCTGGCAGTTCAATTATATCTTCTCCTGACAGAGCCTTGAAGCTAAAGTTGACAGGTATGCCATTGATCTTCTCCAAAAGTTTTCCTATTGGGCCACTGAACCCAGACTTGTGCGTGTAGGGACCATCAAGCTTGATGATCATGTGCCTGAGGCTGAGTTCATTAATATGCAACTGGCATATCAGCCAGTGACACTTGTGACCGAGCAGTCTCTCCAAGTGAGTGATTGGCTCCTCCATCAGGTCCTGTGTTTGTGTTGGTGGAGTCACCACCAAGGACCACAATAGTATCTTTAGCACCATGAGCACTAATCCACTCAAACAGAGCCTGAGCTATCTTCAGTGCAGGTTTCTCATTTCCTTCAGGTACTTCTGATGTACAATGGAAGAGATACTTCCCCTCAGGTTCCCAGGTAACACTATAGTGCTCTTCAGTTGTAATATCAGGATGGAAGCGGCCAGTTTCTTCACTGTACCTCATGATCTTTGTCTTCTTATCTTGTTTTCCATCAAAGAAAATTCTCTTGATCTCCTCTCCCTCTGTCCTTTTCTCCAGTGCCTCCACCGAGGCACCTATTACAGACTCCTTGCCCCTCCACATCTTCATCCTGTAAACAGTTAGATATGCCTTATCAGCAGATAAATGGCCAGCTTTGATGAGATCTTGCAAGAAACCAGTTGCAATGGCTGCTGCAGGAGTGTTTGCCACCTTGAACCTGACTGCAGCCGCAGCAGTGCTTGAGATATCCATGTAGTTCCTCCTGGCAGAGGTGGAGACTTTGCCAGTGTTGACACTGGAGCTTGTGCCTGGTGCAGTACTGGAAAAATCTGTGTCAGCAGTAGGAGCTGCTCTGCCTGGAGACTCTTGCAAGGAAGTCACCTCATCTTCATCATCATCACCATCATCAGCTCTAAGCAGTAGCTCCTTTTCTTCTTCCTCTTTTCTGTTTCTCTTCTCAGCTGCCTTCTGTTCTTCCTCCTTCCTCTTAGCAGCCTTCACCTGCTTCACTGTTTCCTTCACATCAACAGATGCCATCCGAAAGCCAGAAACTTCTGAGGTTTTGATCCTCTGGTAATGGAGCCACTCTAGCTCTAGCTTTGGAGTCTTCTGAGGCAGAGGACAGTCACAGTTGACATGAACTCTAGCAGCACAGCCAGAGCAGCCAGATGCTTCAGTTCCACAGAAAGTGATATCATGTCTGCAGGTTGTTATGTCAAACAATGTATCAAGTTCAGATATTCTCTTCTCTCTCTTTGCAGCCTTCACTCTGCCATTCACTAGGTCGATCATTTCATTCCACCTGACAAGAATCTTCCTGGCAATGGATCTCTCTTGAATGATTACAGGAGGAGTGAACTTAGCATTGCTTTTGCGCCACTGTGCCAGTACCAGTGACGTCAAGTCCTTAGCCAAATCTTGCAGAGGGTACTGAGCTCTCTTCATATCATCCAGAAGCAGCTTCTCTTCCTGGAGGAGGATTCCTCTCTGAAACACAGCTCTCCAGGTTGGAATTTCTGTGGGAAATAACTGCTTGCCTGGGCCCATCAGATCACTCAGCTTTGAACCAGAACTTTTTCTGGTCTTTCGTCCTTGCTTAGCCATGGTGGCTACACAATTTTCACCAAGCTTTGAATCTGAAACAGAAATTTATCACAGTGAAACTCTAGTAGCCTATAACAGCTGTTACAATGGTTTTGTTTGGTAAGAAACCGGTCTGTTACATTTGTACTACAGTGTATGTCCTGCACAGCTGTAACGTATCTGAAGGATCCCGACACCAACATCAAGAGTCTGCACAATCATCCATTAGTTCGATCTATGTTCATAAGGTTCAATGCTACACTGCCTTCTTCAGCACCGGTAGAACAACTTTTTTCCTTTGCAGGTACCACTCATTCTTCTTAGAGAGGAAAATTATCCGCCCAATTATTCGAAAGCCTTGTACGTATGAAGGCCAATGGCTGCAGCAAGTAAGCGAATTATGCCCCGCAAAGGTGTGTGTGTGTGTGTGTGTGTGTGTGTGTGTACAATTACATTTGTGTACAATGGTTAATGTGTGTACAATTGCAAAGTATTTGAAATGTATTTAAATACATTTTGGAGTATTATATTTAGTATTTAAATACATCCTCATAATCTGTAATGTATTTGGTATTTAAATACTTTTTTTGGAAAGTAATGTATTTAGTATTTAAATACATTTGTATGTATTTGTGCCCATCTCTGCTCTTAGTCTTAGTATTAGGCAGAAAGGTCGTGATTCTAGTGGTATGGTGCCATTTGAGAAGAGGGAGTTGGGGGGATGGGGTAGGGGGAACAGGATTAGTGTAGGTCTCTATGTTGTAGTATACAGCAATGCATGATTTATTTTTAGGTTTGCCATCTTTCATGAGGAAGTACCCAATCCGCTTTATACGTTTCATTACCCGTAGGAAAATAAATTTCACCGCATCTATGCTTGAATTCGCCGTTCTCATTCATCGTATGAAACATTCCACATTCGCAAATCTTTTTCTTTCTGCACATAACATTCGTCTTATGTAGATAAAACATTCACTATTGAAAAACATCTATCTCTAGTCATTACAATCTCTCTTCCCAGCTTCTATCCCAAGGTTTATGCATCTAGGGCTTTTACACTGAGCGCATACTATATGACAATCCTTACGCTGTTTCAGCAACTCATTCGTAAACTCAAGGCATCCCTTACACCAGTGGTGGCCAACCTTTTTCTGTGGCGTGCCACTATTTGACTTGAAATTGTGGAATGTGCCAATTTGAATAATTTAGTGTCTGTAAATTATAAAATAAATTATTTTCCAAAATTTGGCTGCTCATTACAATCACTCGCAGCTAATTCTTTGTCGTCCGCGTGCCACTAGAAATAGCTACGCGTGCCGCCACCCTGCCTTACACAAATCGTGGTGACGTCCACACTTACGACTTCTGTCACAGCTAACGTAAAGCTCTCTAATATGACGAATAGGAAGCTAGGTTGCATTTGCCAAGCCTAAAATGAGCAAAGGTATTGTTCAATCTGTCACACGACTCTTAAAAATATACGCTGTCCTGCCTTGCCTATCCAATCCAAACACAACAATTCGTATTCCCATCTCTTGCTCCACCTTCACTAACTCTTCAGGACTCATATTACAGACAAAATTAAGACCACAGCATCTACCAAGTTTGCGCGAGTGATCTATAACCGTATATAACCAAATGTTTTTGGCTACCATGTTTAGAACAGTAATCATATGCGCTAAAATTACAGCCATAAAAACGCAACCACGTCGATGTTTGTGTGTTGTCTGTAAATATCTCGTGAAATAAAGTTTAAAGTGTACCGTTTAAAGTGTACCATATGTATATGGCTGTATCCAAGAATTATATAGAACTTAATGCTCATTATACACGTACATTAATAATAGACTATAACATACATATGTAATTTTGTACATACTGTACCTACCAGATATGGCTCCAAAGACTGCTTAAAGTGGAACCTCATCCTTTTTGGGGCTCCTCCTGGGTAAAGCTGAGGTTGATGATGAGGTTGAAGGTGGGCTCTGGGGTGTTGAGGGAGTTCTTTCAACCTTCTGAAGTAGGTAAACAGTAATGTCTCCATAGCCCTCTTCTTTTTTTCTTGGTACAACTACCTGAAACAACGACTGAGATTTTCGAAACCCCTGCTAAATGCGCAGCTCCGCTCCATGTTGGAGTCATTCTCTATTGCAATTTCCTTTGTTGCATTGAGGTGTGAGAATAAATCTGACAGTTGTTTGGTGGATAGCTGCTTGCAGGGTGGCAATTTACTTCTTCAACTTCCTCCTCCTCTGCTCGTTCTTCTCGGCGCTAGTGAGGCGCCGAAGAACGCCTGTACAATTTAGGCCGGGTCGAAATCTAGTCAGAATTATGTTTTTTAGATGGGCACTATGTGGGGTTTATGAAATGATATCCTGACCAACATACTCCAAAAGAAAGTTTATGCTCCCCTCCGTACCACTAGCATACTCCCTCTTATTTTTGGCTCCGCCCCCAAATTAAAAATAGTATCATAAATCAAAATGGAGATCATTTAGAGCATTTTCTTATAGAGATGACCCCCCTTAAAATTGCATAATATACCTCATGTGCAATTTTCAGGCAATTATCCAAAATATTTCAAATCCTTGAAAAATTGCCGCATCCCCAAAAAGTGTTATCAGTATATAGAAGAGGGTGGCATAAACTTTAGTTTGGAGTACTGATTGCCTAGGAGACCAATTCATAAACCTCATATAGGCCTAGTATATTTGTCTGAAAAGAAAACAATTAGTCTATTGTACCATTTATTACACAAAACAGCTTTGAAGTAAAAACAAAATTTAATTTAAAAATTACCTTCACAATTCACTAATTACTTGTGGATGTGCCTTGGCCCCATTGGCTTTTCCATTCAAACTGTGGCAGTCTTTTTCTTGATTCCAGTTGATTGAGGATAAATTTGTGCCGATTGCCGTAGCCAATCCTTTGTTCTGATGCTTTTGTCACTAAGTTCACTGCACTTTCCACGCTTTGACTGTGGCATGAAAAGGCAGCAATTTTCAACGGTTCTGTTCTTGTATGCAGTAGCTCTTCATTGCTGAAATTCCTTATCAAAGGTGGAGGATTGATAGCTTCCTTTCTCCAGTCAATCATCTCATAGTAGTCTTTGGAATCGAAATTTAGAGATTTAGGAAGCTCAAAATTTCGTGTGCCACTGAAACGTGTCCGACTGAGAAGTATCTTCTGAAGAGCATCTTCTCTGACATGTTGTCTGCTATCAGTAAACATTGACAGTAGGATAACTTTGGGATTGGCAAAATAGGCATTATTACGAAACACCGGTTCCATAATAATGCGATGTTTTTCTTCCAATCCTCGCATCAAGACAATCAAATGAAAAAAATTCCGTGCTCCGTCAGTAGCTTTAGGATGGGATTTGATATGAAACCATCCAGGAGCATATGATTTCATGACGATGGTTACCAGTTCTTTCAGATTTTGTTCGGGATGCAAAGTCGATACATATAAACGAAGAATCCGGTTTGCTCGGGTAATCCAGCGAGCATGATGAATGGCACCTGGAGACCTGCGGCTAGACTTTCAGATACCCATCCAGATTGCACTGCTAGGCACATATCATAGAGATACTTTTGATCACTGCTCAACTCTTTCACGACATTCGGTGGTATATCTTGGACGTTGCCCTGAACTGGTGAAAATGCCACTAGGTCTAAAATGGTTAAATTACATTTCAATTTGGCTCCAATTGAACCTTTAAAGGTATTTGGCCCTGATGTTTTTCCGTCTATGGTTTCAAATATGTGTCTGAAGGGGAGTTCATTCATATGTAAAAGACACACGAGCCATTGAACTGATCTATGCAAAAAAATTTCAATCAATTTTATGGTACCAGCAATTCTACCAGTATTGACAGCAGTACCGTCGCATAGCAGAGCATTGAGAGTGTCGATGCTCGCTGAATCAATTAAGAACGTTATAATTTCATCAGCTATACACCGAGCATTTCCTGCGTCAGGGCAGAGATGGTCTACATAGATACCTCCAGGGTCTTTGATCAGCACATAATGTTCTTCTTTCTCTTTTCCATGCTTGGTTAACTTATCATCCTTTCTTCCATCAAGCCCTATACATTCAATATTCACATCTTCACATCTAGATCTAACAATATTTTTCTTGCCTACACGAATTCTCTCTCTTTCTATTTTCTTCCTATCAAGCATGTTAGATTGATCGATTATTCCCATATCTTTCAATGCATTAACAATAGCTGCTGTAGCTCTCGAACTCACACGGTAACGGTCTGCCATCAATGGTAATTCATTGTATGAATACCTATTTTGATCATTTTCAATCAATTCCACATCGGGCACGAATTCTAGCTCATTGTCACTGTCTTCTATATCTTCGCTAAAGTCATCTACTGAAGAAGATGGTACAACTTCCATAGCCTCTGCCATTTCCACTTGTGACCTTTGTTGCCTCTCTTGTTCTTCTCTTGCTCTTGAGAGGGATCGTCTCTGGACAGCGGCAGCTTCACGATCAAATGGCCCTAATTGATTTATTCTTTGCTTTTGGCCTACAAATGACTCCCACTCTACCATTGGGATTTTTACCTCGCATCGACAAAACGGACTTTCTATTCCTTTATCATAACATTTGCAAGTACAAATGTCAAACATTTCATCATATGAAGCAAGTTTTTTAGCAAAATTTTCATTCCTTTGACGTAGAGGAACCTTGTTCAAGGAAAGAGCTGATCTGATTAATCTTTCCACTGCAGAAGAAATAGATCTTTCTTGAATGACAGGGAAAGAGAACATGGCCCAAATATCTTGAAGATCTTTGGTAACTATATTGTAGCAATCGTTCGCAGTTGCTGATCCCCTTGACTTGATTTTTTCTCTCTTTTGAATGAAGAAATAGTGTCTGACAACGTCTGCCTTCGTAGGAATCATTGATCGGCGGAATTCAGTGGCAAAACCAAAAGCTGCATTCGAAGATTTGTTTCTGGTTGACATTTTTTCAACCTTTATAAAAAATTAAAAATCCACCTTTTATAGAATCATGCATGGATCATGAGTAAATCTAAAGAGCATAAATTCTTATAATTCCTGTAAAAATATATGATAATTAGAACATGAAATTTATTGGTAGTGAATTTGAAATTCAACACACAGCTCAGTAAATTGATTACACATAAACGATGTTTATGTGTAATCAATTTTCTGATACAGCAAATATTTTGAGAAAATACGCGTGGTGAAAATTTTGAGAAATCCAAATTTTTTAGGTAATTGGCTGAAAATTGCACATGAGATATATTATGCAATTTTAGGGGGGTCATCTCTATGAGAAGATGCTCCAAATTGTCTCCATTTTCATTTATGAGACTATTTTCATTTTTGGGGCGGAGCCAAAAAAAATAGGAGGGAGTATGCTAGTGGTACGGGGGGGGGGAGCATAAACTTTCTTTTGGAGTATGTTGGTCAGGACCCCAATTCATAAGCCCCACATAGTGCCCGATCTGCCCCCAGAAATTCGACCCGGCCTACTGTACATACTTACATATACGCGAGCGCAAATAGTTCCACCAGCCGATTGGTCGTTTGTTAAATCGCGTAAACGTGGATAACGGTCACGTATACCGAATAGCTTCCCTATTTGTTGATCGTGTATAAGCGAATCCGCATTAATCTAGTTCACGTATAAAGAGGATTTACTGTGTATATAATTTAATAATTATTTTGTATATTTAAAAAAATTGTAAACAGTTTTGTGAAAATGCCCGAAGTATATGGGCGGAACCTATAATATATATATATATATATATATATATATATATAGAGAGAGAGAGAGAGAGAGAGAGAGAGAGAGAGAGGAGAGAGAGAGATCCAAGGCAATAGTTTCATATTTTTTGAAGTATTATGAACAAAATTTCTCAATGTGAGAGAAATTCTTTTACGAATTTGGAGAAGTTTTCTGAAAAGTGGATTAAATCTACTTTTTATTGTCACTTTATAATCTGAATTCAATTTCTCGTAATTGAGACTCTTCACTTAAAATAATTATTGATCGCAATAGACTATTGATCCGCAATAGACAATAAAATAAAAATATCCCTGTACTGCCGACTTAAGAAATAAGAAAGCGTGTTCTTAACATTTATTAAACAACCTACCAACTACCAAAATTTTGCTAACCAGATCCAAAGAACACAGATTTAACCTAAGTAAAATGCAGGGTGGTCCAAAAGCCCCAATCTATTTTCCTGAAATAACAGTATTTTAGGATAAAAATGTAGTAACATAATTAGATGTACAGACCCTGGCCAAATTATTAAACTCAGTAGTAGCAGAAAATTTTCTTTAACGAAACAATCTATATTTTTTCCATTTTATATTTATTGTTACGTATATTAGGAACTTCTAAATTATTTGTTACTTCCTCCTTAACATAATGTGTGAGTGTGGATGCGAGTGTCAGTCTTGAGGGAGAAGGGAAACAAAGGGGGAATGTGGTGATAAGAAAATCTAACCTCGCACGTCATCTGTAACGCCTTGGGTTGTTTACCATTTATTTCAGTTTCAAAGCACTCTTTACACTGATTGGATGTTGTTTCACAAAGAAGCTTAAATTTGCCTAAATTAATATACTTTTCTATGCTCTACTATAGTTTAGTGTGTGAAATTTTAATTGTACTTTGCTACTTTTCAGATTTGTAGAGTTATTTTCTTTGTTCTTGTTGTAATTGATAATATGGGCCGATTGTGTGATGTGACGCCAGGTAAAAAGGCGCGGATTAGTGGTTTATTGATTGCCGATAATTTTTCACAAAAAGAGATAGCGTGTAAACTGAATGTGTCTCAATCAAGTGTCCGAAAAATCTCGCCAGTCTAGTCAGTCTCGTCAGTGAGTCTAATAATTTGGACAGGGTCTGTTATTTATTTGTCAAGCTTAGGTCTAAGAGTTAACGTGAGCACCATCAGTGTCTCTGCAAATCTCAACTCTGTCCACTGCATTGCGGAACACATTCTGAAGCATCTCTGAGGGTATTAATTTTTAGCGACTTCTGCGACAATTCGGGTTCGCAGATCCTGCAGCTCTGTAACGCTTGTTTTGTAAACCTCAGACTTTATAAAACCCCACGCAAAGAAGTCTAATGATGTTAAATCTGGAGATCGTCCTCCCCAGGACCTGTTTCCATCATGTCCAATCCAGCAATTTGGTAAGAGCTCATCAAGGTACGCCCGAACAATATTCGCATAGTGACATGGAGTTCCATTTTGTTGAAAGACAACAGTGTCGAGAATGCCATCTGAATGAAGCTTGGGTTCAAGAAACTGTTGAAGCATGTCAAAATAAATTGGTCCTGTTACCGTAGCTTCTGCAAAGAAAAAAGGTCCGTAAATCTTCGATCTTGTCATACTCAACCAAACATTAACTTTTTCACAAGCGTAGATACGGCAATTATGTCGATTAACCTTTTCGCATGTGTGGAATGTCGCCTCATCGATGAAGAGAATATGGTTTAATAAGTTTTCAGTATGAATTTTTTCAATCAAGTCTGCGCACATGGCGGCTCGTCTTGGATAATCCTCTTCATTTAACTCATGTAGCACTTGAATATGGTAACTTTTCTTTTTTAATGTTAATTTTAAAATCCTTAGAACAGTCGTTTTTGGTATGCTCAGTCTACGTGATGCTGTGGGAGTTGACATTCTAGGATTTGTTTCAAAGGTATCTCTTACAAATTTAACATTTTCTTGAGAGGTACTTGCACGTCCAGAGTTTGCTTCATTATGAACAGATCCTGTTCTTTTAAATTTATTGACCAGCTCGCGAATTGCTTTGTCTGTAGGTCCTGGTTTGTGAAATCTTCTTTCGAATTTTTCTCGAATTTCTTTGCACTTCTTCTCTTGGATGTGTAGTGTTACTACCATCACACGTTCTTGTACATCCATATGACCCGTAGGAAAAACAAAGAAATATCATTATTTCAGCAAAATAGATAGGGACCTTTGGACTACCCCGCACATCAACACTGCATAGCAGAGCACAAAGAGGGGCAAATTACTTCTATACAGACCGATTCAAATTCTTTTTCAGCGACAATGACAAAATATGAAATTAGCTGAGGAATTCTTATAAAATAATTAATACAAACATAACATTTAATGAACTTTCACCTCACTTAATTATATTCCATTGATGAACTCCACCATTCACTTGAACTTTAAATATACATCAATACTTTTATAAGTTATTTTTCATCTCCAATCTTAAATATTAATTGTTGTTTTCGAAACAATATTATTATTTTTACAGAAAGAAATTTTGCATTTCTCAATTTACTTATTTTGTATTTTATGGACGAGTCTCATAAACAAGACCAAAGTAATAAGTTGAAAATTTAATTTAATTTTTATACTCAAGTTAAAAATAAAAAAATTATTTTATTTTAAAAGCAGCAACTATTTTCCTTTCAAGAACAATTCTGAGAAAATAAAACATTGAGAATAAGACACTGTTTACGAATGTTGGGAAAGAACACGAGAAAAAATATTATTGTCGTAATAAGAAACCTTGAGGAAAGAGGGATGATTTTCACCAAACGTCCATTAGCAGCCTACTTAAAATGTCTTCTCAATTAGAACCAAAGATACGAGTACAGTGTAAAGTTTAGTTGAGCTATATTGATCCACGCAGACCACCGATATTAAAAATTTAATTGGCCCATGTGTGTATATATATATATATATATATATATATATATATATATAATGCGCCTCGGTGGTGCAGTGGTTAGTGTCGCTGACTACGAATCCATCGGCCCTGGGTTCGAGACCCGGTGACGGCACCCGGCGCGCAGCAAAACCCAGCTGTTCATCCTTCCACACAATAAAGAAAGTAGTTGGTAGATAAATAGGTACCCTGGGTGCCCTAGTGATTAAGACGCTGGGCTGCTGGTGGGGCGTGGTTCGGATTCCACGTTAAACTGTAGGTATAAGGTGGAGTGAAAAGCTTGACCTTCGTCAGAATGAACAATTCGAGCGGAAGCTAACCAAAGGTTAAACCAAAGGTGTAGGCATATATATATATATATATATATATATACAGGGTGTTTCATAACATGTGGGACGCACTTTCAGGATGGATTCAGGACCTGAAAACAATGAAAATGTTTATATAAACATATGCCCGAAATCGCTTTGTTTCCGAGTAACAGCCCGTTATGTGTTCTAGCAAGTATCCGCCTTACCTTTAAAGGAAGTGCTCAAAATGACCGCTTGCGCTTGAATTCACGCCTCATCATAGACTGCCTGACGCATCCAAACATTCCAGGTATTGCTCAGATTTTCTGGCATCATTGTTCTACACGTTGGCAAAGCATTTCAACGTTGTCAACTCAACAGTTCTGGCGCTGATTGGTCTACCACCATCTGAAACTCGCTTGTTGAATGATCCTGTATCACCAAGACGCTCACCTATTCTCTGAAAGGTCTTCTTATCTGGTAGACGGCGATTCGGAAATTTTTCCGCATACAGACGTCTTATTGCGGCCGCATTACACTCGACAAGTCCATACATGAGATGCATGTCTGCCATTTCTCTGTTTGAATAAGCCTCCATTCTCACTTCAAATGCACACTGTCACTGAATAGCACAAAAACTGTTAAGGGTTTTTTTTTCACTGGACTGCACTTACTCACGGTTAGAAGTTACGAATACGAACAGTGAAACACCGCGATGCACCTCTGACTGACTGATGGCTCTACACTCATCGATATTGAAACATGTCATAGAGTGTACGAAACATTACAATCGGCAAGACCATACATGAAATAAGTCTCGTACACACTCACAAACATTGTCGGCAAGCAGTGTTTGTAAAGAGTTTGCGGAAAGAATTGCTGGAACACAAAACGGGCTGTAACTCGGAAACAAAGCGATTTCGGGCATATGTTTATATACACTTTTTTCATTGTTTTTAGGTCCTGAATCCATCCTGAAAGTGCGTCCCACATGTTATGAAACACCCTGTATATGTATATATATATATATATATATATATATATATATATATATATATATATATATATATATATATATGCATTTAACTGCAATGACCACGCAGTATATAAATGAATAGAAACGACGTGTGCAGAGACGCTCCTTATTTACGTCGTTTCTATTCATATATATATATATATATATATATATATATATATATATATATATATGTGTGTGTGTGTGTGTGTGTGTTGTGTGTGTGTGTGTGGAATAGTAATTAGTTTGCAATGGGTCACAGATATTATGATACCAATCAAGGAAAGTTATACGTCACGCTGCTTTTGGCTTTATTTAAATAAGATAAATTATGAAAAGTGATGAACAAAAATACGAGATAAATATCGTTGAAATTACAATGATTAATTATATTTCATCGTTTTAGTTACAATTAGTTAGTTGTAATGTCACTATAATTACAAACAATACACGGTGCCAATTAACAATGAAAAAATGCGCAGAAAACAATTTTAGTTGTAACTAAATGTTAACGTCATAACAATAACTTTTGGTTACCCGTACAAATCAATGAATAAAAGTGTTTGGCAAATCACTGAGGCAACAGTTCGGACTATATTAATTGCCAATGTGCTCGTATCAGAGAAAAGCGAGCTAAATCGACCGTTTGAGTGTGAATTGAAAGCGAGAAGTGTTGCATGAAGGAAGACTGAGAAATAACTACTCGTGTACTTCTTCAATGAAAGGTTATCGAGTTGTAGCTTTTGTCCTGGAGGAAGTCGAGCGTTTCTGACGGTAAATCAAAGAGACATTTATTAGTAAACAAAATTATTGTATGCTTATATACTTGGTACATTTCATTATGGACGCTTTCCTGACGTCTCTTGTTTTTCGAAACTTAGTCACTTTCGACAGACGTAAAAATCGAGGGCATTATTAGAATTGAGAAGTTATTATAGCCTTTAAACGTTTGGTACCGTACCATGATTTTCCCGACGGGAAAATGCCGCTCTCGATCATAGGAGGTAACCGTGTTGTAGGTCACTATATATGTAATCGCAGAGACTGGACTGTTCCCAGGGAACCGATATTAAAGATAAGAAGGATAAACAACGCCCAAATCAGCATTATGAAGCTGTAATAATTAAATCCTCGTATGTAAATTGATATGAGCGTTGCTCATCGCTTAACTTCGCTGATCTAACGGGAAGCGACATTCTAACGTGCCACGACGAAACCCTATTTAATTTCACTCTCAAAAGGTACGCATGCACGAGCCTGCTCTAGAGATTGTTTACTTTAATTTAAAATACGTGCTCAGCCTGAACACTAGGGTGGAGCGAAAAATACTTTTTTTCTAGTATGAAGTTCTAATAGTGATTAAAAGTTGCATTTAGTGGACGAAATATGCCTGCAAAAATATGAGTTCATTTGTTTAAAATTTTCAGCTCCCACCAGGGGGCTAAATTTAACACAATTTTGTGTAAAAAGGGAAAAAATGCTTCTATTTTAGGTTTGTCAAACTATTATAAAATTTTATCTTAGAATTATCTAATAGTTTGATTAAGATTCTTAAATGATAGGAATTCGTTTTGTAAAAATGTCTTTTCATATGCTTAATATCTTCAGCTGCCACAAGAGAGCTGAAGTTAACACAATTTAGAGTAACTGAGTCATGTTGAGACTACACTGAATGTTGTGGGGGAGGTTTGGGGAGGGTTGTGGGGGAGGGTTTTGGTGTGAAGGAATTTCTTTCTGTGAGTCATTAGAACAGTGTGTTAACACTTGTCTTCTTAGGTAGTAGGCCTAGTCGCTCAGTTGATCGGAGAGTTTTTTAATATGATCGGAATATTATAAAACTTTATTTTAAAGTGATTTATATAGAGATAATATTGATTTTATTATAAAATGCTTGTTATAATGTATTATATAATTTTAGTTTATTTATATAATATATTATATATTTATATAATATATTATATATACTTATAAAATATATTATATATTAATTATATAATGTTTTGATGTTACAGGATATTTTGTGATTGTGAATTTTTCTTAAAAATATTATGGCATCAAATACTAAATATAAACATTTCACTAGAGAACATATGAAGTGTGCCATATTTGAAGTACCTTGTGAGATGAGTGATATGCAACTACCAACTTATAACTGCATTATGAAAGATTACCTTTTCACAAAACATTTAGTGAAGGAGCAGATGAATAACAAGGAGCCTTCATTTTCTGAAATAGCAGAGGCAGTTTCCAAAAAGGTAGAAAATATTTGGAAGAAGGCCTCTTTGCCAATAGTTTCACATACACGCGTTTTACAGATGATGCGAGTGTACCATGATAAATACAGGTCCTTATTAAAGCCATACAAGTCACGCAAGGATCAGCCTAAGTACAAAAATCAGCTTGAAGAATTTGAAAACTCTTCAAAATGCACTTTGTTTGACATCTGCACCTGCAAATGTAAGGAGTTTAGGAGATGCTCATGTGAAAAGAGTAAGAAAGTCCCTCCAAAAGAGCAGGATTTTTTAAATGACCAACGAACACGCAGAATAATGGTGATAGGAAGCCTTGACATAGCACACACAAGACGATTACAAGCAAGAGAACATCGAAAGGAAATGGAAAAAGCACGTCTGGAATCCTCACAAACAACTAGTGCTGCTAGTATAACCAATACGTCCAACTTACAAATCGAAACAGAGACAAGTGAACTTCAACAACTAGAAGAGATATCTGAAGATAATGAGGAAGATACAACCTCGACTCAATATGTAATATCAGAACAACAGATGCGTGAGCCACTGCTTTCATTAGCAATTACTTGTGATAGATTTAAAATGTCGGACAGAGCTGGGGCTGCTATTGCTTCTGCAGTATTGGCAGATCTTAAAATTGTTACTCCCGAAGACAAAGGGAATATTATAGACAGAAGTAAGCTAAGACGTGAAAGACAAAAACAGAGAAAGGAACTACAACAGATAGGAGAGCCAAAAACCATGCGGGGATTATACTTTGATGGCAGAAAGGATAAAACAATGATTCAAGTCCAGGAGAGTGATGGCTCTAACCACCAAAGAACCAAACGCGAAGAGCATATCAGCATAATATCTGAACCACACTCTCTGTACTTTGCACATGTGACACCTTCCAGTGGCAAAGCTAAATACATTTGCACAGCGCTAGTGAATTGCTTGAAAGAAAGGAATGTTGATATAGGGAACATCGTTGCAGTTGGCTGTGATTCGACAGTGGTTAACACTGGTAGTATTGGAGGCACAATAAGATTACTGGAAGAAGCCTTTAATAAGCCATTGCAGTGGCTGATATGCCTTTTACACCTTCATGAACTTCCATTGCGCCATCTGTTTCATCACTTGGATGGTACCACTACTGGACCAAGAGCATTTTCAGGAGAAATTGGCCGAGCACTTTCAGACTGTGAAAAGCTTCCCATAGTTAACTTCAAACCCATTGAAATTCAAGAGGACATGTGTGAAGTTGATGTAGATGACATAAGTACTGACCAGAAATACCTTCTTGAAATTCACAAGGCTATATCAAGTGGAACATTCTCAAAGAGTCTTAGTCATAAGAGTCCAGGCAATATATCACATTGAAGGTGGCTCACCACAGCAAACAGGACTCTGCGGTTATATGCAAGCACAGAGAATCCTTCAGGCAATTTACAAGAATTAGCTACTTTCATTGTTAGGGTATTCGCACCAATGTGGTTTCAGATAAAGCGTAAACCATTATGCCAATATGGTGCTAAACATATGTGGCATATGATTGCAAGAAGCCGGTATCTCCGTGAAGAGCTTAGGAGAGTACATGACTCAGTCATTCAGCGAAATGCATATTACGCAAATCAAGAAAACATTCTCATTGCAATGATAGCTGATGAAAGGGAGCATGTGCGTCAGTTTGGATTTAGGCGTATCATAAAAGCAAGGGCATGCATTCAAGAAACAGATGTTATCAGGTATTTTAAGGTGCCAGAAATAAATTTTTATGCCAAAGACTATACAGATCTCATTATGTGGCAAGATTTTCAGATAGCAGAACCACCGATAACCAAAGGAGTTTCTCTTGATGATATTGAATCATGCATCAAACATGATACTACTCTTCATTCAGAATTATTTCAGTTTCCATGTCATACACAAGCCGTAGAGAGATGCGTCAAGCTCGTTACAGACGCTGCTGGATCAGTCTGCGGACCTACAAACAGAGACGGTTGGATTCGTGCTACATTAGAATCAAGGAAAAAACAGCCAAAATTTGACACAAAAGCAAAATACTAAATAGTCTTCAGCAAGAACCCTTTCTAGAGGGAGGTTGGTTGGGGAAAGGGTGGTAACTCCGCTAAGGCACGAAATAACGTTTCTTAACTGTCTCAAGCCAGTATAAAGGAGGAGAGACATCCTAATTTATTACTGTTCCCTTTTTCAAGTAAATACAGAATCATACTTAATTGTCATTTTTAAGTTAACTTCAGCCCTCTTGTGGCAGCTGAAGATATTAAGCATATGAAAAGGCATTTTTGCAGAATGAATTCTTATCATTTAAGAATCTTAATCAAACTATTAGATAATTCTAAGATAAAATTTTATAATAGTTTGATAAACCTAAAATAGAAGCATTTTTTCCCTTTTTACCCAAAATTGTGTTAACTTTAGCCCCCTGGTGGCAGCTGAAAATATTAAACAAATGAACTCATATTTTGGCAGGTATATATCGTCCACTAAATGCAACTTTTAATCACTATTACAACTTCATACTAGAAAAAAAGTAGTTTTCGCTCCACCCTACGTGAACACGTCATGTAACTTGACCTTATAGTCGAATTTCCAATTGCGCTTTACACCTGACTTTGTAATGAGTAATGTGATTAGTTTTGCATCAAAACTTGATATCAAATAACCGATAGGTTAGGGAGGCAGGAACGAAATATTATTATTATTATTATTATTATTATTATTATTATTATTATGCAAGAATTAAAGGAATTAAAGGAATGTTATATCGGCATTTCTGGGAATTCAAGATGAAATACTCATAAAATTCTTGGATGGCTTCAGTCGCCATCTCGATCCAAAGAGCTTTCAGATGCGATTTTCGCAAAAAAATTTAAACCGAAATGAGATTACCTCTTACCTCTTTGATGCGTCTTCCATTCAAATTATTCGTGAATCTGATTGTGCTTTCTTGTTATTTGATGGAGGCAAATTCTCGTTCACAATTTAGGCTCATTCGTTTTCTTTCTTTTATATATATATATATATATATATATATGTGTGTGTGTGTGTGTGTGATGCAAACCCACAAGGAAAAAGGGGAAAAAAAAATCATCCCATATATATGTTACAGTCAAAGTGTGTAACCAGCCATTTCGCGCAATGGCTGAAACTTTTAGTAATTTCGCGAAATGGCTGTTTCACTTGGTCATTTCGCGAAATGACTAAAATCTTCAGCCATTACGCGAAATGGCTGAAATTCCACCTTGGTCATTTTGTGAAATGGCTAAAATTACTTTTGTCATGAATTCATAGAAATAACAAACATCACAATAAAATTGGAAACCTTTATTTAACTAACTAAATCTGCTAAAACATACATACATCCACAGGTCTGTTCAAATAAGTGAGAAACACTCTTCAAATACACCGGGCATACAGTTGACCTAACCAGGCAAATGATCTTGTAAGTTGTGCTATTTTTGTTAATTTTAACGAAAATAACACGACTTAACCTAACCAATTGTCAAGGGCATACAGTTGACCTAACCGGGCCTTCAATGGCGGACATCGGAATAACATTGAAGGCCCGGTTAGTATTTGAAAACCTCTATATTGAAAATTCAAATTCAAATGTTCACATGTGCTCAAATGTGTATTTGAAGAGTGTTTCTCACTTATTTGAACAGACCTGTGGATGTATGGATGTTTTAGCAGATTTAGTTAGTTAAACAAAGGTTTCCAATTTTATTGTGAGGTTTGTTATTTCTATGAATTCATGACAAAAGTAATTTTAGCCATTTCACGAAATGAACAAGGTGGGATTTCAGCCATTTCGCGTAATGGCTGAAGATTTTAGTAATTTCGCGAAATGACCAAGTGAAACAGCCATTTCGCGAAATGACTAAAAGTTTCAGCCATTACGCGAAATGGCTGGTTACACACTTTGACTGTGATATATATATATATATATATATATATGCGCCTCGGTGGTGAAGTGGTTAGCGTCGCTGACTACGAATCCATCGGCCCCGGGTTCGAGACCCGACGGAAGCCGGCGCGCAGCAAAACCCAGCTGTTCATCCTTCCACACAATAAAGAAAGTGGTTGGTAGATAAATGGGTACCCTAGGTAGCCTAGTGGTTAAGACGCTGGGCTGCTGATGGGGCGTGGTTCGGATTCCATGTTAAACTGTAGGTCTAAGGTGGAGTGAAAAGCTTGACCTTTGTCAGAATGAACAATTCGGGTGGAAGCTAACCAAAGGTTAACCAAAGGTTATATTTATATATATATATATATATATATATATATATATATATATATAAAGAAGCGCCCCTGCCATAGAAGAAGAAGAGAGCCAAAATCAAGGTCCGGGGTATATCTGTCTATTATCTGTCTATTATGAAGCAAGTGCCTCCATTTGTGTGTTCGATTTATGGTATAATAAAGAATGATGGATGGTCACATTTATGACTACGATCTCTTTTATAGAAGATTTAGAGTATCACCCAAAAGGCGTCATAACGAGGGTTATTTCAGAAACTATACCTGAAGCTCCGCCATTCATTCAGAGTTGAGGTACAACGACTGATTTTCATCACCACGGTTGAGAATCACGAGATATCAAAGACAAGTAAAAGAGAATGAAAATAAAGATTTTTTAAGACATTCTCTCTCTCTCTCTCTCTCTCTCTCTCTCTCTCTTTTTCTCTCTCTCTCTCTCTCTCTCTCTCTCTCTCTCTCTCTCTCTCTCTCATATATATATATATATAAGAATTATGAAGAGTGTCTTCAAATTTCTTAGCATATTTATTTAAACCAGACGTTTCGTTCCATCCTTGAAACATCTTCAGTGAAATTTAGCGAAACGAGACAAATGAAACAATGTAAAGAAACAGATAAAATAAAACCGAATAACGAATACAACAACAAAATAATAAACAGAATTATATTATAAACATTATCGAAAAATACAATAAACATCTCCAACAAGAGACGATGGAAAAAGACTAGTTCCTCGTTCAAAAAAAAAAAGGGGGAGAACATTTGGAAAAGTAAGTGGTTGGTTGGTCACTTAACATAAATTTGATTAGGTAGTTATTCCATGTAAAGGTTAACAGATAATGTCCGTTCATTAATTAAGAGATGGTTTCTGAGTTTTAATATATAGAGATTCCAATGTTTTCAAACTAAGCTTCTTCGAATTAGTTTCTAAACTTGAAAAGTTGTTTGCGACTATCGGATGAGAAGTATTGAAACGATAATAAATAATTACACTGTTCAACAATTTTTTTTTCTCAGATGATAGTAATTGTTTCCTTTGCATCTTTCATCTCTGATTACGAAAATGATAACGAAATGTTACTGTCACGTCAGGTTTTTGAGAAATTTGGGATTCAATTCTTGACCAGATTTGTATATAGATAATAAATTAGTTAAATTGTTAAAACTGCAACTACCCCAAAGCTGAGAGTATCCCAGCAGAAAATGTTTTAGTTAATGGGCTAATGATGATGGAATTTCTGCTCCTGACACGTTTAAACCTATCGTAACATATTAATTTTCCTTCTGTGTTATCTGTCATAGAGGGCTACTTGCAGTTATGAGTCATTCAGTCTGCTGCAAGCTGCTTCATGGTGCCGTATTGGTGCGGGTCTGTTTATGTGCAGTGAAGTTTGATTTTATAGTTTTTTCCATTTTCCTAATCATTTAATTGTGGACGTGTTACACAAAATAGCGCCTTGAAGGAAAAAAGGATAATTTGAAAAGTGACTCCTTTTACATTGGACAGACGGGCAAAGATTTGAACACGCGTGTAAAACAACATCAATATTCCGTTGAACGGGACAGTTGTCTAATACCTTTTATGTCCATTTGTCAGAGCTGTCCCATTGTATTCATTGGAATAATTCTTCAATTTTGTTTTCCTCAAGCAACATTGTTAATGGAAACATTCTTGAATCTGCCATTATTTACCTTACAAACAATTTCAACCTTACCCATGGCCCTTTTTTCGCTTGATCCTGTTGTTTTGAATTCATTCAGAACGGATTTAGATAAGAAGGGCAAGGCGCAAAAACTCTGGTAGCTTTTCCATATAAATTGTATGCTCCTCCTACACTATTTTTCTGCACCAATCATATTATTATTATTTTTTTGGTGTTCTATATATATATATAGTCTAAATCCTGTTATTAATCTCAGTATTCCTAAGGACGTCATTAGACGAAAGCGCTTGCGCACTATTTCATGTTTTCTTTCTCCTTTTTCCTTCGTGATATATATATATATATATATATTGACCACACATTCTCCAAATGTTAATTTACTCTGTTAATTAATATTCATTATTCAGTTGGGCCTCAATAAATACAAAACAAAATAAATTTTGCCTTCTGAATTTATTTAATATTTGCAGAAATGTATATATTTTTTTTAATACACCCGAGCGAATGTTTATTATTCGTTCAACAATTTTTTTTTCTCAGATGATAGTAATTGTTTCCTTTGCATCTTTCATCTCTGATTACGAAAATGATAACGAAATGTTACTGTCACGTCAGGTTTTTGAGAAATTTGGGATTCAATTCTTGACCAGATTTGTATATAGATAATAAATTAGTTAAATTGTTAAAACTGCAACTACCCCAAAGCTGAGAGTATCCCAGCAGAAAATGTTTTAGTTAATGGGCTAATGATGATGGAATTTCTGCTCCTGACACGTTTAAACCTATCGTAACATATTAATTTTCCTTCTGTGTTATCTGTCATAGAGGGCTACTTGCAGTTATGAGTCATTCAGTCTGCTGCAAGCTGCTTCATGGTGCCGTATTGGTGCGGGTCTGTTTATGTGCAGTGAAGTTTGATTTTATAGTTTTTTCCATTTTCCTAATCATTTAATTGTGGACGTGTTACACAAAATAGCGCCTTGAAGGAAAAAAGGATAATTTGAAAAGTGACTCCTTTTACATTGGACAGACGGGCAAAGATTTGAACACGCGTGTAAAACAACATCAATATTCCGTTGAACGGGACAGTTGTCTAATACCTTTTATGTCCATTTGTCAGAGCTGTCCCATTGTATTCATTGGAATAATTCTTCAATTTGTTTTCCTCAAGCAACATTGTTAATGGAAACATTCTTGAATCTGCCATTATTTACCTTACAAACAATTTCAACCTTACCCATGGCCCTTTTTTCGCTTGATCCTGTTGTTTTGAATTCATTCAGAACGGATTTAGATAAGAAGGGCAAGGCGCAAAAACTCTGGTAGCTTTTCCATATAAATTGTATGCTCCTCCTACACTATTTTTCTGCACCAATCATATTATTATTATTTTTTTGGTGTTCTATATATATATATAGTCTAAATCCTGTTATTAATCTCAGTATTCCTAAGGACGTCATTAGACGAAAGCGCTTGCGCACTATTTCATGTTTTCTTTCTCCTTTTTCCTTCGTGATATATATATATATATATATTGACCACACATTCTCCAAATGTTAATTTACTCTGTTAATTAATATTCATTATTCAGTTGGGCCTCAATAAATACAAAACAAAATAAATTTTGCCTTCTGAATTTATTTAATATTTGCAGAAATGTATATATTTTTTTTAATACACCCGAGCGAATGTTTATTATTCGTTAAATATATATTTTTGTCTTCTGATCTCATTTAATATTTGCATGCGGGTATTATTTCTTGAAAGAGTTGGCGGCCGTCACGCGCAAGCGCACCGTGTTATCATTAACATATGACGGGTGCATAGAAGCGGGAGGGGTCATTCAAAGGCATGTACTTTTTCTTATTATTAATATCACTGTTATTCATAGTAGCAGTGGGACAACGTGCTGATTTTAGGCTTCAATATATACTGTATATATATATAATATATATATATATATATATATATATATATAGACAACCCTCTCTTAACCACTTAGTTACGTTCCTAGACCTTGGTCATTAACTGAAATTGAAATGGGTCGTAAACCGCGAGGTACTAGTATCTGATTGAAACAACATATATAACACCATATTAATAGGTAAAACAACGTAAATAGTCATTAAGGAGAATTAAAAACCATAAAGAGTGTAGTATAGTTATTATTAAAGTAAATCTAAAGTAAGAAGTACAAAACATTAGTACAATAGGGGAGAGTCGGATACAGTGAGCCACTTTTTGGAAACACGGTTGTACTACAAAAGGAATTTAGGAGACAGACATAAGTTGTAGACTGTTATTCATTTTAATAAACCCGCAAGCTAAACCGCCAGTTAGGTGAAGTTGGAAAAATAATTTCTTGTATATTTTTTTGTTCAGAAAATTTACTTTAGAGTGGTTCAAGGCATCTTGAACCATGTGGTGCGGTACTTTGAACAATGAAATAAAATTTGATTTTAATATCATGTATTGTAACATGTAACTAATTGCAACATCATGTATTGTAAGATCATTATAACAATATACATGAATGTGTTAATAATGCAACAAAACATTGCAATCTTCTAATTAACACCACGTAGAAAATAATTAGTTGTAAAACAATCATTTTTGTAGAGATCATCCTTGAGATTTTCACTGACAATTGTACGTTGAGAGATCAACTGCGAAATGCATCATAGATGCAATTCTTTTAGTGCCACCAGAAGTGATTTTGTAGGCTTGCTCATCGTGTTCGTCTTGAACACCATCAATTTTGGCCACATAATGCAGAGCCTTCTTAGAATTCACTGGAAATAATCTTACCAGTATAAAGTCTCCAGTTTCGGGTTTCTTGTCCATCAAGTTCACTATAACCTCTTCATCTTCACGATGATCTTCCTCATAACTCTCCAGGTTGTGAAATATAAATATATCCTTAATTCTTTCATGATCGTGGGGTACACTGAGCCACAATTCAACCAGCCCCTTTAGGCCTGTTCAAAAATCAACTTTTTCTTATTTTCATAGGTTTCTGTATATTTTCCCATGCATTTTGACCTGAAAAAGCCGAAAATCACAACTATTTTGACCTAGGATGTTGGGAAGCATTGCCGCATGGAGCTTTAAATTTTCTGCCTTGAAATCGGCCAAAGCGCCAATTCCGGGGTCCCTTGAATTATGTTTTGCACTTTAACTTTTGATCTAAACAAGATAGAGCAACAAATTAGGTATCAAATGAAAGAGCATAAAATTAGTAAATAATAATAATAATAATAATAATAATAATAATAATAAATAAATAATAATTAATAATAATAATAATAATAATAATAATTATCTATCATTTTTCAGGAAACAACAGAAACTCAATCAGAATCTAGAAAACCATCTACAAGTTACAACTTCACAATGGCATTAAGCAAGGAGCTGAGGGAGCTCCGTGGGCGCACAGTTGATATCTCAGAACCTCCACGTACTGTCCACAGGCAGGTGTCAACTGGGCCATCTACCAGATCTCTCACTGAAACTTTCCTGGTTGGATACCCTTCAGCTTTTATCAGTGGTTCCCAGCTTCCCACCAACAGACAGGCGTTCCAGTATTTCCTTAATCTTCAGAATTTACCGGAAAATGCAGGGACGCCCATGGTTCAAGACCTTGCATATGAAACAGTTGAATCTATCATCCCATTCTGGCAGATGGCTAGGATCAAGACAATGACCAAGTACAACGCAATGAAGCTCTTCATGAAACTACATGAGAAACATCGTGCTCTGGTGAAAAGCAAAGGAAGAGCAAGTAACCCTGGAGGAAAAAGAGGAGCATTTGTGCTGGAATTAGACAGCCTGTTCGATATAGGAGCTCCAGATGCAATCCAGGAAATACAGAACAACAGACTGTTATCCAGAGAGAAGAAAGATGAGGATATCAGGTTCTACGAAGACCAAAAGACTGAGAGGAAAGGTCATATGTCTGGTCATGACAAGATTTTTGAGACAAGATCCCTGCAGCAAGCAGCGAGGAATGAAAGACTGCAGCATAGACAAGAACAAGGTAAAACTAATTACTTTGAACGTCACAAAAAGTTTTAAGTTTTACTCCATTGCGATATTTAGCATGTACTAACAATTACTGTCTTAACATGTTGTACTATTTTACAGCTGCAGCAGAACAAGAGGCAGTTGTTCATGTGGATGACATTACCTGGGGTGACTCAACTGACAACGACGCTAACACAGAGGACATGGATTACCATCAGCCTCGTCCTGGATGTTCTCACCATCAAGACACTGTGACTAGTGTGACTTTGACGTTTCCAAGGAAGGTCATGGAATGTGATGTCATCTGCAATACAGCTGATCGTCTTGGTTTATCAGACAATCAAGTTACTGCCATGGTTTCTGCCACCTTGAAAGCTGGAGGGGCTGATCTGGATAACTTCGTCATCTCAACCTCAACAACACGTCGCAACAGAATGCTGTCCAGGTATAATATCAGCCAGAGTCACATGTCCAAGTTTTGTGAAAACCCCCCACAGTACGCTGCCTTACCATGGGATGGAAAGTTGCTCAAAGATGTCTTGGGCAGTGAACCTGGAAGTACCTCAGAGACTTTAGCTGTGCTAGTGTCTGGTCCACCTTCATACACTGAAGGAAAGTTATTGGGAGTACCTGTCATCGACAATTCTTCTGGCACAGCTCAGGCTGAGGCTTCAATGGATTTACTGGAGACATGGGAACTTACGGATAATGTTACTGCCCTTGTTTTTGACACTACATCCAGTAACAGTGGAGTTCACAGAGGAGCTGCCAAACTGCTAGAGAAAATGCTGAACAAAAAGGTGTTTTATCTGGCCTGTCGACATCACATCCTGGAAATCCTAGTAGGAGCAGTTTGGGAGAAGCTGTTTGGGAAGGTGAAGGGGCCAGATAATCCCTGGTTTGAGCATCTGAAGGATGTTTGGACGGACTTGTCCAAGGAAAACCCAAAGATGCTGGCTATCAACAGCAAATGGCTGAAGGAAAAGAAGAAGAACAGTGAAGAAATACTCCAAGACATTCTAACAGCAGAAAGGCTTCCAAGAGCCGACTACAGGGAAATGGCTGAACTGACAGTCATTGTTCTTGGAGGAACGCCTCCTCGAGGTATTCACTGGAGTCGACCAGGCGCCATTCATCAGGCCAGATGGATGGCCAGAAACCTGTACTCCATGAAAATGCTGATGTTTGCAGATCAACTTGAGTACGACGAAGACACTGTATGAAAGCTGGAAAGACTCAACACCTTCCTTGCGCTGTTCTACACTCCTGTATGGATGATGTCAATGTCTGCTGTAGATGCTCCCGTGAATGATCTAAGTCTAATCCAGGACATGTTGAAGTACAAGAAAACTGACCCAGAGCTTGCTGATGCAGTACTTAATAAGATGGAAAACCACAAATGGTACCTGACGCAGGAAGTCGTGCCATTTGCCCTGTTCAGCAGTAGATTGAGTGACACATTGAAGCACGACATTGCTGCCCAGTTACATGCCACTGAGAAGCCAGACAGCTTCAGAACAGGAAAGCCTCTATTCCAGAGAGTCACAGCTAAGACCACCCTGGTTGATCTCATTGGCCCAGAATCACATTTCCTGCTGGACACACTGAACATTGGATCCGAGTGGCTTCTGGAACCTGTCACGTCTTGGCCACAGAATGAGGACTACAGAAAAGCGTTGGACTATGTTAAGAATCTGAAAGCGGTGAATGACATTGCTGAACGTGGTGTCAAGATGATGAGCGACTTTGCAAATGTCATAACAACAGATGCCAAGCAAAGGGACTATCTCCTTCAAGCTGTGGAATTCAACAGACGCCGCTTTGACAGCTTCAAGAAACAAACTCTCAACAACTGACTGTGTAAATGTCATTATGAAATTAATCATCATGTAATGCTTTCACTTCTTGATCGATTAGACTTGTGACAAAATGTTAATCTCAAATTTGTGTCATGAATAAGGCGCCTTGTCTGCCTTGAGTGTGAGAAAACGAATTTTGTGATATTTCTGAAATCTTTGTATGTACCAATGTGCCATTTCTTGTTCCAAGACTATCATAATTGTATAAGTTAGAAAGAGGATTAAAAACACTTTAATTTGGTGCCTATTTTGTTGCTCTATCTTGTTTAGATAAAAAGTTATAGTGCAAAACATGATTCAAGGGACCCCGGAACTGGTGCTTTTGGCTGATTTCAAGGCAGAAAACTTAAAGCTCCATGCGGCAATGCTTCCCAACAACCTAGGTCAAAATGGTTGTGATTTTCGGCCTTTTCAAGTCAAAAAGCATGGGAAAAAGTACAGAAACCTATGAAAATAAGAAAAAGTTGATTTTTGAACAGGGGCTACAGCCCCTTAAATGTGGCTTAAGGTACCCCATTTGAACCCGTACATATTAAACACGTGATTTGTATATTAGGACAAGGCAGAATGGCGGATACGTAGGTCTCTGACAATTAGCTTATATTTTCCACTATCACTATGCTCACATAACCTTTGGGGCATTCCAATAAACATAGTATAAAAGAAACAAAACTTACCTGAAAATTTTACTTAGGAAGGTTAAAAATGAATAAAAGTGAACAACTGTGTGCCTTAATTCTGTAACAATAGACGATCACGCAGTACTGCCATCTATTGAAGAATATCAGAAACTGTAGGCTACAAGCTGTGTGGCTCATGGTACCCCACGGCTCAATGTGCCCCACTCTCCCCTACAGTACAATAAATATACATATGTACATGAAACAGTAAAGTACAACACACATCACAGTTCTGGGGATAGCTGGTGATCTTTGTGGATTTCTTCGATAGGAGCTCGGGTAGGGGACGGGGTAGGCGCCGGTCTAGCTGGAGTTACTGGGCTCTCTGGGAAAGGAGAGTCTGACAAACTCTGGCTCAACTGGCGCTGGACGCCTTGATATCCTCTTTAAGTACGAATAGAGGGTCGTCTGGACAGAGGCCCTCTTCTTCTCCTCATAGATGAGCCTATAGCAGGCCATGGCGTCATTCACTCCCTTGGAAGCTTTGGTAAAGCGTTCCAAGTTGAACTCTTCTTTTTTAATGAGAGCCAAACTATGCTCCATCCACTTGAAGGCTTCAGCCAGGTTTTTTTACGGTGAACTTCCTCTGAACTTCGACCTCAGCTACTTCTTCTTCCTCGGCTTCAGCACCCTTGTTCTGTGCATCGACCTCCAACAGATCTTCATTGCTGAGCTGCTCAGCATGGGACTCGATCAGCTGCTGGACGTCACCGGCCTCCATCTCCAGCTGAAGTGCCCTCCCCAACCCGACGATGTTCTCCACAACTGGCTGCTCTTCGAATCCCTCGAAATTGTTGACAAATTGTGGACAGTTTCTTCCAGACGCCATTCATGTTTGATGCCTTCACATAGTATGTGGAAGCAATGGGCGAGTCATGTGGACGGAAAAGCAGACTCGGACGTGAAGGCGGTTCGTTGTGACGATCGAATGGTCGTAGACCAAACTTGCGTTTTTTGGAAAAGTACATAGGGTGACGTTCGTTAAAGCGAAATGTACTTCAGTGTTCCTGAGGATGTCATTAGACGAAAGCGCTTGAGCACCATTCTGTGTTTCCTTTCCTTCGTGGTTTTATTCATCATATATAATATATATATATATATATATATAAACCTTATGCGGGGAGGAAGGGTCATGGTCGAATGCCTGCAAAAATGCCCTCCATAGAAGGAAAAGGAATCAAAATCAAGGTATCCGAGGCTGTTAACACTAAACCTTTATTTTTAATTTTGAAAAGAATGTTTAGTGTGAAAGATGCATGTATGTCTACTGAGGAATATAGGGAGAAGCGTGTGTTTGAAGCATGCTGGACGGCTCACAAGGTAGATGAGACACGGGAAAAGGTCAGCCAAGGAGGACAGTGACAGGGGAAACGGGAGTGCCAGCACTCCCTCTCTCCTGTCTAACGTCCACCCCGGAGGAGTACTTCCCTGATCGATTGGTGTCTACAGTTTCCTCCTTATATATATATATATATATATATATATACCCTATATATATATATATATTAACTATAAAGACTGAGTACGGGGGTTCGAATCCCGGTGGTGCATAAATGAATTATTGTACTATAGAGATTTATGTCAGCGATTCGACTTTCGATGGTGTAATATAACTTATGTCTAAGACAAATTTGAATGTTTGCGCTAAAGTTCATAGTATAACGTCACACACACACACACACACACACACACACACACACACACACACACACACACATAAAAATCAAGTTTAGTTAGGTTAGGTGTGGTTAGGTAGGTTACGTTACTTTATATTCAATTTTCTACATTTCGGGGAAAACGGCTACCTCTACCCTCTTGGCGCTGACACTCTGACATATTTTGTACATCCGAAATTAAATTTTTAATTTGAAAAATGTTTTCGAAGAAAATATGAAGGTAACGGTCAAAAATGTCGTAGGAAAACGAATTTACTTTAAAAAATGACCATAAATATTGCATTTCTTTATGAAAAGAAGGTCAAGAAAGGCAGCTCCTAAAATCTCGATTAATTTTAAAACTAAAAAACAAAAAATGGTTCCCAATAAAATGGTCGTTTTCTTCCTAAATATAGAAATATTTGAAAGCAGTTGTTATTTCCTAAAATTGTAACATCCATAAAGCTTAACTTATTCAAATTTTCATTTTCAATAGTAAATTTAATGTTAGGATGACGAGAATCGATATAATCAAGGAAGAGCAAGGTATGCGTTCTGTTCTTGGAAAGTGTAAAAAGAAAAAAATATTGTCATAACGTTTAAAACTACAGGACGAAACTGGGCAGGGCATCCGTTGTAATGCCAAGGATCATGGGATCATGAGACGTAGAGAACCTACAGCCTCACATGTTCTCGGAGTTATTGGACTCTGTATCATCTGATGTATAAAATGGTCGCTTATCCAACTGCTGAAGAGGTATGACGCCTCATAATTGTTCTGACCCTTACTGTAGCCCCTACCGTAAGGGTACAGTACAACGTACAACGTAGCCCCTAGATTGAATTACAGTTAGGTATATTAATTAGGTGACGTGAGGGTACAGTTGGAGTAGTGGTTAGGTTAAGTAAGGAGTGTATACTTTCCAGTCACTGAACTATTAAGTAAGTTATGAAAATTAAATTGCGATATATATATATATATATATAATATATATATATATATATATATATATATATATTATATATATATATATATATATATATATATATATATATATATATATATATATTATACACTCGTATATAATTTATTTATTATATAGAAGGAGGGGCCAAAGGCTAACACCCGCAAGAAAACGCCCCCCTCCCCAATAGAAGGAGAAGAAGAAAGCCAAAATCAAGGTCCAAAGTTTTAATAGAGTTACCTGGTTAAGTAGATGAAAGACTGAGAATTGATGAGACGAAAAACCTTTAATTCCACACGGTCAAGTAGAGCTGTGTAGGTTAAGCCATCCAATACATGAGAAGCCTACTCCATACAGGGGCAGACAGGACCCTTGTACAGAGACAACAACTGAGCGGGGGCTGAAAAAACTGTGGAGTCGGTACAGAACACCTAACCGATTGGAAGTTAAGAAAAAGAGTGAAGCTTGGAATGACTGTTGAGAGAGGCGCTTTGTGAAGCGGGTGGAGAAAAGAAGGATGAAATCATCGGCAAAGGAGTGTATAGGACAGCAAGTGCAACTTAATAGAGCATTGGTAAATAAAGGAAAAAGATTGGGTGACAGGAATAAACCCTGAGGAACACAACTATTAATAGCTTTAGAGGAAGAACAATGGTTATCTACAACCGCAGCTATAGATCGGCCAGAAAGGAAATCAGAGATGAGGGCACAAACAGAAGGATAGAAACCGAAGGAGATCAGTTTGGAAATTAAAGATTTGTGCCAAACTCTGTCAAAAGTTTATGATATATCTAGCGTAATAGCAAAGTTTTCCCCGAAATCCAGAATGGAGGTGACCAAGATTCAGACAGATATGCAAGAAGATCGCCAGTAGAGCGTCCCTTGCGGAACCCATACTGACGATCTAAACGAAGATTGTGAGTAGAGAGGTGTTTAAAAATCTTCCAACTAAGAATAGATTAAAAAACTCTAGAAAGGCAAGAAATCAAAACAGTTGTTCGATAGTTGGAGGATTGAGATCGAA
Source organism: Bathynomus jamesi (assembly GCA_023014485.1). NCBI lineage: Eukaryota > Metazoa > Arthropoda > Malacostraca > Isopoda > Cirolanidae > Bathynomus > Bathynomus jamesi. The sequence continues at coordinate 402,929 of JAJOZX010000478.1, read as the reverse complement.
CTTCCAGTCGGATGGAAACGTACCAGATGAAAGAAAAAGACGAAAGAGTTTACTTCGTCAGGGTGTCAGCACAGAAGCACAGTTCTTGAGAACAACAGGAGGGACCTTATCAGGACAGTACACTTTTCTAGAGTTGAGCCCACTAGAGCAGAAAATAACATCTTTGGAAGAGATTCTAATTTCAGACATAATAAAGTCAGAGGGGAAAGGAGATGGAGGAACAGCAACGGGATCGTCGAAGCTTGAGTTGGAGGCGAAAGTTTGAGCGAAGAGTTCAACTTTATATCAGGAGAAGAGACGGCAGCTGAACAGTCGCAATGGAAAAGAGGAGGGAAAGAAGTGAAGTTGTTGGGGAGGATTTTGGCTTGGTGCCAGAAAGGGCGAGAAGAATTAGAATTGGATAGGTTTTTACATTTTTGTTTGATGAAAGAATTTTTGGCAAGTCGAAGAACAGATTTTGCACGATCCCGGGCAGAAATATAAGCTAAGTGAGAGTCAGGAGTTGGATGGCGACGGCACCTTCTGAGAGCCTTCTCTCTGTTGCAGATAGCATTAGAACAGGCAAAGTTATACCAAGGTGTCTTTTGCATTAGTAGTAGGAAAAGGATATGGGATGTATGCCTCTACGCCCGAGAGAATTCCCTCCGTGATGAGCTGAGCACACTCGGAGGGGCCCTGGCTGTGGAAGCAGTAATTATTCCATGCGAAATCGAGGAAGTACTGCCTGCCTGAGGGCCTCCCAATTGGCTCTGCCTAAGTACCAAAGCTGCCTCGTCTTGGGAGAATCCAAAGGCCGAACTGGAGCAATGGGGCAGGAAACAGACATAAGATTGTGGTAGGAAGAGGCCAAAGGAGAAAAAAGTTGGACAGAATAGAAAGTATGAGTGGTGAGAAATAAATCCAGAATGTTGGGCCTATCTTCTGTGATATATATACATATGGGTTTTCCCCATAGATTTGAACAAAAGAAAATTCATCTTACCGAAATATAAACAGATGGATGACAAAAATATTTCTCATGTCACACGAACCGAAAATTGAATAAAAATTTTATAAATTATTGAATCGCATCCCAATTCTCTGACTTGGTTTTATAAATTCACATAAAAAATATTATATATTTTCTTTATTTCTTTATGGTTTATATCATTTTTACATTAAAGGGAGAATAATGATCGAGTTGATCGCTCTGAAAATATAAATTTATAATTATTTTCTAATAATTTCACATTTTAATTTCAGCCAATTTTACCCCCCAAAAATGTATGGCATGATGTTTACTTGAACCCCAAAATGAGGAGTATCAATTTTAACTTAGAATATCGATCCATAATTTTGACAAGCAATGTAAATTAACAATTTTAAGTCTTTCCTTATTGGTCGTAACTTGATTCTGTCCTAATATAAATTCATAATTAACTGCACTTGTCTCACTGCAACTGTTCAATTCTCGGAGTGTCGTTTGCTAAATAATGGATTTGTCCAACCTACTCGCCACCCAAATCCAATCCCCACTAAAGTCAGCCCTTTCTCTCCACTATAAGATGCTGCAATCCTAACTTGGCTCTTAAGTAGTATATTAAATTACACATTTATTTGGTTAAGTCATTCGCTGAAAAATCTTGCTTCACTTTTTATAGGTTATTCAGAAAAAAGTTTTAGATTTAGTAATTCTAACTGAAATCTGTTTTAAAGTTTCCAAAAAAAATAATTTTAGTTCAGAATCTAAAAATATTTTTGGAATTTAAAATATTGAAAGTATTTATTAGGATTTTTATTTTTTTAGAATACATTACATTGTTTGATGCCCTGTTTTGTGTAAATAATTCAGTTGATATTGTAATTATGTTAATCTAAAACCTTATATCAAACGCTAAAGATTTAGAGAAGGGTCGTTTCTGTCGCTATCTTAGTAATAATATTTGTCGATATTAGAAGTAACAGTCAAGTAATAGCAAAATTAAGTTTGGGCTTCAAGTTAATTTAGCTTTCTTAAAGAAATTTTGGTTACGATGTACTGTAGTTGGTTGTGTAACAGTGGGCATAAATGTTTCCTTTCTAGGCCTACAGTTTTAATACATTCCTCAAGTGTGTATCGAGTGGCATTGAAAAAGGTCGCCCCTACGAAGGCTTTTCCAAGTCACGACAAGGAACGTCTTGTGTTTCAGGGAACATTTGAAATCAGGGCTTGAAACAGCGGTCGACTTCTTGAAAGCAGTCCCACAATACTGTAAGCAGACTTCAAGAAAATTAACCAGTCAAAATTCTTCAGTCATCGCTCGCCTTTTGAAGATGTAATATCTATTTAAACAGGTTCTCGCCTTGGCCTAATTGCCATTCTCTTGAACCCAGAAGACTCTGAAATTTATTCGCGCACAATCTTATAATTCATTTAATAACACCAGTACACATTTGAAAACTTGTCGATCGATTTTTACAAACTAGTTGGTGATTCTATATAATTTGAGTGCGCTGATCTCAAAAATATAGTTAGTGTTTCCCTATCACGTATGGTTTTCTTACTACAGGGTATGTCATAAATCCCCCATTTATCCCCAAATGTGAACCATCTTATCGAGACCAACATTGGATTGCACATGCTAAACCACAAATTTTGTTGTTATAGACTACAGTAACGCTTACATAATAATGTAGGGTAAATATATATAACAACCAGTCCCGTTCCCAGCAAAATACTCTCTCCCCTCCCATCAATGGGTGGTTAACATTTGGGGACAGATGAGGTATTACAACACCCCTTGTAGCACGAAATCTTTAGGTGATAGAGTAAAACCTAATTAAAGCAGAATTAAATAGCTCCTAGCTCTTGGACAAGCATATTGCTTGTTTATGAAAGAATAAAAAAAATAACTGAAAGAAACAAAATATATTTACCTTCTTTACTTGCAAACATTTCAGGACTTATTCCAAAGACTTAAGACTACGAAGGTAGATCTGACTAATGACGACTAAACCGGTGCTTCTTTGATGTTTTCTTATGCTGTGCGTTAGGCTGATCTCGTTGCAAACACCAGCAGTAATCCGCCATCATATTTGTATGCCATCTTCCTTGATATCTTCTTTCCATGGTTTTGATGTCCTGGTGAAATCGTTCCCCTTGCTCCTCACTGACATCTCCGAGATTTTCGGGAAAACGGTCAAGATGCGAAAACAAGAAGTGAACTTTCAGGCTCATGGTGCAGCATAAGGCGCAAAACTTTTTAAGCATATTTTCCACCAGTCTTTCATAATTTTGGCTTTTGTAGTTTCCCAAGAAGTTGTCAACAACATCTTTGAAACCAAGCCATGCTTCTTTTTCTTTATTGGTCATTGTGTTCAGGAAATGATCGTCTGTCAATAACTTTCTAATCTGAGGACCTATAAAAACACTTTCCTTTATTTTCTCGTAGCTAATCATTGGATATTTTGAACAAATGTACTTGAAACACTCACCTTCTCTATTCAATGCTTTGACGGATCAAGTAAAGATAATCCCTCCCAACAGAAAAAGGAGGGACTATCTTTACTTGATCATTTTTTGGGAGGGATCATCTTTACTTGGTAAAGTTGGTAATACCGCTTTACCGCAATACCGCAATACCGCTTTAATTAAAGTCTTTGGATCAAGTAAAGTTAAGCACCCCCAACCTTTTTTAGTTAGCTTTATAAGGCTAACTAACGAAAATATCACGACCTAACCTAACCAATCGTCAAGGGCGTACAGTTGACCTAACGATTGGTTAGGTTAAGTCGTGATATTTTCGTTAGTTAGCCTTATAAAGCTAACTAAAAAAGGTTGGGGGTGCTTATCTTTACTTGATCCATTGTAATAAATGAATTTTATAAATTTTGTTTTCAAATAAATCATTTTTTAAAAAAAGATTCTCTTAATTTTTATCCTTATGTCAGACTGCTTCACTTTACTTTACTTTCTGGGAGGGATTATCTTTACTTGGTCATTTTTGGGAGGGATTTGCTTTACTAGTGTGACCTGGGAGGGATTATCTTTACTTGATCCGCTTTGACATACTGCTTCATCAAGCCTAACTTAATGTGCAAGGGTGGTAGGAGGATTTTATTTGGTTCAACTAGATGTTCATGTAAAATGTTCTTTGATCCTGGGGTAAGATTCTCTCTAGGAGGCCAAGTTTTCCTCCTCCAGTGCTGGTCACGTGCTCGACTATCCCATTCGCAGATGAAACATGGCATCTTAGTGTATCCTGATTGCTGCCCAAGTAACATGCAAAGGACTTTGAGATCCCCACACAATATCCATCTGTGATTTTGATACTGAATTTTTTCCAGAAGCAGTTTCATGTTATCATAGGTCTCTTTTAAATGAGTAGAATGGGCCACTGGTTTTAGAGGAATCTATAAACAACCTCCAATCACTGGTTTGGTATTCGATGCCTAGCTTGCACACTAATCCTGTGATGTCCTTGCAAAATACCAAGGGACCATCTTCTTCGAAAAAAGGCACGAAGTCTTTCTCACGATTTCTGTACCAAGCGAAGTATGTGTCGGATGCCAATAAATTGTTCTCCTGCAATCTAGACCCCAAAAGGTCTGCAGAGTCCTTAGGCAGATTCAAATCCCTGACTAAGTCATTTAGTTCGGCTTGGGTTAATGGTTTAGGAGGATCTCAGTCAGCTGTTGGCTGTTCATAAACATCATCATTGTCTGGATTTGGAGCTGAATCAGAATCTGAATTGTATTGATCCAGACTCTCGGGTGGGCGGGGAATAGGAACTTCTGGACCATGGGGTACCGGCCTTATTGCAGATGGAAGACTTGGGTATTGAAGGCTCTCTTTATTCTTTGCATTATAACTAGAGACCAGATTTCGCCCTTTTTGCCTTTTTTATTCCCGTTTATAGATTCATAGGCTTCTTTTAGAGAAATCAATTTCGGGACTGTGGGATGTATATAATTAAATGTTATAGTGCCTATAAACGCCTATTTTGATGGTTAGTGCCTAATTTTAAAATACGTGCCTATATATGCCTTTTTTAATTTTATTGTACTAAGTAAAGCAAAATAACTAGCATTTTTTTTTAAACTTGTAGGCCTTAATAGGGCAGGGGATGGAAAAACCGAGGCTAGTCCTGAGACAACCAGCACAGCCAATCAGATCACAATACGTCAGCCAAATACAGCCAATCAGATCACAATACGTCATTGTGACGCGTTCGGTCTCGATCATTTTGTTTGGTGCGTGCAACGTGGTGTCTTTGTTCAAATGCTTTTGCTAAATAAAATCTCACGTTTGTGCTTACGGCTTTTTTTATAAGTGAGAAAAAATGCCTAAGGACAAGACAGCCAAAAGTGTTCTGTTCAGGCAGTGGATCAAGAAGGACCCAAACTTCACTACGGATGGTAGAGTTATTTTCTGCCAACCTTGTTCCAAAGAGGTACGTTGCAACAGTTTTTATTCTCTATCCAAAATAACAAACCCACTCGATGTAAACAAATGCATGCGAGGGATTTTGACGCTCCAACAATGAGTGATAATGTGAGCTTTTCCGAATTTAATAGCATCCTAAAGATAAATTGGTAAAGAGTGGTGAAAAACAAATTGTTTTAAATTATTTTAATATTAATTTAACCGAACAACCAACTTCGACGTTCGACTAATGCATTTTATAATTTAGTTACCCTAAAAATTGTAGTTTTCTGTAGTTTCTAAAAAAAAAAGATTGGTATCTAAGAAATTATTAAGTTAAGTTGGGTTCTTATAATGAATAGAGAATAATAGCTTTTTGTTTGTTGTTAATTTGATTTATTTTAATGCATGGCGCAGTAATTAAGTTTGTTTTTCAGTAATACTTGTCATCTTTGCAGGTAAAATGCGAGAAAAAATGCCATTTGGACCAACACAAAAATACTGCTATGCATTTGATGAACTCTAAGAAGAAAACTGCAACATGCCAGCCCTTCTTTCCAAGTCCCACAGAGTCGGATAAGTTGCAGCAGCAGTTCTATCCTGATTTGTGTGCTTCAATGGCGGCGGCAAACATACCTTTTAACAAGCTGCAAAATGTGGCATACAAAGAATTTTTAGTAAAGTACACGAAAATGAAAATTCCCGATGAATCTACTTTGAGGAGAAACTACTCCATCCAAAATATGAATCTGTAAGTTTAAATATGTTGATTTAATTTACTTCATTTTAATTTTCATTTTACAGGTTTAAATTCATTTCACATTGATTTAAAATAATTTATTTTAATTTATTTTGTTTAAATTTTGAGTTTTATTTCACTTCATTTCTTTAATTTTTGTCATTTTACTGTATTAAATTTTGATTATGTCAAATGTAAAAGAATGGCTAAACGAGCGTTCTGTTGATATCACTCTTTATCAAGTTAGGCACATTGTGTGTATTTATTAACTTAAATACTACATGAAATTTCTAGGTTATTGAAGAGATCAGACAAGACGTCAATTATGCCAACTTCTGGGTGTCAGTTGACGAGACGACAGACACCTGTGGACGTCAAGTTGCCAATGTGGTGGTGGGCAAGCTCGACTGCTCCGGCCCAGGAAAACCACACCTGATCCTCTCGAGACCACTCGAGGCAACTAATAATGCCACAGTAGCTCGAGTTGTGCGAGATGCTCTCCGTAAGTGTCGATGAATGTTATTCATATGCATTTAAAATGAGAGACAATTACATTTGAAGTTGTTAATTTTGTGCGCATATAAACTTATTTATTCATTTTTTTAATTGCAGGAGTTATGTGGCCAAGTGAGAACAATGATGATAAGTTTTTACTTCTTGTCACGGATGCAGCGGCATATATGTTGAAAGCAGCACAAAATCTGAAGGTTTTCTATCCGAAAATGGTGCATGTGACTTGCCTGGCTCATGCTCTCCATCGGGTGGCAGAAAACATCCGGGGACATTTTCGGAACGTAAATGCACTTGTATCGTCGGTGAAGAAGGTCTTTCTCAAGGCACCTTCACGAATTGCTGCTTTCAAGGCAGCTCTTCCAGAAACACCCTTGCCACCTCAGCCAGTTTTGACTCGATGGGGTTCCTGGCTTCAAGCTGCCATGTATTATGCTGAAAATATCAGCGAAATTGCCAAGGTACGAAACATATTCAGTTTAATTAGTACATTTTTCTACAGCCATTTCAAAAGCAGCAAAGCAAATTTCATCTTAACTCTGTTTTTTGTTGCAGGTCGTTGAAAACTTAGACGAGCATGAGGCAGTCGTGATAGGAGAAGCGAAGGAGGCCTTATCGTGTCTAACCCTTCGAGGAGACCTGGTCCACATCATGGCCAATTTCGGATGGGTGCCAGGGACCATAACCAAGCTGGAGGAGAGAGGCCTGCCGTTTGTTGAAGCAGTGGAAATAGTTCAAAATTTAAGGAAGGAGCTGAGCCAGGTTCCTGGTAACGTAGGGAAAGAAGTGGTAGCAAAATTTGAAAATGTTCTCAGACGCAATCCTGGTTGGCAAACCATAGTGAACGTTTCAACAGTGTTCAAAGGAGAGTGTCAGGAGGTTCTGGACTTTGAGCCAAGCGAATTAGCATCTTTGAAGTTCGCACCAATTACGTCTTGCGATGTCGAAAGGTCGTTTTCTCGATATAAAAATGTATTGAGTGACAGGCGATGTCAATTTACGCCACAGAACCTTGAAAAATGTTTAATCATCAATTGCCATTTCAATTTATAGTTTAGTTGAGTTTTTGTAAGAAGATAGTTTAAATGTTTGGATTTTACTTTGATGCAAATAAAATGTTTGATGGTTTTTGAGATGTTTAGTTTATTTACAATAAAAATCCTGATATTCATCAGAACTGCAAATGGGTTTACTGTAAGTCAACAATAATAAGAGAAAAGTGGGAAAATAGAAATGCCTATTAAGTGCCTGTTTTAGCTTTTAGTGCCTATTTAAGCGACTTTTTTAGGGCTTCTTTCGTGCCTTTTTGCCTACCTATTATTGACTTTTTAGTGCCTATCAATCCTAACTCTAATTATAACCTTTAACATTGCAAGAACAGAAGTAGCAGTCGTCGGTATGGTTTCTAGGCTCGCGCCATACCATAGGGGTCCCAAATGGCAAACTTTTCTTTTTACCTTTGCTCCAATTCCTTAGTGCCGCAACACACGTAAGACAAACCTTGTGTGGAGCCCAAGTTTTGTCTTGATCTCCTAATTTAATTCCAAAATAAGCATGATAAGCTCTCTTAATGAAGGTCGTTACATTTGTCCTTTGTTTTACAACAACATACCGACCACAAATATAACAAAATATGTCTGGACTATGGGTACATCCTCTAGAAGCCATTATTAAAATTTTAAAGACGTAATGTTAGAATTATCTATCTGAAAAAACGAAATTAATTAAAGATAAAAAAGGTAAAAAATTACAAAACGCCCCAAAATTGTTTTGCTAATAACTTTAAAACTGTGGGTGATAGAAAAAAACTGGTAGCATTTTTTGATTCAGCGCAGCGAACTGCTTCAGAATCACAACTCAAAATAAAGAAATCGATTTTCATGCAGACCGGTGTAATCTGAGTTAACTAACATTTATGTACTGAGCATTTGTTCTTCGCTGTAATTAACATTTAATTCCAAATTTTCAATCATTTTATTAGTGTACATTCAATTATTTGCACATTAATAAAGGAAAGAGCCGTGCAACCTACTTTTTTTCCTTGTTGACTTCTAAATCAACTGGTGACTCACATAGCTAATTAATTATTTAAGTATCTCGTCAATCTACTTAATTATAAATTATCGGAACTACAGTATCTACAAATTGGTGACTACAAATATATATATATATATATAATATTATATATATATATATATATATATATATATATATATATATGTAGCGGATCGACAAGAAATAGACCAACAGATAGACAGAAATCCTGTCCTTCCACGCTGTCATCAAAGAGTCTTGGAAGACACACGTGGACACGGATTCAGAACAATGAACGTCTTGTCTTCCCAAAGGGCGCGAACGCAAACCTTTATCAACGAAAGGGCGCGCGGAGAAGGCGTCTTAAGATTTGGCGCGAAGTCCTACGTCGCAGGAACTACGTATAAAAGCGAGCTTCCACTTGCTTTCATTTCTCACTCACTCACTCACTCACATCATCGAACGTGAGCAACACGTCCATCAACCGCCTTCCGGCCCCCTTTGCCGGGGGCGCGGCCGCTACTTTCTTCAAGGCCTACAATTTATCATCAAGTAAGATCTACAGACCGCCTGCAGAAGCAATCCTTCGAGGCCCAACCGGAATCGCTTCGGGCCTGCGGTTTGCCGGGTCGGCCTTCAAGTTTCTCCACATTCCTCGAGATATATTCAGCACCACTGGCCTACGCCTGCAAGATCATAAGGCTAGCCTGCACCTCGAGAAGTAACATCACCTCAGGCTTCCGAACGAAGCCTACATCCATCATCTCAAGAAGCTTAACGGACAACGACAACTCGAGTTTTCGGTAATAGATCTTTCTTCAACCCGCCTTCAAGAGTTTACATCGTCCTAAGATAAGTACCTCCTATTCTAAGTACTCTTGTGAAGCCTACATTAGCCTACCGCCGAACGGTAGGCTATACTCCCAAAGTGTGTAATTAAGCGTTCCAACTGACTCACGTGAAAGAACGCAGTAGGCCTGTTCTCCAATTCAAGTGTCATTTCAATACCGTAATTCCGCGTACCATCCGTTATTATGTTCAATTCATATATTTATGTGTTAACTAAATATTCTCTTGACGTAATCACTTAACATCACATAATGGTCTTATATATAAATGATATTTGTGTATTTGTCAAGCATTTCAATCCATTATTATTAGGCCGCATCAATTATTCCTTGTGCATCCATGCAATCATTTAGCCTACTTAATCAGTGTCATGTTTTCCATTCAATGTACCAAACGCACGTGCATTCTTTATATCATTTACTAGGCCCATTCAATGTTCCATGTCGCATGCCATTTACATACCATCAACGTTTACATTACTTATTACGTGTCAATTAAGCTATTAACATTTCATCTTATTAGCTAAGTCTATGTCATAAGCATAACGTAACACTATCAATTAATTACTGTCAATTCTTTGTTATATCACAGTGAATAAATAACGGCTTTATTTTCATAATAAAATACAAAACAAACTATAAGGTGTCTTTTATAACCTTAATATTAATTTGCTTGGGTGTAAACCAAGCTGGTGACCTCGCTGCCTTTTCGGTCACTTCCAATAGTATGGTGGGCCTAATCAAATAACCACTTATTCCAATCGGTGATACTGTATGACATCATAAATTAATTATTAACCCAGCCTATCATTAATAAGCAATCAGTCATTGCCTTAATCAATCATTGCATACAATTAAATCATTATCACCTTAAACGGCTAAAACTAGGTCCACTATATATATATATATATATATATACAGTGTGTGTGTATATGTATAATATATATATATATATATATGATGAAAATTATATTATTCACGTGTTACTTTCGTGAAATAATTTTCATATATATATATTTAAAAGATTTAGGGGTTGTAATGACAGATGATCCGAAATTTGAAACACAAAATAAGATAGCAGTAAACCGAGCAAAGAGAATAACGGGACAGATATTGAGAACCTTTAAACGAAGCGATAGGAATGTAATGATTCCTCTACTGAAAACCCTGATCATACCCAAATTGGAATACTGCTCGGTTCTAACATCCCCATATAAAAAAGAAGACATTAGACAATTGGAAGGGATCCAGAGAAGCTTCACAGCCAAGATCAACGGGTGCAAAGAACTAAATTACTGAGAAAGGCTACGCGAACTAGACCTATATTCACTGTAAAGGAGAAGAGAGAGATACACCATTATTTACACTTGGAAAATAATGGAGAAACTAGTCCCTAATCTTACTCTAAACCCTATAACTCCCCAAACAACAGTGGAAAGTAGAAACGGTAGATTGTGTCGTATTCCCAAATTGAAGGCGAGACAGGCAACATCCTTAACCCTGAAAGAAAATAGTTTTGTGGTGAGAGGACCAAAACTGTTTAATCAACTGCCCAAAGACCTAAGAAACACGAAGGGAGTTGCAGTGGACATCTTCAAAAGAAGACTAGACGCCTGGCTCAGAACAATCCCCGATGAGCCGGACGTACCTGGCTATGTGAAGTGGAGAGCACAAGAAACCAACTCACTACTTCACCAGGCCAACTCGAGAGGAGGGGCGACAAGCTTGACCTTCGCGAAATGAGGAATCATCACGCGGAACCTTTGTAAGGTTGTACGGTAAGGTGTGGTGTGTGTGTGTGTGTGTGTGTGTGTGTGGTGTGTGTGTGTATATATATATTTTAACAAAAGAAATCGACCCTTCAAAAACTTGTTTTTTATTTTAATGTTGTTCAAAAGTATTTAAATATAAACCTAAAGTTCATTATAAAAAGAAAATAGAACCCCTTTATTTGCCATATTTCAGGATGATTATACTAACGCTTGTTGCTGAATATGAGAAGTAATATATTAGGATTATTTTTAATATACATTATCAAGACCGCTAAAATTAATTTTGGAAGTGATTTAACTCAATACCTAATAAAATACCTATCTTAAAAAAAATAAATAAATTAGGGGGAAAACCTTCTTTTGCAGTACCCTATGAGGTCATATTAATTCCAGTTAATATTGATTTAGAGTAAGTTATTAGTTTGATTTATAACATTGATTACGTATCAAAAAGTATTTTAACAGCCTATCATGGTATGGTTGGGATTTTGAATATAGAATCCTTTCCTGTCCCTAGTTGCTTCTAACTTAAAAATGTAGAAGAGATTTGAAAATATTAGATATTCTTTGGGGCAGGGGTCACCAATAAACAAAATGCTGACTGATTTTATATGAATATTATACTCCCCTTGGTTTGGTGACTTCTCCAAGATGGTATAATATGGCACTCCTGGAACGGTGGGACCTTTTCAATGTATTGTCTGCCGCGAACGCAGAGTGCGCGAATTAGCTTTAAGAGTTCGTTTAGGTTCCGGTCAAAGAAACTTGTCGGCTGTTATTCTTTTAATCAATAGAAGCAATTAGATTATAATTTAAACATTATCAAATATTTATCGTTCAGGTTCTTATTGGTTATATATTCGAGTAAAAATTCTTAAAGTCTTAATTCTTATACTACTGAATGTACGAGTCAATTGCTAAGTTTACTGCCTTCCTACAGTCAAACTCCAATTGAAAACCCGTAAATCTTCAATTCAAAACCCGAAATTCCAATACACGACTTCAAAACCACTACCAAGTTCCACGATACGGACTGAATTTCCCAATACTTCAGCCCGGAGACCCGCCTACCCGGAATCTGCCATAAGGGCGCTGAGCCCCTTCTTATATATTCAGAGGAACGGAACTTGCCTACGCCACCACGCTAGCGGTTGGCGTCACCTGTGAACTTTGGAGGAACGAGTGTCTTACAATCCATTTTGTCACCCAGGTGCAATTATGCAAAAAGTCCGGCTGCGTCACTGGCGTGTGATTTCCGTTCGGGAGGAAATTGGTTATACACTAGCGTGTGACTTATTGAATGAATGATATAGTTCTCAAAAATAATTGTGTCACCAGGGCGCGGCTTTACTTTGACGATGAATCAAATTATAACATGTATAACATGAACCTCCTGAAACACATCCATATTCTAATTATACGACTTACTTTAAAATATAGGTACATTTTGACTTTTCGAAAGAACCAAAATAAATTTAGTATTCATTTAGATTGAAAATGGTGATTTTTAGTTGATTTCAATAAAATAATGCTGGTCACATTATGAAAATTCTCCGAAAAAGAAAAAAGAAAATGTGGGTAGCAGACCTTGGGAGAGTTACAGAAACGGTGAGATATCACTTATGCGCCAAAATATGTTTTCTATCATTTCGTTTGAGCTAAAATTATAGCCCGACAGAAACACCGTGTATAATTTTTACACACATGTTGGATATTTTACTTTGTTTTCATAACATTTACCAAGTATTTATTGGTCATATACTTATCTATATTTTTCATTTGAAATATAAAAAGAGGCTGAAAATGGTGAAAATAGTTATTAGGCCTATAATGTAGACCAGCGTTTCCCAAACTATTGGTGAATTACCTCATCGGGGTAATTTGGTACCATGTCAATACTTCTAAAGTACAGAAAGTCCATAAATAAACGACATGTCAACACTGGGACTGGCTTTACGTGGGTAACAAGTAGGATGGGAGTCATTATGAAGGTATCCATGTGAAAATGGGGTAATAACTCAAAAAGTCTGGGAACCACTGATTAGACTGTAAAATTACGTTTAACGAAAATCTATTTTTCCTCTTTAAAATATACATACAGAATATTCTTTTATTTTTATAACATACTCTGTCTTACTCAAGGTATTACAGAAATTGTAATATTACATCATTTATTTTAGAAATAAATTTATAAATGTAAATAAATAAGAAAAGAATATCCTCACAATGAGTTAATGACTTCACAATGAGTTAATGACTTCACAATGACTTAATGACTTTACAGTGACTTAAATTTATTGTTTAATTTTCAACTATTAGTTAATTTATGTTTTTTGAAATTAGTTAATACTTCCTATTCATGATTTATATATTATTAATCATAACTATCTATGAAACGATGTTTTATCTTTAATTTAGAGCCCAGTAAAGCCTAAAGTTTAAGGGCCAAATTGAATAAAAATAAATAGTCCAATTTCGCAATTATTTATTTTTGTGTTAAAGTTATTTTAACATAAAAAAAAATATAAAATTGTATTGATTTTATAAATAAAGAATTATACAGATAGGATGAGAAATAAACGCTGATTTACTCATTCTATAGTTTATTTTCTAATTAGCAACTAAGTTAAATTAAATGGGTCTGTACTATGGGTGGTGTTAAACAATGCAATGCAAGAACTCAAGTCCTTGTACAGGGTGAGCAAAAAGTCTTGGGCACCCCTTCAAAATAAGATAGTGTACATTAAAGAAAGAATTTATTGCATGTTGACATTTTTAACATTTAATTTAAGTTTAAATTATGTATCTCATATTATACAGAATAAAAGGTTCAATTAATAATCCAAACTGTCTATCTGTTGGCTTTCATTTTCATGACATAGGATGATACGTCTCCATGTGCGATGTGACATCCTCCTTAGCATATTAGGGCGAAACTTTGGAGTAATCCAAGAATAAACACCCCAAATCAATTTAGGGTGCTTTTTCTTGGATTGGGGTCCAACGAGGGTGCTTATTCTTGGATTGCTCTAAAATGGAGTTAAAATGGAGTTAATTGCTCTAAAATGGTTAGTTGAATGCCCGGTTAGGTTAATTGTATGCCCTTGACGATTGGTTAGGTTAATTGTATGCCCTTGACGATTGGTTAGGTTGCGTCGTGATATTTTTGTTAGTTTTAATGAAAATATCACGACTTAACCTAACCAATCGACAAGGGCGTACGGTTGACCTAACCTGGCATTCACTTAACCTAACCGGGCATTCAATAATTTTACCGTAGGTTTCGATATATATATATATATGAGCAATCCAAGAATAAGCTCCCCATAATAATGGTAGCACTTCAAACTGAAGTGTTACCATTATTGATTGAAGATCCATTGCCAGTAATAAATTGGTGTAAGGGAAAAAATCTTATTAAAAAGTGATGATGTGTGCTAAGTGCGATCAAGCAATGACCTGGACAAAGTTTTCGAGGAATGTTGATGTTAAAATCCTTTAATTTGGATTGAGGTCGAACTGGAGTGCTGTTTCTTGGATTAGGGTCTAACTGGGGTGCTTTTTCTTGGATTGGGGACTTTGGGGTGCTTATTCTTGGATTGCTCCGAAACTCTCAACAACTTTTTTTTCCAAGCGTCATTTGTTTCATAGCGTTCCTTTGCCACATTCGCTTTGATAAAGACCCACAGTGAATTATTACACGTCGACAGGTCAGGGCTCCGTGGTGACCAAAGAAGTGGCTCTTCCAAATGGCGTGAACTCCGACCAATACATCTTTCCGGGAACACTTCGTTAAGATACTCTCGAACTGATAATACATAATGAGGAGGGGCACCATCCTGTTGAAACCTATAATCTTCGCCTATACCAACACCTTCGAGTTGGGGTACAAACCAGTCTCTTAACATCGACAAATAATCATGCTGGTTGACCGCAGAATCAAAGAAAAAGGGTCCAATCAAATGTTTGCCTGTAATCCCGACCCAGATCATGACATGAGGAGGGTTATGTTCAAGTTCCTCATAATAATGAGGGTTTGATTTCGTCCATAAATAAACATTGCGTGACTGAGCGCTCCTATAAATGAAACATTCATCGCTGGAAATGACTTTTCCACGCTTTGGTATGGTGTCGAAAATCCTT